>JAUMHF010000013.1:720328-737735 GCA_032359275.1 Microctenopoma steveboyesi
AACTGGCTCTCGGGACATGGAATGTCACCTCTCTGATGGGGAAGGAGCCTGAGCTGGTGCGGGAGGTTGAGAGATACTGAGAGAAACATAAGACTATAATACAACATGTACTCAAGTATGTGACTCATTCACAGACCTTAAAATTCACTGTACAATATGTCTATCTGCAGTATTTACTTCGTGGGAGCCTGTGTGTTTTAGCAGATTGTTCTTCCCTCTTTGGATTTCATTGTTCTCTCCACGAAAACAGATTCTAATGAGCAAAGAAGTCCATTAACCCCTGGAGACCTGAAGTTACAGCTCGTCTTTCACTTCACAATGTTAACGCTGCATGTTGATGTTAATTTTTTTGTGAAAAGATGTTGATGTCACAGCTAGTGAAAAGGATCAAAGTCTATGTGGCAGATTATACTTGTGAATCTTAAAATGTTATTAGGCACGCCTGAACATCCCAACACAGTATCTCAGCCAGGACTTCCATTGTGCCAAAATTATCATTTCTCACTTTCAGAAATGTGCTGATTTTACTATATGTGTATTATTGCATACTATACAGCATTGGAAGATATAGATAGATGTTTGAATAATTTGGCAACCTCTTAATAACAATACAATAATAATAATATTTAGAATAATTTGATTAGGTTGTACGAGGACAGAGTTGCAGGTTACACAATCTCACTCTCTTCTGTATAACAGTATCTGTCTGTTGATTTGCTTTGTGGCCCCGGTTTTATTTACATCTCCATTATAGAATAAGACAGAGAGAGCTGCTGTAGACATGGCACTAGGTGCTACTGTCGCTGACTGGACTTCTGTAATCTCATTTCTGACGGTCTCTGTATGTGTTTGGCACCAGGGCCCCACTGGACATGAAACGCCACCCTAACTCCTGTCCAGTTACATGTCAGTCAACAGAATTCAAACATCTCAGTTGTTTAGTTAAGATCCAAGTTTTGGTTCTCTCTGCTCAGTCCACGCACCCTCACCTCAAAGTGTCTCAGACTCTTGACTTATGATGGTATGTTCACACTAGCAACAGTCAAAATCTCGGTGCAAATGTTGTCTCAAGGCAGGTACAAAAACTTTAGCAAGAAACATTCGCTGGAAATGCTTCCTTTTCAGAACACTGGACATGACTTACTAACAAAGGGGCAATAACTTCATATATTTATTTGTATTTTGATAGATATATAAAACATAGATTTATCTAGTCTCATAAATATTTCCATGGCTAATTCTTATTCTTTTTATATCTATAGTTTGGAAACAAATATGCACATAAATACTTTCCAAGGGTTCAAGATATTATTGCTTTCACATCAATAGCATTACTCATGCATAGTTACTCATAATACTTCAGATCAGTTTGGCTTGCCAGAACAGCCTCCTCAGGTGTTTAGAGATTTCTTTCATTTTTAGTCCATATATGATTGGATTAAAAATAGGATTACATAAAATCACTTGCAAACTAATAATTAACAACACCATCTTTGGAAAATGAGATCCAAGTCGAACTATGATGATATCAAACGCACACAAACAGGAGAAGCTGATTAACACCAACAGGTGAGGTAAACATGTCTGAGCAGCTTTTTTCCTCACACTTCTGCTGCTTCTATATGAGATTATCAGAATCCTGGTGTAGGTGAAAAGAATGAAGAGCACAGGGAGAAGAGCACCAAACATGAGATCAACAACACCAAATAACGAACGTGATTTTGAACTCACACAGTGGAGACTGTAAATCGCATTATTACAGTAAATTCCATTTACAGTTAAATTACAGAGTTTCATATCAGCACTCAGTATCGCTGGGACTGCGACACTGCACACAGGTACGAGCCACGCTACAGCCAGGAGAATACTGACTGTTGTTTTCTTCATGATGGTCGGATACTGCAGAGGTTTACATATCGACACGTACCTGTCATAGGACATGACCGTCAGCAGTAAGAACTCTGAACCACCCAAAGAGTAAAATATATGAAACTGGAAAAGACAAGCTGAATATGATATGATCTGTTTGTCAGATAAAAAGTCAACCAACAGCTTTGGGTAGATGTTAGAGCTGTAGAGAAGAGAGTTCAGTAACAAAGCTGCAATAAAAATGTACAGAGGCTCATGGAGGTTTTTGTGAACACAAATAAGACACACGATGGTGACATTAAAGCAGATTATCAGAATATATACTATAAACATGATGAAAAAATAAAGATATTTGTATTTGTGCACTTCTACATGACCACCAAGAGTTATAAATGTCACATTAAGTTCACTATCCATTAAAGTTTGCTGAAATCAAGACTGTATAAAAACAGCCACGCTACATAACAATCAGACGTGAATGAAACACCCAACCTACACACTCTCATCCACACAGCTTGATCTGTGTTCATCTACTATATTTATAACTGTTCATAGAGTGAACTGTCTGAGAATGTAAAAAAGTCTGCTTCACCCTCCAAGGAGCTGGAAATCAAATGTGTAACAAACTTCATCAAACCCTGGGGCCTGAAGCTACTGCACTGTTACACAACACTGGAGGAGGATCAGTGAGGGAACATTACATTCTAGTGAAGAAACTGAAGAAAATGTTCTGCACCTGTAGATGCTTAATATATAACAGACATGCATCATGTTTATCATAGAGTAAAGTACACAGTTTATTAAAACACATGAGTTGTTGTTGTTGTTGACTCCATCCGCTAAAATAATTTAAAGAATGTCATGGAAAGCTAAAGTTGTTGCTGTCTCGCTTGTATGTAGTCGTTGTTTTTGGCCTGATGCGTAATCAGACAGTAAAGTAAACAACTCTCAAGCTTTTCCCAGGCCAGTCTCATGTGTATTGAAAATCAAGAATTGCAAACAGACAACATTTAGATGCCACTATAGTTCCAAATACACCATACATTTTTTCTTTGTATGAAATGACATACATTTGACCAAAATTGCTGTTTTTTGGCTATATATGGTCTTATAGATCGAATTTTCTTGTACTTGTTGGGAGGTGGGGGGCTGAATTTTGGACCATTTGGAGGCGCAAAAGAGAATATTGATTGACACCAGCACAAAGCATTACAACTGCTAAAAGCGTGAATCACTGTTTCAAATGCAGAAAAGGTAGAAATTACTTGACGTTGCTAAGCAACCTCAACTGGAGGAAGCAAACTTATCGTCGCTTGCAAAGAAGACTCCTAGATTGTTTGCAGTTGTCTTAAGATGAGGGTCAGGAGGCTAAGGCCTTGATCCAAAGTAGTTAAGATCTGTGGGTCTGGTAACAGCATACACTCTGTTTTACTTTCATTAAGGTGTAGGAAGTTAACTGCCAGCCAGTTTCTCAGGTCCTTCAGACAGTCAAACAGAGGCTGTAGTGACATGTAGTGACCCTCAGAGCTTGAATATGATCTGCATAGCAGTGGAAGGAGAAGCCATGTTTCTTTAAAGTAGATCCCATGGGAAACATACATAGTGAGAACAGGAGTGGACCGAGGACAGACCCATGGGGGACACCACTGGAGAGAGCAAGTGTAGGAGAGGAACAGGCACCAAAGGGGAGGGACAAATGTCTGTTAGTGAGGTGGAAGCTAAACCAGTCAAGTGGAATGCCTCAGATACCCACATGATGCTCTACGAGAAATAGCAGAATCCCATGATATAAGGTGTCTAAAGCAGTTGTGAGAAGTATTAACATCACAGAATCTCCAGCATTTCTGGTCAACTAAATGTCATTATGAATTTCTGAAAGTGCAGACTCGGTGCTATGTTTGGATTTAAAACCAGATTCTTTCTCGATGTCATTGTCACTCAGGAATGGGTTGAAAAGGAGACTTCTCCAGTACTTTTGAGAGAAATGACAGTTTAGACACTCGTCTCAGGGGTCTAATTTAGGCTCCTCGAGAAGAGACTGGACAACAGCAAGTTTAAAGACTGCTGGAATCACACCTGCACTAAGACTGGAAATCATAAGGATCAGAATACTAGCAACTGTCTCAAAAACATCCCTAAATAATCTTGTGGGAATGAAATCAAAGGAGACGTTTTCATGCGCTATACTACTTCTGTCAAATGTTTATTATTTACTTTATCAGTATTGCTGCATCACTTACAGTATAATAGATCATTTAAGGGTTAACAGAAAAGTCTTTTCAGATGTTTTGAGATTTCTTTCATCTTTAGTCCGTATATAATTGGATTCAAAAGAGGATTATACAGAAGAACTTGTAAAGTCATTATGAAATGTGCAGTTTTTGGAAAACCTGATCCAAGCCGAACTATAGTGATATCAAAAGCAGACAAACAGGAGAAGCTGATTAACACCAACAGGTGAGGTAAACATGTCTGAGCAGCTTTTTTCCTCACACTTCTGCTGCTTCTATATGATATTATCAGAATCCTGGTGTAGGTGAAAAGAATGAAGAGCAGAGGGAGAAGAGCAGTGACTATCAGAGCAATGACACCGAATACTGACCGTGCTCTTGAACTCTCACAGTTCAGACTGTAAA
The DNA here is from genome assembly GCA_032359275.1 of Microctenopoma steveboyesi. Classification (NCBI taxonomy): domain Eukaryota; kingdom Metazoa; phylum Chordata; class Actinopteri; order Anabantiformes; family Anabantidae; genus Microctenopoma; species Microctenopoma steveboyesi. The sequence goes on from JAUMHF010000013.1 coordinate 724,834, forward strand.
TCGCATTATTACAGTAAATTCCATTTAAGGTTACATTACAAAGTTTCATATCAGCACTCAGTATCGCTGGGACGGCGATCTCACAAGCAGGTACGAGCCACGCTAAAACCAACAATATACCGACTGTTCTTTTTCTCATGATGGTCGGATACTGCAGAGGTTTACATATAGACACGAATCTGTCATAGGACATGACTGCTAACAGTAAGAACTCTGAACCACCCAAAGAGTAAAATATATGAAACTGGAAAAGACAAGCCGATAGTGATATGATCTGTTTTTCAGATAAAAAGTCGATCAAAAGCTTTGGGTAGATGTTAGAGCTGAAAAGAAGAGAGTTCACCAACAAAGCTGCAATAAAAATGTACATCGGCTCATGAAGGTTTCTGTGAATCCTGATAAGACACATGATGGTGACATTAAAGCAGATTATTAGAATATATACTATAAACATGATCATAAAATAAAGATATTTATATTTTTGCACTTCTACATGACCACCAAGTGTTAAGTATGTCACATTATATACATCATCCATTAATGAGTCTAAAAGTAAATATTCAGTAATAACGCAGAACTTAAGACTTTAATATCAATACATTTATTATAATAGAAACACCTAACCTGCTCCGGACTTTGACATCGTTCACAGACATTGAAAGGTTCATGATTGCATGTCTGCAGGTGAGAGGTGAACTACTAGAAGACCTGAAAACTTTGTATAAGTTTGCTTTGCTCTCCGTGGATTTAATTAAAAGTTGTAATGTGCAGAGAAAGTCATCACGCTCTGAAGAGTGAAGTTACAGTACTGCTGTTCACTTTCATAACACAACATAAACATGTTGGTGAAGCTAGTTCTTACCTTGATTGTATCTTAATCTCATCTCTCATCTAATAAAAGCAATGCTTCCAAAAGTATTATCAGGAGCATTTCCCTCTGTCCCCTGCTTGAAATAAGAATAAAAAGTATATATCTATTAGGGACATCTATAGAAAAACTCTTATTGTTTGCTTAAATTGCAGGAATTAAGGAGCAGATGTGTAGTGATTGGAAATAGATGGAATTATAATCACAGTCTGTCTTAATGAACTTCTTGTACAGAGTGATGGCTGTTATCATGAGAAACTTTAGTACCATTAATACAGTATCATTTTATTTAATTTGCTTGGCAGACACTTTATCCAAAGTGACTTACAGTGTGTTGCTCAAGGACACACCTGGCACCAGGGATGGGCGGGGATCTGATCCTGCCACCTGCTGCATCTGAGTTTGATGCTTATCTCATTCAGCTACCAGGCCAAATGTACCAACATGGACCTCCAGATGTTCATATTCATTATTAAATCATTATTGATGAAGTCCATGGAGGGTGAAGCAGCCTAAAGTCAGTTCACTGGTTCAAAATGTTCTCTTTGCAACATCTCAGGCGACGCACATGTAATGAACTCCAAGGTGAGATGATAGTAAAAGTATGTCATTTAATTTTTATTTGCATGTTGCTTTTAGATTATTTGTCCCTTTTAATCATCAAATATCACATTTAGTGGTGATGGAGAAAGAACAAAATGTAACATGTGATTCTTGATGGTCACGTGGAACCAAAAATACAGATACTTTTATTTTCCAATTGTTTTCATTGTGTACTTGTGGTTTTAGGTCTCCAGAGTTTGAAGTTGTTTACATGTTGGTCAATGCAGAGTTTAATGAGATCCGTGGAGGTTGAAGAAGTCATATAAACATTTCAGTAAGGACAAGCACATAATATCTGTATTTCAGTTTGAGTTTACTGTGAATGAAAAGAAGAATTTTCTCAGTATTTGTCATTATCTTTGGTTTATAAATGGAGAAAGAATCAAATGTCACATATATAATTCTTGACGGTCATGTGGACGTTCACAAATACAGATACTTTTATTTCATGATATTTTTAACAGTTTATATTCTCATAATCTGCAGTAATTCTACTATTGTGTATTTGATCTGGAAACACCAAGACCTCCACGAGCCGATGTACATTTTCATTGCAGCTTTGTTAATCAACTCTCTTCTTTTCAGCACAAACATCTACCCTAAACTGTTGATTGACTTTTTATCTGAGAAACAGATCATATCTTATCATGGCTGTTTAGTTCAATACTTTATGTTTTATGCTTTAGGCAGTTCAGAGTTCTTACTGCTGACGGTCATGTCTTATGACAGATATGTGTCTATATGTAAACCTCTGCATTATCCAACCATCATGAGAAAAACAACCGTCAGGGTCTTTTTGGCTTTAGCCTGGACTTTGCCTGCTTGTCATCTCATAGGATCAGTAACCATGAGCGCCAATCAGCAGCTCTGTAGATTCACTCTCGAAGTCATTTTTTGTAATAACTCTATTTACAAACTTCATTGTGTGACTTCAAAAGCAATATCTATTTATGGTTTGGCCATTTTTCTGAATATTGTGGTTTTTCCTGTGTTTTTCATAGTTGTTACATACGTCAGAATATTAAAAATATGTTATAATAGTTGTGCACAGGTCCAGAAAAAAGCAGCTCACACCTGTTTACCTCACCTGCTGGTTTTGATCAGTGTTTTTATTTTGATAACATATGACGTTATTACAGTTCGTCTGGAGTCATTTTTTCCAAAAACTGCTCGTTTAATAATGACTTTACAGTTAGTTTTGTATAATCCTCTTTTTAATCCCCTGATATATGGACTAAAGATGAGAGAGATTTCTAAACATCTAAAGATGTTGTTCTTTGGAGATATATTGAAATAATGTTATTAATACATTATTCTGTAAAAATGCCTTGATTCCCTTATGCAGTTTCATATTTTTGTTACTCAGTGAAGCGTCAACACCCTGATGACTGGTTTTATGAGCAACCTTTGGTGTTTTTGCTGTGTCAATGTGTTTCTTCACTCAAATCATACTGTTAATAATAAGAACAATATTGTTTAATACATAAATGCAGAGGTCCCATATGACAGTGGCCTTCAAAGTACGTTTAAAACGTGCTCAAACGTACTTTGAACTCCCCTGTTATGTGTGAGACAGTCCGTGGCACAGAAAAGGTTGGGGACCACTGGTTTAGTGCACAAAATATTCTTATTTATAATGCTAAGCACAAGCTAAAAGACAAAAAGCAAGTAATTTTATTAAAAATAGAAACAATGATGGATTGAAGGTGGAAAGGTGGATTGTGGAGCCCTCAGGGTGTCAGGGTCCATAGGCGTGGGGCAGCGACACATAGCGCTCTATCTCCCACAGACCTCAATTTGGTTCTCTGGAGGAGGATTGAGTGTGAGGAGCAGAGTGAGTGTGTAGTGCTTTGTGGTGCGGGGTATGGAGGGGCATGTCCATTACATACATTGGTGTGTGTGAGGAGGGAAACCTTATAATTAATCGTGGCGGAGACAGGAGGCAGGTAGCAATGGAAGGGAAATCCATGGCGGCTGACGACCTGGCTGGGGAACACCAAAGGAGACTGTGTGTGGGTTTGAAAGACCCATGGAAACATATTCTGTCTGTTTTATGAGGTATGACTGGAACCAGCTGAGGGCAGTGTCAGTGAGTTGAAGTGGAGCCGATTTGGTAAAATGTCCTGGTCAACTGTATGAAATGCAGCAGAGAGGTCCAGGAGGATGAGAAAAGAGGGACAGCCAGCGTCTGATGACACGAGGAGGTCATTGGTGACTCCAGTGCAGTTTCTATGCTGTGACGATTCCCGGCCACAGCACCCAGCCCAGCCCCCATGCCAAGTGTGTCCTTGAGTATAACACTTAACGCTAGCTCCCCGGGCGCTGTCTGTAGCTGCCCACTGCTCCCCCCAGGGGGATCGGTTACATGCAGAGGACACATTTCACTGTGTAACTATGTATGTGATGAATAAAGCTGCTTCATAAACTTCACTAACCACAAGTTGAGGATGTGAAAACAATACAAGAAGAAACATGATCACACCAAACATGCAGGAATTAGTGCGGGGACACATTTTATAAAAACAGCTCATTCCTGCCATTCTGTGGTCTGCACTAGGCAAAATGTTTTATCCCACAGTTAGGGAGAACGTCTACGTGAACATGGTTAAGAGTTACTTTAGGCCTTTTAATGTATTTAAAACACACCTGCAGGAGGAGGAGGACCCTGGACAGAGTTAACCCACACAAGGCTGTTGGTCCCGATAACTAGTTTGAGTTCTCGGAGGTTATTAAGGCCTGGTAGCTCAATGGGTTAAGCGTCACACTGGGATGAAGAAGGTTGCAGGTTCAATGCCACCTATCCTTAAACTGAGTGAGGATGTGTTGGCTAACACGGCTCCTCTGGGCATGTGTTGTGTTGCTAAGACAAAAGAAAATGGTGCTTATTTGTTTAATATTTTTCACACATACACATGTTGCCATAGAGTTAGACTTAGCATAAACACTGTATAACGTATTTAGGCCTTGAGAATAAAGTGAACCTGAACTTGTAGAATTATGATTTTAGAAAATTAAACATAGATTAAACAAGTGTCACAAAGTTTTTTGGGGTAAAATAAGTTCTGTATGTTTTCACATGTCTCATGTCATAATGATTTTTTTCTGGACAATCAGTGTTGCATCAGTTTGCAAATGTTTGCAAGTAACACAAAAGTCTGATGTTTCCCACATGGAAAATGTGCGGTGTGAGAATGATATGAATGTTTAGTATCTGGGTTGTTGTGATCGCAGCAAATGTATCTACGGTGGGAACTAAATAGTTCGGACCGTGTTTCATTACTATGGTTCTTCATTTGAATAGTTAATTAAAACGATCATAGATTCTAAATGAAACTTCTGTGTGTCTGTCACCACATTTGCTTTTTAATGCATTTCACATACTAGAGAACATATTCAATATTTCAATTAATTAATTAATAATTCAAGAATCAAACCATGAAATGTTTCTAGGGAACAATTACAGCTCTTCCACAACTCTGTCCAAAATTAGCAGTATAGATAAATCGATGGATGTTCATCAGTATTTATTATATTAATTCAGTTTATCTTGATTTCTTGATGTGTTTAGAAATTTCTTTAAATCTTAGTCCATATATTATTGGATTCAAAAGAGGATTGTACAAATCAAACTGTAAATTCATTATTAAATGTGCAGTTTTCAGAATATCAGAATCCAGTCTAACTGTAATAACATCCCATGTTCCCAAAACCAAATAGTTCATTAAAACCAGCAGGTGAGGTAAACAGGTCTGAGCAGCTTTCCTCCTGACTTCTCCACTACTCCGATAACATATGATAAGTATCCTGGTGTATGTAAAAATGATGAAGATCACAGGAAGAACAACAACATTAATTAAAGTGAGCACACCAAACAGAGATATTGCACTTGAAGCCACACAGAAAAGTTTGTAAATGGAGTTATTACAAAAAATGACTTTCAGAGTGAAGCTGCAGAGTTTTTGATTAGCGCTCATCATTGTTAATCCCACAAAGTGACATGCAGGTATCAGCCACGCTAAAACCAGGAAGATTAAGACAGTTGTTTTTCTCATGATGGTTGGATACTGCAGAGGTTTACATATAGACACATATCTGTCATAGGACATGGCTGCTAACAGTAAGAACTCCGCACCACCTAAAGTATAAAGCATATAATACTGAACAAGACATTCTTGATAAGATATGAACTGTTTTTCAGATAAGAAGTGAATTAAAAGTTTGGGGTAGATGTTAGTGGTGAAAAGAATCGAGTTCAGTAACAAAGCTGCAATGAAAATGTACATAGGCTCATGGAGGTCTTGGTGTTTCCAGATCAAATACACAATAACAGAATTACTGCAGATTATAAGGATGTACATGATAAAAACAAACACAAAACACAGGTACTTGTATTTCTGGAGTTCCATATGTGCACCAAGAATTAAATATGTTATGTTTAATTCTGCCTCCATTAATCACTTATATTCTAAAATATTGATTGTTCAGAAACAGGAATATATGAAACAAACCTCAGAAAAGGTTTCACTTCTGTACTTGATTATTTGATTCACAGTAAACTGACCTGTTAAATGACTTCAGAACATGCTGATGTCCAAATGTTACAAAGAGAACTGTTTGAGGTCATGAATATTTTTATTTGACTGCGTTGCCCTCCACAGATCTCATTAACTTTTCCACCTTGAATGAACAACGTGTAAACAACTTTATTAAACTCTGGAGGCCTGGGTGAGTAGGTGTTGTTAGACTTCTGTAACTGGGGCCTGTAACTTATGACATAGCGCCATCTTTGAGGGTTTTAGTTGAACATGCATAATTACGTTTCACATAACTGGACATCATGTGTGCTCCATTGTCGTCAATTCTATTTCTTTCTGTATTCCTTGGGCAAACATCCACACTCATGCATACCGTGGAGGAAGGAATTATTCTGTATGTTCTGGGTCATTGTCGCACTGGAACACCCATCCACGACCGATTTTCAGTTCCCATAAAGAGGGAAGGAGGTGGTCGCTCAGGACTTTACAATACATGGCTCCGTCCATTTCCCGTTGATGAGGTGAAGTTGTCCTGTAGCAGAACAACATCCCCAAAGCAAAATGTTTCCACCTCCATGCCTGACGGTGGGGACGGTGTTTTGGGGTCATATGCAGCATTTGTCTTCCTCCAAACACAGTGAGTTGAGTTGATGCCAAAGAGCTTAACTTTGGTCTCATCTGACCACAGCACCTTCTCCCAGTCACTCTGGATCATTCAGGTGTTCACTGGCAAACTTCAGACGAGCCTGCACATGTGCCTCCCTAAGCAGGGGACCTTGTGAGCGCTGCAGGATTTTAATCCATTGCAGTATAATGTGTTTCCAATGGTTTTCTTGGTTTTCTGGGTCCCAGCTACTTTGAGGTCATCAACTAACTCCTCCCGTGTACTTCTAGGATGATTTCTCACTTCTCCAAATTATTGACACCCTACGAGGTGACATCTTGCGTGGAGCCCCGGAACGAGGTCGATTGATGGTCATTTTGTGTCACCTTCTCTCCCAGATTCATGCTCATGGGTTCAGAGACCTATTCCAGCCTTGTGCAGGTCTATTTGGTCTCTGACATCCTTGGACAGCTCTAAGGTCTTTCCTAGAGAGTTTGGAGTCTGCTTGCTTGATTGATTCTGTGGACAGGTGTCTTTATTGAGTAGGAGTGTTTAACCACTTTGTGAGAGCCAGGAGTCTTAATGGTTGGTAGGGGTTCAAATACACTGAATGAAATGCAAATCAGTGTCACTGTTATAATAAACTTACCATTAAAATTATACTGTTTTAAGACTTTTCATTTCTTTGTCATTGGACAAACTTACAAAAGGAGCAAAGGGTCAAATATTTATTTCCTCGACTGTATACTTTCTAGAAAAGGAGTCTGCACAGACATGCGTGTAAACTGGGTATGCAACCACAATGCAGTCGTTTTTGCTTAAGTAGTCATTTGATTACAACTGTAACTGTGCTGCTTGTTCTTCAGGAGGTTGGAGAACAGACATAGACTTCTCTGTCATATATCTTTACATGCTGTTTTTACTTGCTCTATAATGACCCGAACGCTCGTCACTTCCTCCCAGCTACACTACATCATCATCATCTGGTTTTAAATATTTAAACTTTATTTAAACCTCTACTTTTCTTTTCTTTACTTTTCTGTGCAAAGAGATATTCTCACCAAACATTTAGAAAATTTACTGGAGATAAATTCAGTCAAAGGTTGCTGTGTAGCGGTGGGGGAATTATTTACACTATTTCAAGGACAAACACAAGGAAAATCTTTTTTTCCCAAACAATGTGGTAACCAGTGTTCATAGTCGTATATGACAGTTTATAGGACACTAACAGGACAATAAACACATTCATGTAGCTGTCAGAAAATTACTGGAACCAATTACCCAGTTTCTATATTATCCATCAGAAGAAGAATTGTGCCTGAATCGGTTGGTCAGTAATATTGAGTTATTAAATTAAAAATCCAGGAGAATCAATGGAAAAGGATATTCAATAATTACCTTTCATTTTGCATCACTAAACATGGCTCGGTCAGTGTTGACACTAATCTGCTCCACTCAGTGTTTGTGTGTGTGTAGGTCCATATTTGTGCAACAAACAACCTCACAGCAGCTGGGTATCGCCAGGAAGGACATAACTACCTGACAGCAGTAAAATGGTTTTCATAATTTTAGGTTTATTTTGATTGTTGCAAATACACTTGACAGTTCAGTTTAATCAAAAGACCACATTTGTCTTTATCTTTGAATTACCTTCAAGATTCACATCTTTTCATGACCAGCTCAGATGAAATGTTTGTACATTAATTAATGTTAACACATCTGACGATTTTGGCTGGATATAACAACCTTTTCAGATGTTTAGAAATGTCTTTCATTTTAAGCCCATATATAAAAGGATTAAATAAAGGATGATACAGAATTACTTGTAACGTCATTATGAAACGTGCAGTTTTTGGTAAACCAGCTTCCAGGCGAGCTATACTGATATCATACACACTCAGACAGAAGTAACTGATTAAGACCAGCAGGTGAGGTAAACACGTCTCTGCAGATTTTTTCCTGACTTCTCTAGCACTGCGATAAGCTATAATAAGTATCTTTGAGTATGTGAAAATGATGAAGAGCATGGGGAGCATTACAATATTCAATAAGGGAATCACACCGTATATAAGAATTACTCCTGACTGAACACATTGGAATCCATAAATTGCATTATTACAAAATATTGCTTTGATAGTAAAGTTGCAGAGTTTTGTTTCATTAATCAGTATTACTGTGACTACAACGTGACAGGCGGGAACAGACCAAGCTAAAACCAGTAAAGTACTCACCCTGGTTTTCTCCATGATGGCTGGATACTGCAGAGGTTTACATATCGACACGTATCTGTCATAGGCCATGGCTGCTAACAGTAAGAACTCTGAGCCACTTAAAGTGTAAAATATAAAAAACTGAAAGAAACAGGCTGAATATGAAACTATCTGCTTCTCAGATAAAAAATCTATCAGCAGCTTTGGGTAGATGTTAGTGCTGTAAAGAAGAGAGTTTAGCAACAAAGCTGCAATAAAAACATACATAGGCTCGTGGAGGTTTCTGTGAATCATAATGAGACACACGATGGTGGAATTAGAGCAGATTACTAAAATATATAATGTAAACACAACCACAAAATAAAGATATTTGTATTTGTGCAATTCCACATATCCATCAAGAGAAATGTATGATATATTTAATTCAGCGTCCATTAACATTGTGAAGATTAAAAACACAGATGACACGTCGGCAAAATGAATTGTCAAACAAGGATATCCTTTGTAGACATTACAGTGTAAACTGAGTGTCTGATATGCACACGCGCCTGTTGTCGGTTTGTCTTCGGCATTCATAAAGCGATTTTATCACCCTCCATAGATCCCATCAAATTCTCTTCAGCAGCACTGACCTCTAGAGGCCTGATCCACAACCAACAGCAGTATGTTGTGTGACAGTTTCAGAATACTTTCTTCATATTTCTTCCTGTAATCTCATGCACTATGTTCATTAACACTTTATCTCTGTTGGTTTGTACGTAAACAATGTACGTACAAAATAAAACCGTTCCCAATTTGTTTAGCCTCAGGGGGTCAAGTTGCAGTTTGAAATAAAGATAATGACTTAACGAGATGAAAACCTTATGCAACAATATATTTTTTCTTAAAAGAAAAATATTTGGTTTTATTTGCAGATGGCAGTAATTTACAGTTTTATTAGAACAATAAAATGATTCAGAAACATTCCAAGAAGACATATATTATATTAACGCTCAACACGCTCAACAAAATCAGATAAATGTCTATTTCTAACAGAGGTTATGACATGTTTACCTGTCATCCTAATGCTCAAACCCAAAACCAGTGATTGTATTCATTAATATGAATTTCATATTATGATATGATTTATAACAATAAAATTAAATACAGAAGTCTGTTATTGTTTCATGTTAATTAAAACGTGTTTTGGAAAAGTGAGCAAATTGATTATTTAATGAAATATTTAAGCTCAAAACACACATCACTTAAATAACGTCTCAACAGATCTATAATTTCACTGCGTCTGTACATTAACCACTGTTGACCTATCGGCTGATTTCGGCTGGACAAAACAACAACCTTTTCAGATGTCTAGAAATGTCTTTCATTTTGAGCCCATATATGAGAGGATTAAACAGAGGATTGTACAAAACTGTTTGTAACGTCATTATAAAGCGTGCAGTTGTTGATAAATTGGATTCAACTCGAGCTATACTGATATCATACGCACTCAAACAGGAGAAACTGATTAGGACCAGCAGGTGAGGTAAACACGTCTCTGCAGCTTTTTTCCTGACTTCTCTACCACTGCGATAAGCTATAATAAGTATCTTTGAGTATGTGAAAATGATGAAGAGTACAGGGAGTACTACGAGATCTAACAGAGCAACTACTCCATAAATAGCTATGACCTTTGACTGTGCACAGTGAAGTTCGTAAATCGCATTGTTACAAAATATTCCTGTCATAGTATACTTACACAGTTTATTTTGAGTAATGAGTATAAGAGTGATAGCAACATGACAAGAAGATACAAGCCAGGCTAAAACCAATAAACAGCTCACGGTGCTGTTCTTCATGAGGGTTGGATACTGCAGAGGTTTACATATCGACACGTATCTGTCATAGGCCATGGCTGTCAGCAGTAAGAACTCTGAACTAGTCAGAGTGTAATAGAGAAAGAAGTGAAAGAGACAAGCTGAATATGATATGATCTGTTTGTCAGATAACAAATCTATCAACAGCTTTGGGTACATAGCAGTGCTGAAAAGGAAGGAGTTGATTAACAACGCTGCAATAAAAATGTACATGGGCTGATGGAGGTTTCTGTGAATACAAATCAGACACACAATAGTAACATTAAAGCAGATTATCAGAATATATACTGTAAAGAAGATACAAAAATAAAGATATCTGTATGTGTGCACATCCACATATCCATGAAATGTGATATATGTTATATTAGGTTCATCATCCATGACTGTTTCATCATACGTTATAGATATAATAATAATACATTTTAAACTTAGCCCACAGTTATACTAACATCGAACCATAACTGGACATCACGTGAACGGTACGTGTTGATGAGGTGAGCAGTCTGAGGCGGTGGAAAGCCTTTATTAGGGCTTCACCCTCAATGGATCCCGTCAAACTTTTCATCACAACTGATTCTAATGTGATGATGACAAATTCTCGAGGGCTGCTGTTGCAATGTTGTTTGCATATTGTGTAATTTTCCAGACACGTGTGAACAGTTTGTCATGGTTTGTTTCATATCTGAAAGCAGATTTTTAGCATATTGTGTCTAAATTAATCCATTTTAGGGCTGGTGTGTTTATTCTTTATCTTCTTCTTTTGTCGATGGTAATATGGTTTTCTCCTTTTTCTGTTTTCATATATCCGTGAAACAGCTTATTTTACAAACTGTGAGTTAAGTGTCAGACTGGGACGCAGTGGATCGTGGGTTCGAATCCCTGTCTGTCCCCTAGTCCATCCCCTACCAGGTGTGTCCCTGAGCCAGACACCCAGCGCTAGCTCCCTGTGAGTCGCTTTGGATAAAAGCGTCTGCCAAGCAAAGCAAAGTAAAGTAACTCGAGCTGGCTTTTCCCACACTTTACATTCCATGGCTGATCTTGGCATCATCAACGCTCAGGTAAAGGAGCCTCAGGTTGTTGTTTTGCTCATATCTTCTTTGATGCATTGCGTCAAATTCTCCAGTGTTCTAGTTGTTGCATTTGTTGTTGACATGGTTGAACCCTTCCTACCTGGAACTTAGGATTACGGAAGTAGACATGGAAGTAATCTCTAACTCGATAAAGCTTTGTTTTCTTGAGATCCTCCACCAAGTAGAAGAAGAAGTAAAGGTGTCCGTCAAAATTCCATGGTGTTGACATGTTGGTCGGGAACCTGACAAAGACTACTTTTCAACAAATATTTTTTTCAAGGCTAAATTTCAAAATAATTTTTTTCTGGATGGATACTTTTTATTTGTTTTCCATTTCTGTAGAATTGTTTGTTTGATCTTGAACTTTGTGACATACAGCTGACATCCAGTACATCACAACTTTGTCTCTATTCAGGCAAACAGCTTGTTTGTTTTGCACAGTAACCTGGCACGAGGATTGGGTTGTTTAAGTGTTTGGGTGGACCCTACCTGAACTAATATCTAATTCACTGTGATTGGAATTTGCTAAGATCCAACTATGCGACATATCGAGTGGCATGATTGCAGTGTGTAGAGCCGTCATCTTCCAACCTAAGGGTCAGGGGTTTGATTCTCCGTCTCCACAAAGCTACATGTCTCGGGGTCTTTGGACAAGACACTAAAACCCTGTAGCAGCTGTCCAAAAACAATTTCTCCAAGAGGATCCATAAAGTATTCATTATTGTTATTATTTGATTTTTTGCATTTTTTCAAGTGGTCTTCGACCTTTGATCAGGACTTTACCTGAGAGTATACATTAACAGTTAACTGGACCATGTTAAAACACCACACCACAATGGATGGGCCAGAGCAGTCTCTATTTTTTAAGGCTAGATTGTTTGTGATGAAATAACAAAACTGCAGCTGACACAACAAATAAACTTAACATGCTGACTTTTCATTACATGACCAAAAATTTGATTTACTGTTTACCTGTTTTCAAAATAAGAAAAACAAATCCTTGTCTGATAAATACCATCCAAGGATAACATCCTCTGCATTACTGAATTATTATTGAAAAAGGTTAAATGAATCAATTCAATTTCAATTCAATTCATCTTTATTTGTATAGCGCCAAATCACAACGAAAGTCATTTCAGGGCACTTTACATTGCAA
>JAUMHF010000013.1:751375-762115 GCA_032359275.1 Microctenopoma steveboyesi
TGTCTTGTTCAATATTTTATGTTTTATACTTTAGTTGATTCAGAGTTTTTACTGTTGACAGCCATGGCCTATGACAGGTATGTGTCTATATGTAAACCTCTGCAGTATCCAACCATCATGAGAAAAACAACTGTCATTATTTTTCTGGTTTTAGCTTGGCTTGTACCTGCATGCCAGATTGTTGTATTGGCAATATTGAGTTCTTATCAAAAGCTCTGCAGCTTCACTTTGAAAGTAATGTTTTGTAACAACGCATTTTTCAAACTTTTCTGTGCAACGTCAAGAGCAATAACAGTTTTTGGTGTTTTCACCGTGTTGAATGATGTTGTTCTTCCTGTGATCTTCATCATTTTTTCATACACCAGGATACTTATCATATGTTATCAGAGTAGTGGAGAAGTGAGGAAAAAAGCTGCACAGACCTGTTTACCTCACCTGCTGCTTCTAATCAATAATTTTATTTTGATAACTTATGATCTTATTATAGTTCGACTGGATTCAGATTTTGTAAAAACTGCGCGTTTAATAATGACTTTACAGTTAGTTTTGTATAATCCTCTTATTAATCCAATTATATATGGACTGAAGATGAAAGAAATTTTTAAACACCTCAAGAAGTTGTTTTGTCGAGAACAAATAAACCAATGTTGATATTGTTGTAAAAAGCTTGATGTGAATTTTCTAATCTATCAAAGTATTTATTGTCAGAAATTGTAAAGCATGCAGGAAAGACCAGCTTCAGCGATGTGAATGTGATGACTTATCTTACACTTTAGTTTAGGACAATGTGCAAAACTAATGGACTGCATTAGATTGTGCAGGATAGTCTATATATTACTGTATAAAGTTGACATGTAGGAATTTGCTCTGTACTGTGTTTTTCATTAAAAAACAACTAGTGTTACCATTTTGACTTTGTGTATCGAGCAAGATTTCAGATGTTCATAAAATTAATAAAATATTTACATTTGATTCTGACCATTTATGCATTTGTATGTATGCTTCTGAGTAATGAAGTATTGAATCAACTTTGCTATAAAGATCCGACACACTACAAAGATGGAGCAGTTCGGTCATCACATACAAAATCAGTATTGCTAGACTCTACTTGATAGAACTCAAGGTCACAGAATTACCTTTGTCGGAGTATTTTTTCCTTGACCAAAGCAAATTCTTTTTGACTTCAGTGGGCTAGAAAAGTCAACAAGTCAATTTTCATTTGACACTATACAGGTATAAATGAACATCATGGACTGACATTTAATAATCTACTATATTTTCCCTCTCGTACTGTCCTGGAAATACCAGCCTCCACAGCTCTGCTAGCAAAGCAAACCCCTTATCACTTTTGTGATTCAGATTTCATATGCACTCTTAACACATATCACCACTAGTATAAACCAAAGCACCGTTATCATGCTTGTTACATTGTTACATTTATGAAATAAAGAAATTACAAGAAGAAAACATTTAAAAAAAATGTTTTCTTTTTCTATTGTTCCATTAGTACGCTGGAGCCGAGTTGATGCTTCGTCAGCAGTGAAAGTAAGTCATTGTCAATAAATGTCAATGAATTATTAAATGGAATCTGTTTAAAAGTTTAAAACATATTAGCGTGGCCACATATGATGCCCTACAGCGCTATGAAGCAAATTGTGATCTCCAAAATATTATAACACGTTTCATTTTGATGAAACTACATAATAATTAAAATAATAAATAACTGAATTGTCATTTATACACATTCTTTTTTCAGCGTAATCGGGAGCCGTAACAGAGCGATGAAATAGCCGTGGGTTGCCCCGTCCTTCACTCTGTATGTGAGAGGGTTCCAGTGTGCAGTGTCCATAGCTGAGGCCTTAAAGACTGCCAAACAGAGACTCAGAGTCTAGCCTGGCCGTCTGAGGAGGTATACCACAGACATAGAAGCCAGGAGAATAAGCCAGACCTTCTCCACTGAACTATCCAAGGTGTACTCTCAGTGGCAGGGTAATAGTATGAGGATGGACCCACCAAGGCTGGAGACTGAGCAATACTGGAGGAGCATATGGGAGAAAGGGGCATCACATAACAACAATGCACAGTGGCTTGTGGATCAAGAACAGATCACAGCTACCCCCCTGATCAAGCCCCAGTAACCATCACATTGGCAGACGTCCAAGAAATAGTTTAAAATATGAAAAACTGAACAGCACCAGGTCCTGACCATATCTACTGGCTAAGGACATTTCTTTACTAAGGACTGATAGTAAAGGACCCCCAGAAAGGACCGGTTCCATCCAACTACTGGCCATTAACTTGCCTCTGCACAACATGGAAGCTCCTATCAGGTATCGTAGCAGCTAAGATGTGTAGGCACATAAATCAATACATGAGCGAGACCTAGAAAGGAATTGTTAGAGACACCAGAGGAACAAAACACCAGCTACTGGTAGATAGAGCAGTCACTCAAGACAGTAAGACCAGACATACCAACCTGAGTACCACCTGGATTGATTACAAGAAAGCCTATGACTCAATGCCTCACACACGGATTCTAGAATGTTTGTAACTATACAAGATCAACAGGACTTTGATGGGAATGTAGAAAAAAAACCCTAAAGGCCAACTTCAAGCCCTCTGCACAGGTTACCATTACGTGCGGGATTTACCAAGGAGATGCCCTGTCCCCGCTGCTGGCCTTAACCCCCTCAGTCAGATCATCAACAAGACTGGCTAGAGACATCAGCCACCTCCTTTACATGGATGACATCAAGCTGTATGCCAAAAGTGAATGAGATTTGATTCGCTGATGCACACCAACAGAAGGTAGTCAGAACTGAGGGGATCCTACTTCCAAACATTGAGGATAGCTACAAATGCCTTGGAATCCCGCAAGCAAACCTGAACCATGAAGATGCAGGAAAGCAGCAACCACCAAATACCTGCAACAAGTAAGGCAAGTCCTAAGAAGTCAGCTGAATAGGAAGTACACGATCCAGGCAATTAATACCTACGCCCTGCCAGTAATCTAAGTAAGTTTCTTTGGTTTTTTTATACATACAAAAAATGGTATTAAGCATAAAAATAGAATAGAAAAAAGAAAGAAAGCAGTAAATAACCAGTCAAACAGTCAAAACAATCAGCTGTGTTTGTTGTACAACTCAACCACACTAGAGATAATGTCACTTTAAATCAGGTCTCCCGAGTTTGAAAAAGTTGTTCACGTTTGTTGTTGAAAGTTTAATGAAATCCTCAGAGAAGAGGAACAATCATATAAACCCATTTTACAAGCTTTAACAGCTCTCGTTGTGGGCTTTTGTCAATGTTATTGTGAATGAATGATCAACTGCCCAGTGAATACCCAGTGTTTCATATCTAACTGTCTAAATGGAGGAAGAATTAAATGTCACATATATAATTCTTGGTGGACATGTGGAACTTCAGAAGTACAGTTATCTTTATTTCATAACATTTCTTATTGTATACATTCTCATAATTTGCAGTAATTCTACAATTATGTACTTGATCTGGAAACATCAAGACCTCCATGATCCCATGTTTGTTTTCATTGCAGCTTTACTTTTCAACTCAGTTCTTCTCAGCACTAACATCTACCCAAAACTACTGATTGACATTTTATCTGAAAAACAAATTATATCTTATAAAGCATGTATTGTTCAATTTTTTATGTTTTATACTTTAGGTTGTTCAGAGTTCTTACTGTTAGCAGCCATGGCCTATGACAGGTATGTGTCTATATGTAAACCTCTGCAGTACCCTGCTATCATGACCAAAAGAACTGTGAATATCTTTCTGGCTTTAGCTTGGCTTCTGCCTGCTTGTCATCATATGGGAATAGCAATAATTACTTCTAATCAAAAGCTCTGCAGCTTCACTCTAAAAGTCATTTTTTGCAACAACACAATTTATAAATTGTTTTGTGTGACTTCAAGAGTGCTGTCTATTTTGGGAGCATTCTATTTAGTTAATGTTGGAGTTTTTCCTGTGATCTTCATTATTTTTACATATATCAGAATACTTATAATATGTTATCACAGTAGTAGAGAAGTCAGGAAAAAAGCTGCACAGACTTGTTTACCTCACCTGCTGGTTTTAAGTAACTATTTCTTTTTAATTACATATGATGTCATCACAGTCCGACTTGAAAATATTGATTTTCCAATAATTGCACGTTTAGTAATGACTCTTCAATTGGTCTTGTATAATCCACTTTTTAATCCGATAATATATGGACTAAAAATGAAAGAAATTTACAAACACCTCAAGGGGTTGTTCTGTTGAGACACAATTAAATAACGATACTGATACATCCTAAATTAATAACTGATTGATTGATTCCTCTGATGCCTGTAAAGTATTTGTCAGGACAAATTCGGTAAACATGAGAAATGTTCAATTCAATCAGAGATTCAAAGAACTTTTATTAATCCCCCAGGAATACTGAGTAATGTGCTTTCTGGACGGGTTGTGGGATTTATTGGGGAGACCAAAAAAAAAAAATTACAGTAATCAATTTGAGAAGTGATAAGACTCTTGACGAGGATGAAAATGGCGTGGGGAGAGAGGATCCATTGATATTGCCTGGATGGAGGGGGTGGTGTTGTTAATATGAAATTGAAAAGTGCCAACTAATAGAAATTCATAATTCTGTTTAAGAAAACTAGAGGAAAACCATGATTCAATCTCCAAGAGACAGTGAGAAAGGGAAGTGGGTGGGAGGGTGGAATGGGGTTTGTTGGAGAGCTCCCTGTCCTCATAACAGTTGAAATTGATACTATATTTGTCCATTAGATTCAGATTCAGATTTTACTTGTCACATGCACATCATACACAGTACAACCAACAACGAGCTCAGAAATGTTAAAAACAAAAGGACAAAAAACAATACAAAAAAACAATACAATTACAGGAAATACAATAAGTTGAACACAGAATACAATAAGTAAAGTGACGCAGAGAGTAGCTAATGCTATTGTGGATATGGTAGTCATAAGGAGGAATGGATAAGCGAACGTCAGGATGCTCTCTATGGTTCAGGTGTAGAAGAGCCTGAGCACCCTGGGGGGCAGTCTGAAGTCCCTCAAATGACTGAGGTGGTAGAGATGATGCCGGGCGCTTTTCACCATGGTGTTGATGTGACAGGACCATGATGAGTCCTCCGTGATGTGGAGGACGTATTTGAAGTTGTTCACTCTCTCCACTAGGCTCCCGTTGATGACAGGGGTCTGGTAGTTTCTGTCAAGTTTGGTGCTGAAGTCTACTACCAGCTCCTTTGTCTTGCTGACATTGAGCATCAGGTTGTTTCTCTCAGTTCTCACGATTCCTGATCTCCTCAGTTATTCCGACTCGTTGTAGTCAGAGATCAGGCCCACTATGACGGTGTCATTAGCAAACTTAATGATGTTGGCTGTGATGCTGAGCGTGAGGGACACTAAGACCTGTCTGCCCATCCTCACTGCCTGTGGTCTGCCAGTTAGGAAATTAGAGATCCACTGGCACATGGATGGGCTGAGTCCCTGGTGCTCCAGCTTGGTGGTGGGTATGGAGGGGATCATGGTATTAAATGCTGAGCTGTAGTCGATGAACAGCATTTTAACATAATTCCCCCTCCTAGTGTCCAGGTGAGTGAGTGATGTGTGAAGGATTGAGATGTGGCATCGTCAGTAGACCGATTAGGGCGGTAAGCAAACTCAATGTCTGACACCGATAAAGGATGAATATCTCTGTGGACACCGGTGCTAGCTGATCAGCACAGGCTCTGAGGATACGACCTGAGATGCCGTCTGGTTATAATCATAATCAGGCTCACCAGCTCTGGAAATTTCCACACTGCTTGAGTGCAATTGCTTTCGGGAAGTGATTACTACAGCTACAAGGGCTACGGTTTGTTTGTAACTGTCACTCTCTGGTCTGTGCCTTGGTCAACATCCTGTCATCTCTCTTCCCTTATCATTTCATCACAGTAATCAGTGCAACCAAACTCGGCTGTTCTGCCAGAAATATTCCCCTGCCAGGCCTGAACAGAGAAGGTGGCCTCAGGCACAATCTGTCACCCACTTACAATGCAGTTCTTTTAACTGTACCCATGCTGTCAGTCTCACTCTGGCTGAGGTGGTCGCAATAACATTCATGAAAGCCAGAGGGGAGGACAACCCACGGGGGTCCACCAAGTCCCAATTTAAGGATTAAGATATGAAGGGCGGCATGGTAGCCTAATGGGTTAAGCAACAGACTGGGATGTAGAAGGTCGCAGGTTCAAACCCCATCTGATTCCTAGTCCATCCCCTACCAGGTGTGTCTCTGAGCCAGACACCCAGCTCTAGCTCCCTGTAAATTGCTTTGGATAAAAGCGTCTGCCAAGAAAAGTAAAGTAAAATAAAAGGGGCCTGATCATTTACCATCACCCTGAAAAGGGAGGAAACCAAGAAAGATGTCTCTCACACGGACTTCACTCCACGGCATCTTTATGCGGAATGAAGGAACCGCGGCAAGAGCTCCCTCTTCAGGATATGACAGGCATAGTTAATCAATCACAGCGCTAAAGATTGAAAATATTCCCTATTTCTGTCACAGGCCTATATTTTATTAACTTACCATAATGCTATTACTTTAAATGATGGCACATTTTAATTACACATTTCTCTGATAGTTCTTCATTTCCCATCTACCACACTTAGTGTTTTATATATGAGAAGATATATCAAATAGACTGACTGTAGTAACTTTACTTTAAAAACAATCATTTGTAACAGCACAGTTTAAATGGTTTGGTGATTTTGGTCGTCGTAATTTTTTCTGTACTTTTCATACTTTTTAGCTACACAAAGATTCTTAATAAGATAATATCCTTAAAACTTGTAGAGAAGTAAAAAAAAAAAGCTGCTCAGACCTGTTTATCTCACCTGCTGGTTTTAATTAATTATTCTATATACTTCTAGCTCGAATCAAAAGTGATTTCTCAAAAACTGTGAGTTTATTAATGACATAACAAGTTGTTTTATATTATCCCCTGTTTAATCCAGATATATACGGGTTAAAAATGAAAGAAATTTTTATTTAGAGAATATTTAAATACGCCGCAACATTGTCCTGTACTGCCCACAACACTATTTTGTAGATGTGGTCTGTGCTCCCCCTGGGGGCAGATTCACTACTCACTGGGAAGCCAGATTTCAGCCCTCCCACCTGAGCTGTGGATGATTTCCGTTTCATTTTTATCATTAAACTTTAGCTAATTACTGTAAATCATAGTGTTGATTATGGCATGTGATTTTTTGTGTGTCGGCTCCTGAAGTGTGCAGCTGTTCTCATATCATATGTGGGGCAGTTACCCAGGCTCTGCAGCCTCTCCGCTCCCTCTACCAACCTTTGCTCTCATATAGTAGTAAAAAGTATTTTTCTCTGAAAAGCTCAAAAAAGCTAATCTGCCCTGATTCTGTGGTTGCCTGTAGGTTATTATCTAGCTTTCCTGAGTCTTCCCCTGCGTCCTTGGAGCATTTGACTCTATTGTCTTCACCAGTGTCACAACTATTTAACGTGTGTGTTTACAGATATTGTTAATTTGCAAATTTTCATTCCCACTGAATATTACACATTTTTTATGTGGAAATTTGTCAGTCTCTGTGTTTTTTAGCCGCTGTTGGTGTTAATAGTTGGTCTTTACTGTAACAATCACTGACGCTGCAAGATGTTCTTATCTCTCACTGTGTTACGTTTGCTTCATTATATTGAGATTGCCACAGACAATCGGAACACAGGGGATGCAGTACCAAAAACAACATGCTCTGTATTCAACTTGCAAACACTGAAGCAGAAGGATCAGCTGTTTGGACAAACCTCAGTGTGCCACGGAGGTCCAACACAGCTCAGTGCATCGACTGTGCTGAGGGCGTATCCTCATGGGCACCAAGCAAGAGTTGTTGTTGTTGACATGACAGTAGCTAATGGAGAAGATGTTAATGACACTAATGGAAGGTGAGTTAGGATGATAAAAAAACCTCCACAGGGCAAAACGGTTCACTTTCAGTGCATGCCAGGTCAGGTAACAACAAATGTGACAGTTTCTTATAATGTATGTGTAAATTGTTAATGCATCTTTTAACTCTTTGATGGATAAAGGTCTAAATATTACATATTTAATTCTAGATGGGTTTGTAGAAATGAACAGATACAGATATCTTTACTTTGTGATCCTGTTTACAGCATATATTCTAATACACAGCGGTAATTCTACTATTGTTTGTCTTATTGTGATTCACAAAAACCTCCATGAGCCGATGTACATTTTCATTGCAGCTTTATTAATGAACTCTGTTCTGTTCAACACTAACATCTACCCAAAGATGTTGACTGATGTTTTATCTGAGAAACAGATCATATCATAATCAGCTTGTCTCTATCAGTGTTTTATAAATTACTCTCTAGGTGGTGCAGAGTTCTTACTGTTAGCACTCATGGCCTATGACAGATACGTGTCTTTATGTAAACCTCTGCATTATCCGACCATCATGAGACAAACCAACATTACAAGTTTCCTGGTTGCAGCGTGGCTCGTACCTGCCTGTCAGACAGCTGTGTCAGTCGGGCTCAGTGCCGATGCCAAACTCTGTCACTATTTGATCAAAGGAATCATCTGTAGCAGCACAATGTACAAGCTGCACTGTGTCAGCTCAAAGGCGCTGTTGATCTATGGTTCAGTGATTTTGTTGAATATTCTAGTTTTTCCTGTACTTTTCATACTTTATAGCTACACCAGGATTCTTATAATATCCTACAAAAGTTGTAGAGAAGTTAAAAAAAAAGCAGCTCAGACCTGTTTACCTCATCTGCTGGTCCTAATCAACTATTCTTGTTTAAGTGCCTACAATGTGCTTCAGGCTCGAATTGAAAGTGATTTTTCCCAAACTGTGAATTTTATGTTGGCATTTCAAATCATTTTATACCATCCTCTTTTAAATCCAATCATATACGGACTGAAAATGAAAGAAATTTATAAACACCTGAAGAGGTTGTTCTGTTCAGACTAATACTCACATGTTCATTGTTTCCTGTCATAATAAAATATGATTGAATGAGTACAAAGAATTGGTGTTTTTGAAGATTTTTTATGTTTATTATGATGATTGCAGGGACGTAAAACCTATTATATGATCATTGTGCCTCTGTTTGTTATTGAGATTTCAGACATCAGTCCGATGTCGATATAAACACCCAAAGAGGTTTTACTTGCTGTTGGTATTGTTCCTGTTCATACTGAGACTCCCTTCTAAAACTCAGAGAGTAAATGGACGTGGGGGAGACCATAATCCACAATCAGTCAGTGTTCTGTGCACAAACATATTCAAATGTGCTTACAAAGCTAATATAGAGTCAGAATGAATTACTCTTCCCTCTTTGTCTTTTTCTGCAGATTTGCATTCATTCATCTAATACACAAGGTTAACATCTTCTATTTTCTACATACTGTGGATTTTGGCTCTAATCAATACAGCCAGTATAATTTGGAGGGATTTATATGCAAAGTAAAACCTGATTCAGTGTCCATATAGTGTCCAATAATTTAAATTAAGAAATCTGAGAGCAAGAGCAAGTGCATGTTACGGATTTGGTGGCTAATATAGGTAAAAGTGTAATTCTGTGCAACAACTGCTTAGTGAATGAAATTAAAATAAACCCTATTGTTGCTGTCACACAGTTATGTTTTCACTCCTTTCCCAGCGCTAGCTCCCTGTAAGTCGCTTTGGATAAAAGCGTCTGCTAAGCAAAGTAAAGTAAAGTAAAATGGAATTAGCTCTAAACTGTGCTTCAGCACAGTACTGCTGGTCTGGTCAAACTCAATAAATAGGCATGAATGCCCCTAAAACAACAATCTCAGCATATATCCTTCAATTGTATCTATGTTAAGTGGAAACATTTGTGAAAAACATCTGGTTTGGTTGTTTTTTCTACGTATTTTTGTGCTTGTTATACGTTTTACCACTAGAATTATATGGGTACTTTCAGCACTATGTCAATAGGTTTGACTCAACTGCAACATTAAACAGCAAAAAGCTTAGAAGGCCACTGACAACACTAAAGTTGATGGCAGGAGAACAAACCATCACAAAGAATAGTCAGGTTAATAACAGTCTTGAGGAGATAATTGTAATTGTCAAAGTCGACAGTCAAACACCCAGAACTCACAACAATGTGCAAAACTCTGGTAATGCTCAAGAACCGAAGGAGGCAAGATTAGATGAGTCCTGATTCTCTGGACTAATAAAACCCATATTACCAGCTGTCAAACATGTCCGGGGCACTGTTATGGTACTGTATGGTGTCACTGGTGTTTACTGACGACCTGACTTCTGATAACAGTAGCAGGGACAATTCTGAAGATTGGAAGCTATACTCTGCTCAGATTCAGCCAAATGTGTCAAAACTGACAGGTGACTAATGACCCACAGCAATGGCTATGTGTGTGAGCCCTGCTAGCTTTAAAAACCTGATATGTGTTCAAGTTGCAAACAGAAGCATAAGGAATCATTGTTTAGACAAATGTCAGCCTACACACGCTCACACTGGAGATAAACCACAGTTCACTGTGTGAAACATGCTGAAGGCTTATCCTCCATGGACCTGAGAAAGGAGTTAGCTGTTAGTGAATTCAATTCAATTCAATTTCAATTCAATTTTATTTATATAGCGCCATTTTACAACAAAAGTTATCTCAAGGAACTTTACAGTGTAAGGTTTTAG
>JAUMHF010000013.1:762215-777103 GCA_032359275.1 Microctenopoma steveboyesi
TTTCAAACTTTTCTGTGTCGCATCAAGAGCAGTGTCTGTTTTGGGTGTGGTAGCTTTGGTAAATACTGTTTTTCTTCTTCATCATTTTTACATACACCAAGATACTTATAATATGTTATCACAGTAGTGGAGAAGTCAGGAGGAAAGTTGCAAAAACCTGTTTGCCCCACCTGCTGGTTTTAATGAACTATTTGGTTCTGGGAACATATGATGTCATCACAGTTAGATTGGATTCTGATTTTCTGACAACTGCACATTTAATTCTGGATTTACAGTTAGGTTTGTATAATCCTCTGTTAAATCCAATTATATATGGAGTAAAAATGAAAGAAATTTCCAAACACATCAGGAGACTGTTCTTAAAATAATAATGAACTAATGTTATAAGACCTGATCATATGTTTTAATAACACTGCAGAGAACCACCAGTCCATTATCTATACTGTTAATTCTGTAGAGTCAGACCATGACAGGACTGAGACTTCTTTAATAACTAGAGAGTAATGTATTAATTTCCCTTATTCCTAACATGCAATAGAAACACAGTTTGGTTGTTTACAAATGTCCTGACTGCAACACCAGGATTTCTCATCTTGTTTTTAATTAACTGTTCATTTACTGACATTAGAAGTGATGATTTATATTTTATCTACTATTTACTTCCTACCACTGAAACTCTGTGACCTTGGGTGTGAATTAGCTGTGAACACGTAGAAATGACAGTAGGAGAAATCTAAGACTTAATCCACATATTTTTATTTTACTAGTGCTCATGATCCACTGCAGCTGGTAGCTCTGTAAAAAGTATTTTAATGACTGCACTCATTGTATTGACTGGAAGGACGAGCTTGGAGTCCTGAGCTTAACCTTTATGCCAGTTTGTTTTATTTGTCTGCTGATGGTAACGTCTATTTGTTCTGCGTCGTATCAACCAGGTGCCTCCACGTGACGTTGTACATAGTTAGTTTCTTTTAGTTTGTTTATTTTAATATATCATCGGTTTCTATAACTTATATTTCATCGTCTGACCAGAAGCTGCAGCAGCAGCATCAACACAGCTCCTTTTCATTTCTTTAACCTCATGACTTTCTAATGCAGCTAACTTAGTTACTTCTCCTGAAGTTCACAACACCGGTTCATTTCTTTAAGCACACACACACACACTGATGGCAGCCTGACCACCAGGAGCTATCTGGGGAGCATTTTGGCATGAGGCAGTTTGTTGTGATGATGCAAACCCGGCCCCCTGAGGCAGCAGTGATGCTGGACTCGACACCTGATGTAATGATACCTTAATGAGTGTCATTAGCGTCCGTTACTGTGACGTCCCTTGTGTGCATGTGGTGAACAACAGGCCGGGACTCAGAGGACGAATCTGAGTGCAGCCGTTCAGGAAACAGCTAATTATGACCCGGTGGTCACAGTGAAGGTGCCTCAGGAGACGTGCTGCTCCGTAAACACCGAAGTCTTCACGAGAAAGTGTCGGAGTGAGTCAACATGTGGCCTTATTACAAACACTGAGTGACCACAGCAGCAGAGAGCTTTGACCCTAATTACCCGTCTAATGAGGTGCTAATTGAAGTGAAGTAATTACCACAACAATGAAGTTCGAAGTGGTCAACAGGTCCTTATGTCCTGTTTTCCCCCGAGATCAATTAACCACAGAACACGAGTGGAGCCAGGTGTTAACTTTAACAACAATACTTTTAACAAGAGTTCAATCTGATCTTCTTTGTTGTGGTATAAAGTTTATTAGGCTCTTTATTAAGAAAACACGTTTCTTACACAGTACAGGAGCTTTTAACCTGTGTGTGTGTGTGTGTCGTCCAGATGGAGAGAACAAAGTACGTGATGTGTTCACAGACTCGTACAATAGAAACAATAACTGCCGTAAATTGATAATAATTCTCTATTTAAAAAGAAATGTCGCCTCACAGCTAGAAGGACCCGGGTTTGATTCCCGGGGTCTGTGTGGACTTTGCATGTTCTCCCCGTGTCTGCATGGGTTTCCTCCCACCGTCCAAAGACGTGCATGTTCGGTTGGTTGGTGAACGTGTGAACGGTTGTTCGTCTGTGTGTCTGTGTGAGACATCCGTCCAGGGTGTACCCCACCTCTCGCCCCCAGACAGCTGGGAGAGGCTCCAGCAACCCCCGCGGCCCGACTGCAGATAAGCGGAGGATAATGGATGGATTTATTGATATAATTAGAAATCTATAGATCCTATATTTTAGGCCAGTGTGTCGTTTCAGTGGATCGCTGGGAGTTTATAATGAACTCAGACGTAATATTTCACAGTAAACATGTTCATGTCTCTGGTTTTGTGTGTTAGTATTCTGTTGGTGCTGATTCTGATGGTGGTTCTTTCTAATCTTAGCTGAACTGAGAACAGCTCTAACAGGCAAAACAATTTCCCTCTGGTAATAATAAAGTGTCTTGAGTCTTGAATCATGAATTTTCTCCACTGATAGTATTTTATTTAGCTGTATTCTCTTTCGTGACAACATTTCCTCTCTGGGGCCCAGAGGGTCTGAACAGTTTTCTGTTTAACGTGGCCCCTCCATGTTTCCTTACATCTGCATTTTTCTATTGGCTCTCTCACTCTTTGTGAAGTATCAGAGTTAATCTCAGTGACCATTCCCCTCTGATAAACCCCAGCACACCCACAGCTGACGTTGCCTTAAAACACCCAGATGTTGCTGAAGGATTTAAGGTACCACAACTATTGTGTATCTGTGTGTTGGCTTCCCATCAGTGTTACGTGTGTGTGTGTGTGTGTGTGTGTGTGTGTGGCTAAAAGCAGCAAAGAGTTAAGAAGCTTTGTGATCTGGTGAAGGACTTAAAGTGGGTGTTAGAGCAAGAAGACGACAGAATATGAGAGCCAACAATCACAGAGAGAGGTGAGGAAGAGACGTGGACGTAAAACTGTGGAGTGATTTATAGAAAAGAAAAGAAAAGGTTTTATAAAAGTCCCCAAAGAAAGAAGAGAGGGAGAGAAGAGGGGGCAGCAGAGGGGGAGAGAGAGAGGCCGGTGGATTAAGTCGTGTCAGAGAGGATTAGTGTCTGTTTTGGTTTGGTAGTAAAACTACCGCTGGCTGGTACTGATACTCACTGTCGACATCACCGCACAGAAAACTGGACCAGAGCAGGAGCAGGAGCAGGAGCAGGAGCAGGAGCAGGAGGTCGAGGAGGTGGTGAGTTTACGCTGTATGCTCTGTAGCTGAGGAGGCTGACGTCCGGGTGTTTAGCTCCATGTGTTCAGGCAATGGGAGCATCTTTTGTTTTGAATTAGACAAATGAAATGGTTCTGATTACTTCAGTTACTTTAGGAATCTCTCCACAGTCCATCGAGGTGGTTTTCTATATTTGTCTGTGTTGTGAATCTGTCCTGGAGCTGCAGCCTCACTCGTGTGTAAGATAATACGAGGGCAAAAGAAGGCAGTTTGTTTCGTGGTGGGTGGATAACTGTGTAAGGTGAGAGCGAAGGTCCGAACCCAACCACGGACCAGTAAATAAGAACAGAACTTTCTTGTGGATTGTGCAGGACTGTGTGTTAAACTGTGTTAAGACATTATTACCTGCTGCAGCGCTACAAAGGCTACACAACGCACTCTGTTGACTTTTGCTTCCCATCAACTGTGCTAATCGAAGCTCTTCGTGGACAGAGTAAGTGGAAGAGGAAGCTGAGTCAGGCTAAGAAGCTAAAGATCCTCAAATTAGCCCCCATTCACCAACCTGCCGCTGTAAGAGGAAGAACCAAAATAACATAACACAAACCATCCCCTGCATCAGAAATGTTCTTACATCACTAAGAGACTTTGCAGATGTAGCTGCGTCACTCTGGAAAACACCTGTTGTGTCTTTCTGTTTATTTTTAGTGGAATAAGCCTCTTTCCTCGTCGATGAGTCTGGACAATCACCGTGAAACAAGTGATGGATGACGGTGAGCGACACACACACCTGAGTCAGCTTCATTCACTGCAAATCATTGTTGATTATCTAGTTCGATCTGAACCCTGAACGCGGGTCTAACCCACCGAGCTAAGGTTATTTTGAACATAATCTAATCTAAAACCTGATTCACATGGTATTAGTGTCTCTTGGTGAGGTCAGGGCTCCTCAGGGATGTTAATCCTGCCGAGGTTGAACTCAACATCTGCTGTGGCGTCACAGAGAGGCTGGAAGCTCATTCCTCTCTGTGTTTCTCTGTCTCTTACACGTGTGCAGTTGTCAATGAGGTTCTGTCCAGTGTGGTGGAGGACGTTGGTCAAGCCGTCGATAGAAACATTAGTGGGGCTCAGATTCTGCATGAACTACTGAGTGCGCCGTGGCTGCGCGCCCTCCTGAAGGTAAAGCCTGGATCAGCGGGTGCAGAACGGAAAAGACCGCGGCACCACTGAAATGTAAAGATGTGACATCCTTCCCTTCTTTCTCTCCCCAGATCTATGAGTGCCTGGTGGAGTACCAGAGGCTGACACCCAGTCCCTTTCTGCCTTATGCCTCAGGACTCTCACTGGAGGTTTATCCACACACACGCACACACCCAGTCCCTTCTGTACAACTGTGTGACGACGCTCTGTTTTGTATCACTCTGTTTTCCTTGCCCGTCAGATCATGACCATACTACAGAAGTCCCACTGTCCCTTAGCTGAAGCCAGAGAGCTCTGCAGCCTCCTCAGCTCAACACACTTGCAGGTCTGTATATTCATCAGGTACACATCCGTAACCTCATGGTGCCGTCGTAACACCTGTTACCTGTCTGTTAGGCGCTCTTATCATCTCACGACTGCGTAGCACAGTCAGACTATGGACCTGTTTTACCTCCTCTGCCTGATGAGTTACCCGAGGATGAGGAGGCCATGAGGATCGTTTGTCTGGTGAAAAATAACCAGCCGCTGGTGAGACAAGGACTAGTTCTCATTTCATTGTTGTTTGCTTTGCTCACCCTACTTGTAGAAAGTCTCAATGCCACCAGTCAGAAGATTTGTGTGAAATAAACTGTGTATGATGGTGTCTGGGCATGTTGAGTATCATTTTTAAACAGTAAAAAATACAGTTTGCCATGTTTCATTTTATAAGAATGGAGGTGGGGGCAGAGGCAGTGTAGGAGACGGAAAAGGAGTAATTCGTAACCGTTGGAGCAGCCTTCGCCGGCTCACGTTGGCGCGTTTTGTCCCTGCGAGAAGGACGCGATCTGGGGAGGAGCTCAGGACATCCGAAAGTGAAGCCGGGCTTTTACCCCTCTCTAGTGGTGGCCAGTGCAACCCCTTTCATCCCTGTTATGAGTCCGCAGGAAGCTGCTACTTGCGATCCCAAACTTCAGAGCTGTGGAAGAAAGGTTTCAACCAGTCAGCTCCATATGACTTCTGCCCAGCTCCCGGTGGTGGTAAGGAGGACCATCAATCCATGGAATCACCTGTTTTCATTCAGTCATCAGGCTTTTCAGCCAATAAAGGAGCAACGGTGAATCTTTGCATCCACTGGTCCTTCCCTTCATTCATCCGGCACATTTTCATCATCCATGTGAATCTTTCATCTCACAGATTTACTAATCTACTAGTAAATCTGTCAAGTAAAAGTCAACAGTATTGTTTCCCTGTTTGAGTCTTTTGGCCTCTTTCAGTTTTCTTTCTTCTTTGTTCTCCCTACATTGTGCTTCAGAGACACCCAAAACTAGTAGGGAAGGAGGTGCCTCTCCTGGGGGGAGCAGTGATGACTATGCCTACCCTCCTCCACCAGTTCCAGCCTACAGTCTCAGTCTCCCAAATTCTCCTGTCCTGTACAAACAGGGGACTACGGGGGGCCAGTCAAGGAACATTGCTACACCTGGCAGAACTCCCTCTTGTCCTGGATTGGGCCCCCTTAGGGCCCATACAGCACCTTCTAGTCCTGCAGCTCAGCGCTCAACTCGTCAACAGGGAGTGAGCACTGTCCCAACCCCCAGCAGGCAGCATGGGTGTCAAACTGGAACTCACAGGAGATTCCATGATAAGGCCCTAAAGTGCCCTGTGACCGTCCACCACGCTACCGCCCCTCATCACAGTGAATGCCAGAGTCCACCAAAACGTGTGCAGGAGCAGCAACTGAAGAACAGTCCACATCCTGATCTCATCCAACAGCACAACGTGGAGGAGCTCAGGTCCACGGTTCAGGCAGTGACCAGCAGTATTGAGCACCACACCCAGGATGTTCAGCATCTGGGTCAGAAGATGGTGGCTGCGACAGAAATGATCACGGACAGCATGGAAGAGAACGCCCAGGCACTCAGCCTGCTGGCTGAGGTGGTGGACAAGCTACAGGGGCTCATTGTGGCCAACAAACACCCAGAGTCATCACCTCCACACAGGCTGAAACAGCAAACTCCTCCTGCACCTTCCTCCAGAGTCTCTCCTAAAGTCCTCCGCAAACCTGGCACGCCTTACCCGTACCACCTCTCCACCTCCTCTTCTAATTCCTGCTCCTCTTCATCCTCGTCCATGTCTGTCAGCTCCTGCGC
The DNA here is from genome assembly GCA_032359275.1 of Microctenopoma steveboyesi. Classification (NCBI taxonomy): domain Eukaryota; kingdom Metazoa; phylum Chordata; class Actinopteri; order Anabantiformes; family Anabantidae; genus Microctenopoma; species Microctenopoma steveboyesi. The sequence goes on from JAUMHF010000013.1 coordinate 768,710, forward strand.
AGGTGACTTTGCAACATCCAGGAGTCCAAAGCGAATGAACGGAGGCTCTCAGAGAACAATGGTAACCTTTGATGTCATCCATAGACCGGGTGGTAGTAACGGACAGATAAGGCTCAACAACGGCTCAGTTTCGAGCACTTCTTTGGAGGATCAACGGGACTGTAACAGCACAGGCTGTTTGACAACCAAGAAGAAGAGAAAGAAGAAGTAGGACATGAACAAACAGCTGTTTCTGAGAACAGACAATCAAAGTGACTCGAGAACCTTTTAACATTTAATCTAATACGACTTTTACGAATATTTTCACACATTTTCAAACCATGGAGATGTAGATCTACAGTACATCAACGTTTCACTTTTACCCAGAGGCAGATTTTTTTATATGAATTCATTTTTGACATACATCAGTGGATCTTTTTTACATGGGATGAGAAAAGCCAGATATTAAAGGTACAGAGACTTTACCCCGTACCCAACCCATGCTTCATGTTTCACCTTCAGATCTGTGATGAGAATCACAATCATCATTACCATCCCTCTGTGGTTGGAGTTAGATGACTGAATGGTTGAATGCACTAACGGAGAGTCTGGACAGCAGAGCAGAAGAGAGGAAGTCAGATTACTGTCCTCACTGCTGGAAACATCTGCTGTGGTGTTGTTTAATATTCACTTTCACCCGAGTTAAAATCAGGGCTCTCAAGTGTCACGCATTGAGCGCGACAGTCCCTCTTTTCAGTCTTTTGTCACGCACTCACGCAACACATTGTATTTCTCACGCCAAAAAACAATTTGTAGGCTAATATGCTGCAGCGTCCAATATTTCTATGAAACAAGCGTGTCTCTGCTGGAGTCCTAAAGCCTGTCACTTACAGCCAATCAAAAAAGAGAACAGCCTATCAGAAAATAGCCGTATTGTATCTGTGTGAAATGGTCAGTGTTTCCCAACATTTTTGAGCCACGGCACATATTTTATCACATATTTATTCAAATCTAAGGAATATTTAGTGTTGACCTGTGGGGGGTGGGGGGGGGGTGGCGTAGTGCAATGCCCTCAAAACTTGAGAGCCCTGTAAGATGCATCTAAAACTACTAAACAGCATCATCAGTCACTTTCATCCTCTGTACGTGTCGCTTCCCCGTTTATTCCACTAAAACATCCTCGCTGCTGCTGCGGTTAAATGTGGAGCAACTGTCTGTTTGTCAGGGCGCAACAATAAGGAGGGACGAGGAGACGGGAGAGATCTACATCGCCAGGGTGATTCATGGAGGACTGGCCGACCGCAGCGGTGAGACACACACGTGTAAAGTGTGTGTGTATATGTGTAAGTGTTGAATATCGTGGCTCAACGTGTGTGGGTGTGTGTCTCAGGACTTCTCCATCCAGGTGATATGTTACTGGAGGTGAACGGGAACCCTGTGGGGGGCCTGGAGCCAGCACAGGTCATCCAGATACTGGTAGGTCCAGCAGCACTGGAGGTTTCTGTGACATAAGCGTTTTTTAAGTCACTGTTTCTCTTCCTGTCAGATCAATTCACAGGGAACCATCCTGTTTAAAGTTATTCCAAATTCAGCTCAGATCAGCAGCAGCCAGACACCAGTAAGAGACTCCCACCCCCACCCCCCCCCACCCAAGGACTAAAGACTACAATACAAGATATGCAGTGTTATGGATTTAAATGCTGTGTTTGGTGAATGGAACATTTCTGCACAGGTGTACATGAAGGCGATGGTGGACTACAGCCCACACCAGGACCCCTCCATCCCCTGTCCCGATGCAGGTATGGCATTCAGCAGGGGGGAGCTGCTTGAGGTGGTGGACCAGTCAGATGGACAGTGGTGGCAGGCCAGGAAGCTGCCCCGGACGGTGTCGTGCGCCGGTCTCATTCCCTCTGCCAGCATGCTGAAGAGGTGACACCTCTCAACATTTGTGGCAATGCTACTTTAACGTAACATGACTTTTCTGGCCCTGAGTTTTGTCTCTAAGGCAATATGCATTCCTGATCCCCCAGCATCCTCCCAGGCCACACACAGTACAGATGACCATGTGTTTCTCTCTGCAGCAAACAGAGGGAGCAGTGGTGGTGTCAGCCGCTACACGTACACACCTGCATCAGACCCTGTGAGGTTTCGTCATTATTATTATCATTAGGTCCTGTATTTATCTTAAACGCCAAAAGCAACTGGTTCCATAGCTGCAAGAGTTCTGCTTCGTCCTGGAACCAGAACAGTTTTGTTGCTCCCTCCTGATGTCACTGTGTCTTATTCTGTGTGTGTGTGTGTGTGTGTGTGTGTGTGTGTGTGTGTCTGTGTGTGTGTGTGGACTCACCTCTAACGGTTTCTTTTCTGTCTTTGACCCCTGCTGACCTCAGTGACTCCGGCTGATAACGGTGGGTGTGATGCTGCACAGGCTCAGTTTAGCCGCTCACAAACTTTTTACGTTGATGCAGCAGTTTAACAAACACACGTGAACCTCACGGTGGCGCTAGAGGAGCCTCGGTACACGGCATCAGCAAACACGTCAGGATTCATCGTGTTTGTGCAAAGTTCGGTCAAATCAACGAGTCGAGTCCTAAAACGAGTCTTTTTTCCATCTGTTCCAGAGGAGAGTCTCACACACGGGGACAAACGCGCTGCCGCAGGTAAAACGCCATCATCAGCATAAACATATTATATTACCCATCATGCATCAGTGCAGTGACAGGAGGCAACTCTTGATTTTCTTCCCACAGATCTGGAAGACATCAATTTTGGTAGGTGAGTCTGTTCAGACTCATGTCTGATCACTGTCAGTTCCTCACCTAGCCACCAGGTGTCCCCCGCTCCGTCCCTTTACCTGCTCCACCTGTGGATGCTCTGTTACATTTGGTTCTAGCTCTCGTCTGTATCCACTCTGTTTTAGACATTAACTTCTGAAGAGAAAATAAACTATTACTTAATGTTTTCCTTCTCCAGACGAGGCCGACTCTGACGTGACCGACGGCGTCTACCTGGGTAAGAAACCAGTTTCTCTTAGTTCAGATTGGCGTCTGTACATCACTGTGGAGAATAACTAGTGTCTGTTGGTCGTCAGCCGGTTTCCGTCGAAGTTTCCGTCTGTGGAGGAGGACGTCCTGCAGGAGGAGGCGTCAGTCCTGCACCTCCTGCTCGCCCAGCAGCACTCTGTCCACCCCCTACGAGGAGGTGGCTCTGTACCAGCGCCCCCCGCAGGAAAACCACCGTCTCATCGTCCTTGTCGGTGAGAGACAAATATGAGAATGTGTGATGTTGATTTAGTTCATAATAATCAAAAGGTTTCTTTCTTTTATGCCTTTTATTCAGCCTCACAGACGCTGCGCTTGTTGGGAGAACAGTTGCATAATGTGTGAATTTAGGAGGAAAGAAGGAATGTTTTTGGTGGCCAAAGGTGAAAGGTCACTCACTGTATGTCACATAAAAATATATGTGTAAACTACAGCGTGTGACCATCTGTTCGGTGAGCGGTAACGAGGAGGAAGCAGATGTCTTCATGAAACAATGATCTCAGCAACAAGTATTACTGTGGATGGACTTGGTCTGAGTAGGAGAACTGACCTGGTGCTTTAAGTGTCTGAACACAACCAATCAGATCTTTTGTTTTTTTCAGGAGCTTCAGGAGTCGGAGTTAACGAACTGAGGAAGAGACTCATCAAACTGAACCCTTTGACCTTCCAGGGACCCGTCCCTCGTACGTAAATATCAGGTTTAACTCAAGTGTTTAAGGGTTGGTTTAAGTGGAACGTCTCAGAAGTTCACCTGCTGCTCACCTGTCGTCCTGTTCCTGCAGACACCACTCGTCCAATCAGAGCCGGAGAGCAGACAGAAAGAGAGTACCACTTTGTGACCAAAGAGCTGTTTGAATACATGGTCTGTAACCACAGGTACGTTCAGACACTTTGTTTTTAACAAGTAAAATCATCATTTCATACTTAATACAAATATCATCATCAGGTTTGTGGAGTACGGGGAGTATAAAGGCCACCTGTACGGCATCAGCACCGACGCCGTGGACGACGCCATGAAGCGAGGACGCTTATGCGTCGTCGACGTTGAAGCACATGTGAGTTTTCTGAAGAAGCCGCTGCGACGACGCGCGACCGTCTCTGCTGAGCACTGCTGATGCGTTGTTTTGTTCTCAGAGCATCCAGCAGCTGCGGACGTGGAAACTGAAGCCCTACGTGATTTTCATCAAAGCCCCGAGTGCAGAAAGTCTGAGACAGTCCCGGAGAGACGCTCGAGTCATCACCAACTTCTCCGTCAACAGGGGTTTCACAGTAAGAGCGATGTCACACAAACACCTCCCTCCTCAGAGGAGCTGCCCCCACCTTACAACGCCGCTTTCTTTCTCCCGCTGCAGGAGGACGACTTCACGGAGCTAGAGGAGGCGTCTCGGCTGATCGAGGCAAAGTACAAACAGCTTTTCGACAGCGTGCTGGTCAACGATGACCTGCAGGACTCCTGCATACGGCTTTGCTCCATCATCCAACAGGCTCAAGACGAACCGCAGTGGATTCCCGTCAGCTGGACCCGGGCGGAGGAGTAGAGCCGGGGAGGAGGAGGGGCGCTTCCAAACAGACTGAGAATAGACTAGATCATCGGAAACCTTCATCTGGGTCCTGCTAGCACCAGAACCGAGCTGAACGTCCTCCACCGTCATCGGACCAGCAGCTGCAGTAAAACCCCTGAATGTACAAACTCTGTGTCTCCTGATTAAAGGTCACATGTCAACACGTGGGTCCTCGTTTCTTCTTCTCCTCGTCTAAAGGTTAACTGTGAACCAGCACCAACCCCCTCCCCTCCCCGCCCCGCCCCGCCTCAGACTCTGGGTTTCTCAGGTTAATCCCGTGCAGGGCAGATGTAGCTCAGCAGATTTACCAGGAGGATTAGTGTCTCCTCGCTGCATCATTCAGCTTCACTGACGACCGTATGTGTGGAAATGTTAAAGACAGGAGCTGGTTTGTGTGTGTGGACCACAGACCAGAACCAGCACCACATGCTGGCCCCTGGATAGATGCACTCAGTTACTTCACCCCATGAGGAGCAAATGGCAGCAGGTGGAGGGATTGTTGTTGGCGTCCATGGCTAATCTGGAGTCCTGCCAGCTGGTGACGTCGCAGCTGACCAACCAACCGCAAAGCTCCCAGAGGCTGTGACGCCTCAGCACAGGAACCACCTGCCACTAAAGCCCGGGATCAGATCAGAGGGAGGCTGCAGCCGCCTGTAGTGTGGACGCCTCACAGCCGCAGACGGACTCCGCTGCACAGGTGAGCACTGAAACAGCTGTTTGAAGCGTGTTTGCTGCAGAAACAACAGAAGAGAGCCACAGGAAGAAGGTCTGGATGTTCTTTCCTTGTACAGCTGTGGGTAGAATAGAATAAAGTAGAATAAACCTTGACTATGTGTTTTCTACACACAAACAAACTATGTACATGAAATCTTACAGAGATGTGACAGAGTGTCGCTGGAATCATGTAGGTCACATGATCATACGTCCACACGTTTACTCGTCACTCGGTGGACTCTGAGACGGATGGATGCAGAAGGACCTGCGTCGGCTGTAGCTGTGGTTCAGTTTCTGTCCATCTGAAACCAACCAGTGCGTTTGTACAGTTTGTTACCAGCATGTGGTAACCACTCCCCACTCCTCCTCTAAAACCAGCATTCCTCCCAGTCCGGGGTCCGCTCCTCTTCATCTCCAAAGCAGTGACCACTTTCCTGTAGACGTAAACAGACTGCAGAGTCCTGGCCTGACATTGAGCCAGTGGTTGTTTGGATTGAACTAAATGACTAAATAGATCTTTGGCGTAATGTGTGGAGATGTTCTTCCTCTCTCCTGAATCACTGAGACTGTTCTTTCCTTTTCTTCCCTGCTGCGATGACTTCGTTCACTCAGGACTCGTTGGCTCTCTAACGCGAGTCAAACTGTAAATACTGATGAATACATCCACTTTTCAAATACCGATGGATATTTCTAGCCTGTCACGCTTCATGTCCTCCCTGGTGAACCTGATGTGGTCTGTAAGACTGTGGCACGTGCTGGGGTTTGACTTTCACCCAGGTGTCGACCACTTACCTAAACCAGGAAGATCAAGCCCTCTTTCCCACAGATTGTCACCTGTAGGTGACCAGGGGAACCCGGGACACACCCAGGCCTTTGCAGACACGGTTTGTGTGTGGGGGGGTCGGTTTACTGAGGGTGGGGTCATCCTGTAATCTCTTACATTCTACCTCCACTGACTCCTCAGTAACTGAAACACAATGAAGAGAGATGTGACATCAATGTGTTCTGGATGTGGAGTCAGGAACACCGGGCCCTAAAGTAAACCCTGTCCGTCATGTGTGTGGGGGGGGAACTCGCCATCAGCTGAAACTGAGGAAGACTCTCCAGCAGGTCGTTAAAGGTTCTGCCACCTGTTCTCAAAGCTCAGGCTGATCCAATTATCTCCAACAGACATCACCATCCTGTCACCTCCAGATCCTCATTAACTGTTAATGGAGCGACCTAATTTATCGTGTGTCCTCACAGGGACGCCATGCCGACCGCCAAGAGCAAGAAGAAGAAGCCCAAGAAGGAGGCCAACGACGGGGAGGAGCAGGGAGATGGTGAGCGGTGAGACCTGCTCCTGCAGAGACACTCGGCCGTCTCCACTGTGTTCTACTCTCTTCTGTCCCGTCTCCTGCAGGAGGTCCGGAGATGGAGGACGTGGCCAACATCAGTCGTTCTAACAGCAAGGAGCCTACGACCCCGGAACCGCAGGATCCGGCACCACAGAAGAAGAAGAAGAAGAAGAAGTCGTCCATGATCGGTAGCAAACAGATCCCCACCCCCTCCACCCTACCCCCAGTCCCATTGATCGGCTGACGATATGAGCGAGTCTTAGTGAGCAGAACAGTTTCATGTTTGGTTCCATCAGACCGGGACGCGGAGCACGAAGACCTGCTCAACGGTACTACGGCAGATCCAGACGCAGAGGAAATGACCGTGGCCGTAACCAGGAGGACGAAAAGGAAAAGGCGAGTGGACGAACTCAGTAGGTTCATCTTCAGGGAACACGCACAGAGTTTCACTGTGATGTCTGCTGCAGGAAGGCGAAGGTCACCGAGCACTACAGCAACGACCTCGGAGCTGAGGACGACGACATCGTCACAGACGCCCAGTCGCCCATCCCCCAGCATTCCCTGTTCTCCGCCCCCCACGGACGCAGCCAGCCGGTCGGGAGGGTCTTCGTGGAGCGGAACAGTGAGTCTGACGTCATAGTCACCAGAGTCCTCGAGCATCGTTACTCAGTCTTCACTTTCTACATTTTGACTCGCTGCGTCTGGTTAACATGATGTTTCAGGGCATTTCCAGGCAGAGCGGGTGGAGCAGCACCGACACTCTGAGCTGATGGACGACTACATGGACCCCAGGCAGATCTGGACCACCAGAGATGTGGCCATGCGAGTCCACAGTGGCTTCAGGGTGCTCGGCCTGTTCTCCCACGGCTTCCTGGCTGGATACGCGGTGTGGAACACCATCGTCGTGTATGTGTTGGCGGGCGACCAGCTGACCACGCTGCCCAACCTGCTGCAGCAGTACCACTCGCTGGCCTACCCCGCCCAGTCTCTGCTCTACCTGCTGCTGGCCATCAGCACCGTGTCTGCTTTCGACAGGTGTGTGTGTTCAGACCAGCTGCTGCGAGAGAGAAAACGATTCTTTTCGTTGTTCTTTACTTCCACATGCTTCCTCCTGCAGAGTGAACCTGGCCAAGGCCTCCATGGCCCTGAGAGGCTTCCTCACGCTGGACCCCGCTGCTCTGGCTTCTTTCTGTAAGTGAGACGAGATGAGGGAGGATGGTGATGATGATGATGGGTCGTGACGTGTCCTCTCTCCGTGTTTCAGTGTATTTCATCGCCCTGATCTTGTCCCTGAGTCAACAAATGACCAGCGATCGCATTAACCTCTATCCTACAGCCAACAGCACTCTGTGGTGAGAGCTTCTACTCTGCTCGGATATACTGTGATTTACTGTGCTCTACTCACCCCCCCCTCCTCCTCCTCCTCCAGGCCCCCTGGGTCAGAGCAGCAGATCCTGCAGCCCTGGATTGTGGTGAACCTGGTGGTGGCACTGTTGGTGGGCCTGGCCTGGGCCGTCGTATCAACGCGGCCGGACATCGACTACACAGAAGGTGGGTGGAGGTCCTGAGGTGGAGTAAACAGTCTCGGTGTGTTGGTACCAACCAACCACACAACAGAATAAAATAAAGAACAACATAAAGTACGTGGCTGGTAATTAAAGGGACACGAAGCAACAGACTGGGGGGCTCTCTGTGAGCCTCATGGTGAGGACATCGATGGACTGACAGACTGCATCACAGAATACATCAACTTCTGTGTGG
>JAUMHF010000013.1:783171-815186 GCA_032359275.1 Microctenopoma steveboyesi
TTAGTGACTTTAACCAATGCTGTTTCTGTACTATGGTTTACTCTAAATCCAGACTGAAAATCTTCATACAAATTGTTCCTGTGCAGGTGGTCACATGACTGCTTTGCCACAACCTTTTCAGTGATTTTAGCAAAAATGTGTTCATCACATTAACAGCACAGTTTCTCATGCAGTGACACCTCACAGTCCCTGAATCTTTTCACAGCGATTTATTTTTAGATTTACTTTCTGTGCTTTTATTTTGTAGAAATATATGAAATCACAAAATGTTGCCTCTGCCAGAGGCCTCTGTCGGTTCGTTTTTGTATTTTCATTAGACGACAGAATAAAAAAGAAGAAATGTGACTAATAGACGGATTCAGAAAGAGGTCAGAGCAACCGGAGCGTGCATGTGGTACCACGCAGATCTGATCCATGAACGCGAGCTTCTTACATGTAGTTAGACATCAGCAGCTGTGTGTGAACGTGTTGCTCTGCCCCGTCCTCAGGCCAGAGGAGGAAAACCTCCAACTAGGTCAGTGTGAACAGGACATGAGCTGCTGAGAGAGAGAGAGAGAGAGAGCGAGCTGCAGGAAAACTGAATGTATTAGTTCTTCATCGAGTAGATGAAGCACGAAAACATTTTCATCGTTGATCCAAATGAAGATTCTTTAATAAATAAACGATTCATTAATAAACATCTCCTGCGGCTCCGGTTTGGACCAGGATCCGTTAGGAACGCTTTGGTTCTGTCTTTGTGACAAACACACAGACGGATCCTGCGACCTGTAGCAGACCCCACGCGACGCTTCTGACCAATCGGATCATCTCCTCAGAGGAGTTGGAGGAACCTGAGTGTTGTGTGAGCAAAGTGAAAGTAGGTCTCTGGGTCACGGAGTGTGTGCAGCAGAAACGCACGTGTCAGGGAGCGTCTCGTCAACCTCAGGCATGAATGAGTTTGCACTGACCTACATCATGCTGCAGCCCGCGCACACACACACGCGCGCGCACACACACACACACACACACACACACACAAGCCTGCACACACACACGCACACACACACACACACAGGCACGCACACACACACACACACACACACAGGCACGCACACACACACACACGCACACTCACACACACACAAGCCTGCACACACACACGCACACACACACACACGCACACTCACACACACACTCACTGATGCAGACACACACCACTTATTGTTACCATCATTTTACATTTCTGATGTTCCTCTGTGTCCTGAGTCTGTCTCTCCTCTGTCCCTGCAGTCTGCAGACAAGCAGCGCGCGCTGGAGGAGACGAAGAGCTACACCACCCAGTCTCTGGCCAGCGTCGCCTACCTCATCAACACGCTGGCCAACAACGTGCTGCAGATGCTGGACATCCAGGCCTCGCAGCTGCGCCGCATGGAGAGCTCCGTCAACCACATTTCTCAGGTTGGTGCAGAAACGAGTAGAAGAAGAAAATGTTCACGAAGCTGCACGAGGTCACGGCTGAGGCGGGATCATGTGTGTCCTCGCTTCAGGGTCACTGGTGTGACGCCTCAGAGTGTTGCGTTCAGGTGTTATCAGCATGAACAGTGACGTGAATCATTTCTGTCTCTCCTCATTTAAACATGAGAACCTGAGCGCTGGTTCTGCTTCGAGTCCACAGTCCGGGAAAGATCTCTGTGAGTTTTCAGAACTCGATTGTCCTACACTCTGTAGCCTCCCTGAATGCAGCGTGGCTGCACATACGTAGCTTAACTCCAGCAGGTGGGTCGAGGACACAACAGGACGAGAGGAACGTGTCGGTGTCGCTGGTCAGACAGATAAACCCACCTGCAGTCGTGAGCGGACCGGGCTCACGGCGCCCACACGTCTCGTGCTGCGGCTTCATGTTCAGGGCACTTTTCATGCCGTGAATGTTGTAGCGCAGCTCGGAGAAGCTGGAGGAGGGAACAGAGGCTCGATTCTGCTCCTCGGGCCTCAGAATAATCAGTATCATCAGAAGTAATGAGACGGTTCTGTGCCCGCTGAGTCAAACCAGGCGCTGAGACGCCATAATTACAGCTTTCTGCTCGCACAGATAGTCACAGCTGGGGTGGAGGCGAGACCAGACGTAGTCCTGTATCTGTGCAGCCGACCCGTTCAAACCAGATCCTGTCAGAACAAACTCTTCTGTGTAATGTGTGGAGTCACAGCAGAGTCACAGTTCAGTGACTCTGCTGTGACTCTTCTGAGGTGATGCGTTGCGTTGCTTTTAACCCGTTACCAAGAGAGGGGTCCCGATTATTTTCTCTGGTTTACAATCTGGGGCTTTGCAGGCCCCAGCTCAGCTCCGTCTGGAGTCTCGGCTCCGCGTGGCTCAGTTTAAAGGGTTAAAACGCGCCACATTTAACTGTGATTTTTATCACACAACAACACGACGACACTTCCTCATCAAGCACCAGTGAATTTTCTCTCTCCAGACTCGGAGAACAGGTTTTCATCCATATTAAAATGTCTCAGACCAAAAATATCCTCAGTGAGAGCACAGAGCCGGGGGGGGGGGGGTGTTTATCAGGAAGGAGCCCGTGTCCCTGTGGCTCAGCGACAACACAAACCCTACACACAGCGTTACAGGGCTCTGTGTTCCAGGACAGAGACAGGGTCACATGTTTGCATTCAGCCCAGAGAACGTCTGTACTGTGGCTGTTGATTTCACAATAAGAGCGTGGTCCCTACTGCGCAGCGTTTAGCCGAGTACGGTGGGGGGTGTTCCCGTCTCGGGACAGTTTATCATGGCGGAACCTCAGATCCAGGTACATGGAGTTCTAGAGTGATGAGGTAATCCCTGTTTGGACCAGTCAGCTGTTTAATCAGCTGTTTGCGTTCTCTTTTCAGACTGTTGACATTCACAAAGAGAAGGTGGCGCGGCGTGAGATCGGCATCCTGACCACCAACAAGAACACAGCTCGCTCGCATAAAATCGTGGCTCCAGCCAATCCGGAGCGGCCGGTGCGCTACGTCCGGAAGCCCATCGACTACGGCGTGCTGGACGACATCGGACATGGGGTCAAGGTGGGAACGACGGTGACGAGCATTAAATATCTGCTGACTCTTGGTCTGAGTGTTTCGCTTCACTTCAGCTGTCTCTGAGTTTCTGTTTCCATGGTGACACTGCCTGATGTTTTCCCAATGACACTAACCTGCAGACACACGTTTCTCTTCTTCTGTCTCCTGTTCTTCTCGCTGACGCGTTAAGTGGTTGTTGAGGTTTAAGGTAAGGACACACACAGCCACCCACACCTATACCTACACCCAGACACACACACACACACACACCCACACCTACACCCAGACACACACACCTACACACACCCACACCTACACCTACACCCAGACAGACACACCTACACCTACACCCAGACACACACACACACCTACACCCAGACACCTACACACACCCACACCTACACCTACACCCAGACACACACACCTACACCCAGACACACACACCTACACCCACACCTACACCCAGACACACACACACACCTACACACACACCTACACCGACCCACCCACACACAGCTACACTCGTTCAATGATGCAGAAAATTTTAATCCTGCGTCGAAATAAAAAGCTCGGCAACAGACCTCATGACGAACGGAACGTCACCTGTGACTGTGCGGCTCCACAGGTGAACGGACAGCAGAACATGACACTAGGAGGCAGTCTGCCCCGGTCCAACCCCCCCACACAGAAGCCGCCCAGTCCCCCAAGGGCAGGAAAGGGCATCTTAGGGTATGTAACACACACACACACACCCCCAGAACATGTACCTCTCCTTCCTCCTCTTCGTCCATCTCACTCTTCCTCTCTCAGCTGTTCTCTCTCTCCCTTCTCCTCTTCACTAATCGTTTCTCCTGTATTCTGATCTTCGTCGCGCACAGAGATGATGCACAGGTTCACACTGAATCCGTGTTTTTATCTTTTCACCGACACATGCGCATCTCAGCTCAGTGACCCTGTGAACAGCTGAGCAGAGTGATCAGAACCTGCAGACGACCACCGCGTGGCCACTCAAGTCTTCTCCAGAGCTGTTAGGTCTTTGCTTCAGTTCAAAGGAGGTGGTGGGGTCAGGTCTGCCTCCGACCCAGGACCCGACTCATAGCTGGGGTCTGCAGTGAAACCCCACCTCTGACTCCAGATGGTTTTTTGTGGCACCGTGTTTACGGACCTCCCAGGAGAATTAAGATGTTTGTCACAGCTGCTCCACGACCGGATTGTTGCTTATTGGATCGATAAAGTTTCAGCAAACAAAAGCTGAGGGAAGCATTTATCAAGAGCTGATGATGATGGTGTGTGTGTGTGTCTCTGTGTCTCTGTGTGTGTGTGTGTGTGTGTGTGTGTGTGTGTGTGTGTGTGTGTGTGTGTGTGTGTGTGTGTGTGGGTCCAGCTGGTCCACAATCCCTGTTGGCCTCAGTCGTTCTTGCTGTTCTCTCTGTAACCTGCTGCTCAGCCGGCTGTTACCGTGTGCACGGCCCGTTCCCCTGCAAGAAACAGAGAGAGTGTGTGTGTGTGTGTGTGAGAACAGAAGCGTCGTAGCAGTTGGTCAACGAGCTGAGTGCGCCTGGCATCGCACAGACCCACTGAGAAGAGGCACAAACACACAGCAGTGTGTTGGCATCGAGTCTCTCACACACACACACGAACACATCGCCGTTTCTTCTTCTCTTACTGACCCAGTTTCCTCGGACGCCGACGTCTGTCTGTCGAGCAGCAGGTTAACAGCGCCCCCCTGTGGCTCGTTGGATTTGAACACATCAGTTCAAATGAGTTTGTTTGCTGCAGAGTTTGCTTTGACATGAGCAACGTGTGGATTCATCGTTGTATTAAAGTGCTTTGCTGCAGATCCTCGTACGAGACCCGCTTCTGTTCGAGTTCTGTTCCTATTAACGTCTCCTCCCCTTTATTTTATGGATGTGCAGGAAGAGCTCCCCCTACAGGACGCTCGAGCCGGTGCGCCCTCCAGTGGTGCCCAACGACTACGTCTCCAGCCCCACCAGAAACAATATGTTCACTGGGCAGCTTCCAAGTCCGGTCCGCACCGCCACCCTCAACCACCGGCCCCGCACGTACAGGTAGCCGGGTCAGACCACACGTGGATCGTCTGGATCTCACAGCTTCTCTCTGTCGCTTTGACCATTTTCCACTAAATCATCTTTGTCTTTTTTTGTGGCACGTTAACAAAGAGAGAAACGTTCAACACATCCAGCAGAGTCCGGTCCAGCAGGCCGTTTGATTTGGTTCTGTGAACTGACGGATGTGTTGAAGTGAATTCTGCTTTTGGATGCTTCCTTTGCTCGTCTCCGCTTCACTTCCTGCTGCTGATGTTTGAACATGTAGGATCAGAACTTAAAGTGGTCACGCGGGCCAGAAGAACCGGCTGCAGCGCTGCTTCGTCTCCTCCTCTGCTGCAGTGTGTCCTCTGAGGTCCATCAAACCCAGAGGACACACACAGCCTTAACTTTGTGTTCTCAACGTCTACTAACTCGCTTTTCATCAGTGTGTTCGTCTGCTTCCTCCTGAAACTGAAGCTTCGCGTCGTTTAGATGCATGTGAACAGTTTGGTAACGTGTGTGTGTGTGTGTGTGTGTCTCTGTGTGTGTGTGTCTCTGTGTGTTTCCGTGTGTGTGTGTCTCCGTGTGTGTGTGTCTCCGTGTGTGTGTGTCTCCGTGTGTGTGTGTCTCCGTGTGTGTGTGTGTGTCTCTGTGTGTCTCTGTGTGTGTGTCTGTCTCTGTGTGTGTGTGTGTGTGTGTCTCTGTGTGTGTGTGTGTGTGTGTGTGTGTGTGTGTCTGTGTGCGTGTGTGTGTAGTGGCAGCAGTGGGGGCAGTCACCCCAGCAGCAGCAGTCGGAGCAGCAGCAGGGAGAACAGCGGCAGTGGATGTGTGGGCGTTCCCATCGCCGTGCCAACGCCCTCCCCACCCTCCACCTTTCCAGGTAACCTACACAAACCTCAGGGTGGTGGTGTCGCCCCCCCCCGCAGTAATGTGCTCCTCCCTTCCTCCTTTAACTTTGACTCCTTCTTCTTCCCTCCTTAAGTTTCCCCGACTGCTGGACCCGCCAGCTCTTCCTCCACCGCCCCTAACTCCTCCCCCTCCCCAACCCCGTCCTCCTTCTCCTCGTCCTCCTCCTCCACCACGACCTTAACGCAGCCCAACGCGCCTCTGCCCCCAAACTTACCCTCGCAGCATGCAGACTCACGCCGTCAAACCAACTCGCGCCCAAACACCCCTCCCAGCTCCTCGCCACCTCCCAACTCCGCCCCCAGCACATCCGAGGTCGCCTCGGCCGCTTTGCCTGGAGAACTGTCTCCACTCCTTCCTCCTGCCCCTCCTCCTCCTCTGTCCTCCGCTTCACCACCTGCTAAAGGTGAGTTTCTCCACCTTCCACCATCGTGTCTGTGCTTCACCTTCCTCCACCTGCCTGAAACGCTCCTCTGATCCTTCACCTCCAACCTGAGCGTTTTCTCTGTCAGTCATCACATTTCTCATCGAGCTCGTGACCTCTCACAGGCCGCTTCATCCAGAACACACGTCTCCTCCAGTACTTTGTGTCCGTGCGCTCTGACCTCGTCCCTCTCTGCTACGTCAGGTCCCATCGTCCCTCAGTTCTACAGCATGAACCGTCCTCAGCCACGACAGCAGACTCAGCAGGTGGGGGGGTCGCTGCCATACCGCCGCCCTCCCTCTGTGACGGGTCAGCCCATCGCACCTCAGAACCAGATCAATGGTGGTCCGTACTACACCCAGAGCCCAGGTGGGTGGTGCAGGGCAGCACTGAGCAGAAACTTCTCTGATCGTTGAAAAGGGCCTAACGTGTGTGTGTGCGTGCGTGTCCACAGCCTCTCCACCGCCCCCCTCCCTCCTCCAGTTCACCCCCCAGCTTCCTCTCATGGGTTTTGTTGCTCGGGTTCAGGAGTCCAGTAAGTCAGGTGTCGAGCGTCTGTGTCAAAGTTAAATCAACGTGTAAAACACTTGTTCTCATTCTTTGCTCCTCTGCCAGTTTCAGACGCCCCTCCCCCCCCTCACACAGCTGCAGAGAGCCAGTCGGGGCCCGAGGAGCCCCCCCCCTCTCCTCAGCCAGCGGAGGATGGACATGAAGACGAGGACTCTGCAGTGGTGGAGTACAATGACCCGTACGCTGAGGAAGACCCGCCGTGGGCCCCCAGCATCTACCTGGAGAAAGGTACGGAGCAGAAATCGCCTCACGCCGTGCAGCTCAAATACACGAGCTCACTGTGGTGTGTGTGTGTGTCGCCCCCCAGTGGTGGCCATCTATGACTACGCCGCTGACAAGGAGGACGAGCTGTCGTTCAAGGAGGGCGCCATCATCTACGTCATCAAGAAGAACGAGGACGGCTGGTTCGAAGGCGTGATGAACGCCACCACCGGCCTCTTCCCCGGGAACTACGTCGAGTCCATCATGCACTACGCCGACTGAGGACGCAGGAGACGCCGGCGTTGGCGTCGTCTGTTGAGTGTGTCCTCTGTTGTCTTGTCTTTGATGTGAACCTGAGGGCAGGATGCGAACCAAACAAACCAAAGGTTCTGTGTTGGTTCAGCTTCAGCCCACTAATCTGCAGCTGGACGAGCTTTACTCCCGGTCTGAGGACACGGACACGGTCATCTAGTCAACGTCGTGTTTAATGAGAGAAAATGCCTTAAAACGCCACATTTACTGCGTCTGGTCATGTCGACCGCAGGAGAAACATTAACTAACCACTGTCCTCATCTCGTTCACTCTGAGCTGAGGAGATGATCTTTAGTAATAACTGTTAAAATCTCAGCGCGACGAGTCCGACCCAATCAGCAGGACGGGTTCTGGTTCTGGCTCAGGTTCAGGGGTTTTTTTCCATTCTTACTAAACTTCATCAGGACACATTTAACACTCACTGATGCGTATTTGAAGTTGTCCCCGTGTGTGTGGTCGTGTCGTGACGTGGACCTGAACGCACCGCCTGGTGGAGACTCTGGACCCGGTGCCGGTGTTGAAGTTTACAGTGTGTTTGCTGCATGAAGACTTTTACTCAGTGGTTTCTCTCCTTTCTCGCCGACTTGCTTCATTCTGGAGGAGGTGACGGTTCCTGTCCAGTGATGCTCGGTTGGATATTTTTGTGCCAAAAGTCAGAGTGTGTGTGTGTGTGTGTGTGTGTGTGTGTGCGTGCACGAACAGCGTGACCCAAATTCTCCTTTGTGGACTATGGACCTGAAATCCGTGTTTCAGTGTTGTACAGTTCTTTAGGAGGCGTTTAAAAACCAGAGCCCGTCACGTTAATCGTCCTGTTCACGGAGCAGCTCGTGTATTTTTACATCAGAATGAATCGTACTGATGATTTTAAATCCAGACTCGACACAGAATAGAATAGAGCTCTTACGGGGGTGGGGGGGGTTCTGACCCTCAGCTCCTGTCTGCAGCTGAACGGTTGGAGCACCACGCCGGGTGGTTTCTTTTCAGCGCGAACAGGAAGAGCAGCCTGCGTTGGGCCGTCCAGGATTAGTCCTGTTATTTGTTCCAGGAGTTTAAAGGAGGACGCCTGCTGATGAACACTGGTTCTCCTCCTTCGGTAGTAGTCAGTTAGAAACTGATGAGGTCGAGTATAATCATGTGTTCTGGGTGTAGTTATTTCCTGTGTAGGTTAAGTAAACGTCAACGTTTTTTCTATGATCACAGCTGGACGACTGTGGCAAAAATGAATGAAAAGGACTAAATAAAATTCCGTTGTGGCAGTAAAAGTCCTCGTGTGGATGTGCACCACCCCCGAAGCTCTGGACCTGCTCTGGTTTTTGTTTGCCTGCAGTTTCCCTTTAAACAGTGTGGACCGATCTGTGAAACGTTTCTACCAGGAACCCGCTGTATCCTGCTCCACATCACTGCCGTGAAATAAACCACACTTCATATTAAAAATGACTTAATGAGCTTAATATGAGCTGCTTGTTATTCATCTCCACCCAACTGTTTCCGAAATAAGAGTCTCACACAGTAGTATAAATAAACTTTCATCGGTTTCCTGAGAGCTCGTTAGTGTTTTTAGAGAGTCTGTCTCTTATGACGTCAGCATCTGCAGCATGTTCCTGGTAGAAATTTTTACAAAGCACTTCAATCTTTTTTATGTATATAATTATATAATTAAATGTTTTAACAACGTGTCTGTGATTCTGTCTTTTGTTTAGCAGAAGTTGAAGCTTTAGAAAAGTTATTTAACAAAGTTAAACATGAGTTGAATGTGACGTAACAGAAACCTGCGAACGACTGTAAGTTTGAACTTATTTCAATAAAGTTCCTAAAACTAAACGAGCGGTTACGCCAATGGATTATGGGTAAAAGAGCGGAGAAATGAAAAGAGCAAAGTTTCGCTTGTTTTCCTGTGATATTCTTAAAAGCCGTGATGTGACGTGTTGATTCGGCTTCCCCCGAAATAAAACGAGCGCACGTTTGTACAGTGTTACCGCGAGGTGGTTGTTTTTTTTAAGCCGACACCCCAGGAAGAAAGTTTGAGATCGAAAAACTACATTACCCATGATGCACTGCTGCCTACGGTTCAAATCTGACTTGAAACTGCTAATGAACCAGACGTGTGCTTAACACTCGGTTAAAAAGGCGGAGATATTTTGCGTTTTAAATGTACGTTGGTTTTTAAAGGGTATTATGTAGTCGTCGCGTCAGTTTGGGTTGTTTTTGTGTGGCGGGCTGTTGTGTTTTAGCGATGACTTGGCCCGTTTTTGTCTGTAGCGCTGCTAGGCTAAGCTAACTCGTAGCTAACCGAGCTCCAGGCGTCGGAACTCGTGTGATGACTTTCAGCGCCGTTGGTGACTTTTCTTCCCGGAACATGAACTAACTTCACGCCCGTCGCTGCTCTGATGCTTACTTCTCCGTAGTAACCGAAAACGCAGAGTTTTAGACCCGCACCGAACAAACATGAGCCTCGCTCCGAAGGAACTGACCAACCTGCTGAGCATCTTTACGGAGGACGCCTGCACCAACCTCTCCTTCGAGACTCTCTCCACCCACTTCCATCACTACTTTGGGAAAGCGGAGCACTTCAGGGTGGGCTCGGTACTCGTCATGCTCCTGCAACAGCCGGACCTGCTGCCCAGTTCCCCGCAGCGGCTCACCGCCCTCTACCTTCTCTGGGAGATGTACCGCACCGAGCCGCTGGCTGCGAACCCGTTCGCCGCCGTGTTCGCGCACCTGCTGAACCCCGCACCGGCCGGGGAGGAGCAGGAGAAGGTGCTGTCAGGTAGGTCCCGAGAGTCCTTCACCCAGAGCTTTTCCTGTTGTGTGTGAGATGTAGTAAAGCTCATTTAACTGAGATACTGTTGAGTCTCTTTGTGAATAAAGCTGATTCTGATTCTGATCATAAACGTCTCCAGCATGATGCACACATGAAAATCCCGTTCATTGTAAAGGTCTTCAGAGCCTTTTTGTACAGTGGTGGACTCTCAGCTCCGTGTCTCTGTGTCCAGGCTTCCTGCCTCCCATCACCCAGCCTGAGAAGTTCTTCCTGTCTCAGCTGATGCTGGCGCCGCCCAGGGATCTGTTCAAGAAGACTCCCAGACAGGTGTCCTGCATGGACGTCAGCAACATGCCCCAGTCCATCGACATCAGCGGGCTGCAGCTCGCATTAGCAGGTTGGTACCGGGTCGTTCCACCGGTTCCATCCTCCGTTGGAACCGGTGGAACGAACCTTGTTTATCGTAAGATTTATTTGATGTGAGTAGTTTTAATCAGTATTTAGGATTAATCCTGAACTGTGCAGACAAAAACAAACGTTATCAGACGTATGATCCGTTTCAGTTTAAACGTGTTTCTTTATTGCAGAGCGTCAGTCAGAACTCCCCACCCAGAGCAAGGCCAGCTTCCCCAGCATTCTGAACGACCCAGATCCAGATTCATCCAACTCAGGGTTTGACAGCTCGGTGGCCAATCAGATCATAGAGTCTCTGGTCACAGGACCCCGCCCCCCTCTGGAGAGTAAGTCTTAGTCACGTTGTTTGAGGTTAGAATGAGGAGGCAGCGGTTTTCTAGCTGCTCACCAGAACCCACCTTCTTCTGTCCTTAGGTCACTTCCGACCCGAGTTCATCCGGCCGCCGCCTCCTCTTCACGTGTGCGAGGACGAGCTGGCGTGGCTCAACCCCACGGAGCCAGATCACAGCGTCCAGTGGGACCGCTCCATGTGTGTGAAGAACAGCACCGGCATGGAAATCAAACGCATCATGTCCAAGGCTTTCAAGAGTCCACTGTCGGCCCAGCAGCAGTCGCAGGTCAGTTGGAGTTCAACTCGGTTTTTGATCAATGTTGGGCCTGTGCGATGACTCTGCACCCCCCACTCTGTCTGCAGCTGCTGGCCGAGCTGGAGAAAGACCCAAAGCTGGTTTATCACATCGGTCTGTCCCCGGCAAAGCTGCCTGACCTGGTGGAGAACAACCCGCTGGTGGCCATCGAGATGCTGCTGAAGCTGATGCAGAGCAGCCAGATTACCGAGTATTTCTCTGTGCTGGTGAACATGGACATGTCGCTGCACTCGATGGAGGTGGTCAACAGGTCGGTGTGATGCTGTAACGTTTGGGTCGTTTAGCAGGTTCATAGTTTTATTAGGATTCTGAAACGACGCTGAAGTTAAAGTTCTTTTCCTCCTTCAGCTGATGAAGGTGCTCGCGACATTTTCACAAAGACACTTTAAACCTTATCTGTTTTTAAATCGTCCCTCTTTCCTCAGGTTGACCACAGCTGTCGACCTTCCCCCAGAGTTCATCCACCTTTACATCTCCAACTGCATCTCCACCTGTGAGCAAATCAAAGACAAATACATGCAGGTACCGTCCAAACGTTCATGACAGTGCTTTGAAAGATTCACGCCTGCAAAGTTTACGTTTCGTAACCTGATGATTCAAACGCATCGCCGTGCGCTGTAATAACGTGCTGCTTCTTCTAGAACCGCCTGGTCCGTCTTGTCTGCGTGTTCCTCCAGTCGCTGATCCGAAACAAGATCATCAACGTTCAGGACCTGTTCATCGAAGTCCAAGCTTTCTGCATCGAGTTCAGCCGCATCCGCGAAGCCGCCGGCCTCTTCCGCCTTCTCAAGACCCTGGACACTGGAGAAAACCCAGCTGAGACCAAACCGGCCAAATGACGAGTCACAGAGACTCCACCGCTGTCAGAGGGACGAGGGACACGTTTGGTGACGGGAGACGTCCAGAAACAGAACTGAAACTGTATATATGACGTCGAGTTTTCTTTAGAAATTAAAATCCTTGTTTGTCTCTGTGCTTCACCGCGTGTTCGGCCCCGTCACCACTTTGGACCCAGTTCAACTTCTTTCCTCTGGAGTAGAATCCTGCAAGTTTTCTCTAATTAAACACACAGACTGATTTTCTCATAGTTTTTGTGTTTTCCTTTATTTTATGGTTTATCAGGTGAGTGTTGTTTATATGCTGAGTTTCAGCTCGTGCTGTGACTCCTGCAGAGAAACGACCCGGCGGTCCTGTCAGCTCGCGGTGAGTAAAACCATGTTACTGACTCAGTTTAGTCTCGTACCAGGAGTTTAACCTTCAATGTATGAGGAACTACACGTAATATTCATCCACAATCCACTGAAGACGCTGTTTCATAAAAAATCTGTTTATTAGTTGGGTACATTTGAATCGTGTGTTTCACTGACGCATACAGGACAAGAGGTGAAGAGTTATCGACAGGAAGTTTGAGCTCTGACAAACCGAGGTGTCGTGCAGTAAAGACCTGAATGTTCTCGACTGAACCACTTGATTATTTAACATCATTTTGAAGCTAGAAAGCCCAAAGAAACATACGGTGAAATGAAACAAGCAGGAAATGCCAGAAATATCTTTTTGTTTTGCTCATTTTTCTATTTCTGCAGCAGTTTTTTCTTCGTGCAATTACTTTTATTGAACCCTCAGCTCATAAGTTCTTACTGGATTCTAGGCTTCAGAGTGAGAACTGAATCTTAGGACGTTGATTAATGGAAGTAGGTGATCGGCTAAAGTAACAGTACGTTGCAGAGTTTTCGTCGATGCTTTGTAGGAATACAACTTTAAAGCCTCAACTTTCAACAAACAGCATTTTGAAATCTGGACTGTACCATTGTTTCTTTTTGCCTAATGTTAAACGGTTTCTCTCTCCAACACAACCTCGTCCAGCCCGTTAACAGTCTCCAGGTTCGTCCACACCGTTTGTTTACGCTCTCTTCATGCCGCGCGCCATTAGGCAGGCAAACACAGTCATCACCATCTTAGGTTTGACCTCCACCAGGTCCTCGGGCAGCGCGTACACTCGGGCGCCGATCTTCCTCGCCATGGAGATGGCGTACCTGAATTTAAGACAGTGAGAATAACATAAGTGTTTGTTGAATATAACGTGATTCTTGTCATGTTAATGCTGTTAGAGAAACTATAGTTCTGAGGTTCCCCCAGAGTTGGAGTGAAGCACACACTCCAACACGGTGTCATCACTGCAGAACTCGGTCAATTTAAAACGATCAAAACAAGATGTAAAGGCGATGAAATGCTCTGCATACTTTGCGTTGTTAAGTTTCTCCTCTTCAGTCAGGTCTTCTGACTTCAGCAGGTCGTATCTGATCGATCCGGGCTGAATGGCGTCGATCAGGTCCAGCACCGGCATGCTGCTGCTGATGGACCCGTCCTAAACACAGACATTTAATTTGACTGTGCTGAAGTTAAAAAAACGGTTTAATCGTAATAAACCAGCTGAATAGAAAGAAGGCGAACCTTTTCAATCAGGTGGTGTCTGGTTCAGTTCATGACATGTCCACAGTTTGATAAGCACAATAAAGGGTTCTAGCTTTGAAGCGGCTCTGACTAGTTATATTTTATCGTACTCTAGTCTCAGTACTGAGCTGATGATCTCAGCCTTGGTCTAAACCGGACCGGATTGTGGAGGAGTTTGTTACCTTGAAGCTGCTGATGGTGGATTTTCCAGCCTGTGTGAGCATGTCGTTGACCCAGGACACAATGGTGTCGTCGGTCACCTTCTGACCATCGCCCAGGTCCTCCAGGATGTTCAGGGTGTATCTGAGGAAACGGACAGAAAAACTGTCTGAAGCTCATGCAAACACACAGAACACGGTAACCTACGTCTGAGAGATGCAGCACAAACAATGTCTGGTTGTAAAACCCTTGAAGCATATTTGAGATACTGGGATGTATGTAGAATGTCTTTGTTGGAGGCTGCTGCAGATGGCTGAGACAACCTCTGTCACAACTATGAATCACTGTAGCAGCGTCACCTTCTCATGAGCTGCCACAGCAGGGCGAGGGTGAGTGTTCGGTTCCCTTCGTTCAGGTCTTGACCCGCAATGCCGACTAGAGAGAATTTGGCTTGTTTCTTTCCCAGCTCCACTGCATAGTTACAGTTTTCCAGCTGGAACAGACAGAACAAGGATTTATGCTTAAGAGCAGATAGATGACTGGGCAAGATCTCGTGGTCAGGTTGTCTGGGAGAAGTTGTCCACAGAGGCAACACCTCCACAAAAAACCAGGCTGGAAGATTTTGTGCTGAATGTATCTTGTATCAATCACCAAATACTCAGGTCCAGACACTTATTAGGGACAAAATTAATTTGCATTTGTCTTTGTTTCCAGTCACAGAGGACATGAACCTCGATCTACTGTTGTACCTTCTTCATGTTGCTGCCCAGTTTAGAGTAAGGAGGCTTGTTGACTTTTTCCCAGTCCACTGGTACCTTGATCTTCTCGTACAACTGGAAGATCACGATGGCATCATCAAGGTCTCTGAAACACAAAGCAAACGTGACTTTTCACGGTCAGTCTGTCTGCATTATACAAGAAACAACTTTACTACATCTGATAATGGTTTAAAAACCAGGAAAGGCTTTTTCTTAAGGGTGAAGGCTTAATCTTCAAGAGTTTTCATCTGACAGCTAAGGGTTCCAGTTCCTGGAGGAGCAGATCCTTTAAAGAAAGACTAGATAAGTTGTGTGTCCTTACGCATAGAGGTGGTTGACACGAGGGTTGACCCCCAGAGAGTTCATCCAGTTCCTGAAGGTACGCTCCTCCCTGGTTTCACCTGGAGGATAATGTCAAATTTATTAGCAGCTGGGACAAGTCTCAGGCTTGATACCAGTCTGAATTATTGTTGACAAGCCACCTTCAGGTGAGATAAACCAAGCTTCCTGTAAAACCCACCTTCGATGGAGCTCCAGTCGATGTCCTGGTTCTCTGGTTTCTTCAGAGCCGGATACTTGTTAAACAGATTGGCAACAAAAGCCAAGTTGAGTTTAGGATTCCCCCGGACAACGTCTGCCGGCATGACGAACTGTCTGCAGCCGAGTTGCTCGGCCTGGTCCAACATGCACTCTGCACGCTTCAGATCATCTTTCTCCTGTAGATGATGACGATGATGAAACCAACGTACGCAATGTTGAAATCTGATCATTTTTTTCTGAGGAAAAAAGAATCATTATCAGCTATGAGTCTTACCCTGATTCCTGACATGTCGATGGCGATCGGGGGGATTCCCTCCTCGTCTCCTTTGGGGGCCACCTGGTTCAGGAGGTTGTAGTATGCTCTCGAGTCCTGGAACAAACACCAATAGTTTGTTTTATCACAGACAACAACAGTGATTAGGTGATCGTTCACACGTCACCAGGTCTCGACCATGACCATTAACCAGGTGGCCATGGAATAATGAGTCTTATCATTTAAAAACCTTAAGCTGTGATGGCTACTACTGTCTCACTGCACCACTGAGCTTCCTCGCTGTTGTAAACAAATGTGCTCAACCTTGATGTCGGAGCTGAAGTTGTTGATCTTTCCGCAGCCGGCCTCCTCCAGGTGGTAGTTGGCCCAACGCAGCAGCAGCTCCTCGGGAGAAAGTTTCATCAGATCTTCCAGACTCTCTCCATCGCGCAGCAAAGCGACCAGAGCTGCACACACATGAAACATGACTCAATCAGCTGTTCCCTTCACATTGAACCAGGCTGCTTCCCGTTAACTGTAAGCTAAGACAAAAAGCAGCTGACTGTGCATTCAAATTGACTCTAAAGACACAGGATTGATACTGATCTGAACGTGAACCTCAGCACCAAAAGAAATATGTCTGCCTTTAAATACTCAGTTGATCTGAGACATTCTTTATTCAGTCACTCACACACCTTCGTTCTTGCTGAGCTCGATATCGGCAAACAGTCCGATCTTGATGACCTGCCACAGCAAACCCAGCACCAGATGCTGCCTGCCCTCCTTCAGGTCCTCGGCTCCGATGTTCACTACGTGGCAGCCAATGGCCGAGGCCGAGTTCAGAGCCAGGTTTAGGTTCTCCTGTTAGACCCACCAGTACAATGCAGGATGTAAAGGTACAGCTGAAGGCAACACGGGGTCATCAGACCACTAGAGAAGCAACAGTCTCACCTGGATTGTGAAGGGTGTCAGCTTCTTCTTGTTGATGGTTCTCTCATCGATGGTGTCAGCCACAGACAGGTTGATCATTTTGCTAACGAGGGACAAAACAACATGTTGAGGATCAGTAAATTGCAAACTGTTTGATCCGGCGTTTTCTCCTTTTACTTCTATTCGTACCAGAGAACGATTCCATCGCCCATAGCAGTGAACAGGTCGTCGCTGTTGGGGTCCATCGGCAGAACGTGTTTACAGTCTCCATCCTTCTCCAGAGCCTTATTGATCCAGTTCACAAACGCCACCTTCTCCTCCTCTGGAGACACAAGACAAACACAGATTGGGTTTTCATCGATTACTTTTGTATTAATAATTATTCATGAACTAATTTAATCCGACACACACCTGAGTACGAGTGCTGAGTGCCCGACTGCTCCGAGGTTCCGGCCACGCTGCAGATTCCCTCCTTCTTGTTGATCGCCTTCCTGAAGGTCTTGGCAACCTCACTGCTCTTGAGCCCGTGGACAATCTGAGGGTCGAGCAGAGACGATGCAGAATAAATTCTTTTCATGTTTGTACTCGTCCTAGAAAAGAAGGACTCTTTATGTGACCTTAGACCTGTGCCCTCACCTGAGTAAACTCATCGAATGTGAGCTGGTCGCTGTTTTTGGTGAACTCCTGGACAAGCTCTCGGATCTTGTACCCGGGCAGAGCCAGGTTTGCAGCTCTGAAGAGCTCGTTTAGTTCTTCTTTGCTGATGAATCCATTGTTGTCCACGTCTGGAATAGGAGCACAGATCACCGGCATTAAAACTATTTGTCCTTTCCTTTTCTTAATAATAATTTCCCTTCAGAAACTCAACAAATGAATTCATGAATGATTATTGTTGATGGTTTAATGTTGTAGCTGCTTTAATCTCATAGTTCTAATGTGGATTTGTTTTACTGCTGGGTAACTTCAGACAAGTAACCGTTAACAAATTTAGTCAAGTTAAAATATATTAAAGTTATGTTTCAAGTAGCAGAACATGGAGAAACTCAACAGTAAATGTATGTAAATGAAAATGACTTTTTTCTCACCGATCTTGGCAAAAGCTTCTCTAAGCTCTTCCAGTTCCTCTGGGGAGATGGGTGTGGTGGCGGCCATGTTGGAAAATTTGAGACTGATAAAAGAAAAAGGCAGATTTAGAGAAGCCTGGCAAACGTGGGCAGCAGTGTAGAAAAGGAGGAACCTGACGATCTGTACAGTTCTCTGTTCTGAAAGCTGAAAACACTTTGTTACTGCAGAGTGAGGATCTGATGGGGACAGATGTTTGTCTCCGTGATAGTGTCAGACAGAGGTTTCTTTCTCTGAGTAAATACAGGAGCCCCTCAAACATTTTATCACCAGAGTTGGTTTCAACAATGGAAACATCAGACTGGTTAAATTCCCTGAGCGTAACAGTAAAATTAGTCTCAAAGCAACCAGAGCCAAACCCTCAGCCCAAGGACCGCATTTCCAGAATGATCTCCACAGCAGTGGTCTTATCATGACAAACTCCTGCTGAATCATCATTTCGAGCTCTGAGTCCCAAAGAATGAACCCTGATGTCTGCTTTACACCCGTGGAGCATCAGGAGGACAGTTTCCGTAGAATTACTACTCCTGAAGACGACAAAACCAAGATCAAGAATACTCCAGGACAAGGCTTCAGGCAAGGTCCTTTTTCTGACCACTGTGAAAACGCACGAAACAAAGTCATCGTGAACACGGAACTCACTCTACTGTCCTCTCTTTGTTGTGTCTTAGTTCGATTCTTGTCCTGACTGTGAAGTGGAGTTCTGCTCTTAAATAGAGACTGCTGTGACACTGCCCCCCTTTGTTGAAACCACAGTATTCAGCCTGGCTTTGTTAGTGCAGAGATGTGATTGCTCGGACATTGTGAGGCCGAAACTAAGTGGAAACACGCATAGCTGCAATAAATGTCATTCAGTGTCAGGAATCTGTGAGTTACTGAGGTGATCCGTCACATTTCTGAGCACCACTAAAAAAACACTTTCTAAACTGACGGACCCCGAGACCCGCCAACTCAAGCTGAAGAGGTCTCACTCTGCTCCGTTGATGGAGTTGCAGAACCAGTTGATCCACCGTGACTGTTCAGGTGTGGGACTGATACCTGTGTGTGTGACACACACCCGCCAGCAGCTCTGGGTAAAACAGGAACCTGCTCCACCGAGTTTCACAACTGAAGATTCACCAGAACAGCTTAGGTCATTGACGCGTTGATATTATTAATTGTTCATCCCCAAAGGGAACTTTCAGTGTCAGCATGTAATCATTTAATAAACTAAACCTGATCCGCAACATGTGAGAACGCGCGTCGAGTCAGGACAGAAACTGAGAAGCTGTTTCTTGACCGACGAGGAGCCGGATCCCTGCACTCGTTCAGATGCATCACTCTGACATGAGAACTACCCCTACCCCTCCCATTCCGGTGGTGCTCAGGTGGGTGTGATGGACTGCAGCCAGTGTTGGTCTGAGGCAGATGAAGACGAGCAGCACCGTGCATCGCTTCCTTTCTGAGAAGTTATAAATCAGACCTCTGATTATCTATATGGAAATATGTCGTGCTTGCGTGGTGTCTGACATTTAGCTGAGCTGCATCTTCACGGCTCCAGGCGCTAAATTTAGCTGAAGGTGGCTGAAGTGAGAAATGACTTCAGCAGTTCTGCTCTGCAGCGAAGCAGAACCGAAACTCGGCTCAGCTCCGGTCTTTATTTTCCAGGAGCCGCTCGTTATGTCTTCTTCTGTTTTCCCCTAAAGTTGTATGTAAAGTACGTAGCTCCTACCTATAAATACTCCACTGTACAATCACAGTTTAACAAGTAGTAGAACCTCAGCGGAGAAGTTCTACGTCCTGCAGCAGAACGTCTCAGACACTTCTCTGTGGAGGTCAGTGTTTTACTGCAGTGAACGTAGGAAAATACTGGATTTGTGTTTTAGAACAGCCACAGTACTACTGTATAAAGTACAGCGTCTCCACTACATTAAAGTATTTCTACCACAGTGTACTCCATAGTACGCACGTGAACGACGTGTGGAAGCTGATCTAACAATCAAGCTGCAGGATTAAAAGAGGACGATGTCATGGTGAAGGAGGAAACTTCTCCGTACATGCAGGAGTTTTCAGTAGAACGTAAAAGTACTCGTTAGAATACTGTATATTACTGTGAGGACACATTGTTTGTATTGTTGGTCTGAAAGAAAAACTGCAGCTTTCAGATCAGCGTACTTCAGAGCAGGACTCGAGTAAATGTCCTGAGTCGGTTTGCTTCAGCTGATCTAGGGACGACGTGCAGCATGTGACACGTAACCCTCTGCACCCGGCCGAGACCCCGTCTCTTCCTGAGGCTGCAGAGCCTCTCGCTGCCTTACAGGGTTTTTTGCAGTTGAAGTGAAGTCAACCACAAACTTCCTCCTGAGCTCGCTGCAGTGCTTTGACTTCTTCTTCCTCCTCTGTAGGCCTCACTCCGGTTCAAACTGCTCGTGTTTCCACGCGCTGGGATGACGGTATCAAACTCGCACGCGGCAGGTTTTACAACTAGCTTTTAGTTCTTTGTTGGAGAACAAAGCAAAACCTGGAGCTGGAGCTGAAGAAAGTGCTCGACATCTGCTCACTTCCCGCGTGTTCTCGAGCCTTTCACAGAAATCTGAGTTCCTGACTGCGTCTCGTCCTGCTGCTGCGTTCACAAACACCTGCAGTGGCCTGAGGGCACCTGGACCCGTGGTTCTTTACCTGAGAGCGGCGGCTGGGATCTCTGGGTGTCTTTGTGTCTCGCTCTCCCCCGTTGGTTGGTCCTTCTGCTCACTGCTCGACAGACGGCTCACTGACTCGGCAGCAGACGCAGGGCGACGACGCATCTATTCAAATCTACGAGGAAGGAAGTGACACGCAACACTTCAGAAACAGGAATGAAAGCGTTTTGTCTTTATATGGCAATGCACGCTGGCTGCAAGTGAAGGTGACCCCACACACCCGGGCTGAAGACTTTTACTACCTCTAAATGTTCGAACCAGAACCAGAACCAAACTCCCGTCAGAATAAAAGAATCTGGTTGTGGAAAGACATGAGGTTGTCTGTGTATTCACAGCGGGTCCTTCCTGTGGTCATGACGCAGACAGACACAGGTGGAGAAGACCTGGACCCGCTCCTGGTTTCTGCTGTGTATCTCACTGAACTGTTTCAAAATAAAAGTTTTAAGTGAAAGTGCATTTCCTCTAGTTCCATCAAACAGGTGTTAAACTCAGGTTTCCAGAGCTGGTTCTACGTCTTTGCCTCGTCACACCTCCCTCACAGGAACCACATGACCCATCGTGAGTCAAACTGTCGGGGAACCAGGAGAACCTCTGACCTGCAGCAGGCGTTCATGAGCTCATCAGTAACACGCCAGAGGTGGGAACAAAGTCTGAGGGCAGAGCAGAATCAGAACTCTGATTTACTTTGAAGGTTTTTTTCTGCGGTTTCAGATCCACACAAAAAGAAAAACGCATCAGGAGGTAGACGGCTGCAGTTGGGGTCAGGATGATTGGTTCCCTTTATGAAATCACACACAGCACTTTAAAGTTTCGCTGCTTCCAGGAGAACAAAGCTTTTACTGTGGCGTTTCAAGCAGACAGCGTTTTTCCTCCTGATGTGAGCGGTGAGGAGAAGAGAGAGAGAATAACTCTCATCTGATTGAGGACAGACTCGACCTAATGTAAAAAACACGCAGCCTCTGGTTGATGGTTGCTATGGCTGTTGCTAGGGACTCTGTTGAACCAGGAAGTGAAAAGGAAAACGTCTGTGCAGGAAGACGAGTCGCTGCACTAAATGTCAGTTTACATGACTTTTTAATCAGTGATTCGTCTGAAAAGGAAAGTAAGCAGCACAATACTGTAGTAATACTGTAGTAGTACTGTAGTAATACTGTAGTACTTTCTACTCGCGTCCACTGCAGCTCAGAGACGCTGTATTTATCTGACAGCTCGTCCTCAGCATCATGTCTGCAGACCACACGTGGCTTCATCTCCGGAGGCCCCTGCCCCCCAGAGGCCCCCCCCACACAGTGAAGTCCCCTTCAGCCCTCCAACCCTCAAGTGGAATAAAGACAGAAGACGGTGAGTGTCCAGAAATATAGAGCTGGGGGTGAATCTGCAGCTGTGTTGGATTCATTATCAGACACAACAGAACCCTCCTGCTGCCGTTTGGTCCTACAGACTCCTGCATAACAACCATAGCTTAGGAAGCTTTCCATAGTTTGCGCATGGCGTCGTGTGAGCCTGCGGGTGAGCAGCCAGTGTGTTTGTGCACAGATGTGCAGCTCCGGCTGGTAAATCAGTGACCTGCAGCACATGACCATTACATCACACCAGCTTCTGTGGGCTGCAAAGAGGAAGACGTTGAGTCATAACGGTGCTGAAAGGTCGTGAGTCCACTGCTGCTCAGAAATGCTCAGATTTCACAAACGTGCCTTTAACTTTCTGCACAGTTTCTGCTGCTCAGCAGACGTAACGGCGTTTCTGTGCTGTGTGTACAGAAAACGTCCCACAGCTGAGGGAAACCAGCAGGCAGGAAGCCGAAACCCCGGCTCCCAGGGCAGCACCACCCACTCCACTGCAGCCCGACACCTCCACCCCGCTGATGGACAGAGTCACTGATGGTTTCCCCTGTAAAACCTCACGCACTCACCCCAGAAACCCCCTGCTGGAGCTGCTCAAGTCGGGTAACACTGGTCTACAACACACAGACCCAAATACTGTACTTGTACTTTCACTAACTGCATTTTACTGCATATTACTTTAACTTACTCCAGAAATACTTCATGCCTCATGTGTTATCATGGAGGAAGCAGCTTTCACTAGAGAAACATGTTAGGTAGCGTTTATATTTTTATCCAGTAACAATCTGAATGAAGCACGGCTCTAACTTGTACTTTGGCAGATGCACGCTTCCACGCTCCACCTCCTACTTTCTGCCTCAACGACTTCCTTCTGAGCCATAATGGTTCCCAGTAACTAGTCTGATTCCAGCGGGAGCCAACGGACCGGGTGGTCCTCACCCAGCAGCGAGTCCGCATGTTCAACGTTGGTCCAGAAATATGTCAACAAGTGAACATCACACCTTGTGGCCTGCTCAGGAGGACTCTGTCTTATTAATGTGTAAACAAATGAAAGGTTTTAATAAAAGTGCAACTGGCTCCACTTCAGCAGCTACATCATTAAAACTCTTTTATAGTATATTATAGTATTATAGAAGTACTTTAACCACATTTACCTTTACTTTAGCTTAAGTGTGATTTATACCTGTATAAATACTTTTACTTCAGTAGAAACATTAGTACAACTAATTGACTGCAGAGCGAAGAAATAAAAGTCACGTGTCGGTGACGTGTAGGTAAACCAACGCTCAGCCAATCATGGAGCAGCCTGTGGGTCAGGTGACCTCCCAGCTTCCGTAAGTGACAGTTGTTGTCAAAATGGCAGCTCACGCGCACCAGCAGCACTTCTCCCCGTGTTTCTGTGACTTAATGAGGTCAGTGTCTCCTCCTGTTTGCTCATTACAGTGAAGTTAGCTCAGAGCTAGCTGCAGCCTGGCAGCAGCCGACGGGCTGATGCTGTGTGTGTGTCCGCAGGTTGCTCTGGTCCCTGCTTCTCCCCTGCCTCTACCTCAGCCTGCTGCTCACCCTGCTCCTGCTGCTGCTCCTGCTGGGGCTCCGGACGTGGCTGCTCAGCCGCCGCAGGGCCCGCCGGGCGCGGGACGGGGGCGCGGCCGTGGCGTTCTTCCACCCGTACTGCGACGCGGGAGGCGGCGGGGAGCGGGTGCTGTGGGGCTCCCTGCGGGCCCTCATGCTCCGGTACAGGGCTCGTTCTGTGTAGAACTGTTACTATAACGTGCTGATCTAAAGTGAAGTTCTGGGTCTGCTGAACCAGAACCGTCCTCCAGCTGTGATTATGTCCTCCTCACCCAGATACCCCGGCGTGTCCTTTGTGGTGTACACGGGCGATCAGGGGGTGAGCGGGGAGCAGATCCTGGATCGGGCCGGGCAGCGATTCAACATCACGCTGCCTCGGCCCGTCACCTTCGTCTTCCTGCGGCACCGCCTGCTGGTGGAGGCCTCTTCATACCCTCACTTCACTCTGCTGGGTCAGAGCGCTGGCTCCATGTTCCTGGGTAAGAACCAGGTCCTGGTGGTGGAGTGGTTCTGATCCGACCTGTTTCACTGGGCCACGGAGTCTAAAGGTGTGTGTGTGTTTCAGGCTGGGAAGCCCTGACCGCCTTCGTACCCGACCTGTACGTGGACTCCATGGGCTACGCCT
Organism: Microctenopoma steveboyesi; assembly: GCA_032359275.1. Taxonomy (NCBI): domain Eukaryota; kingdom Metazoa; phylum Chordata; class Actinopteri; order Anabantiformes; family Anabantidae; genus Microctenopoma; species Microctenopoma steveboyesi. The sequence continues at coordinate 806,922 of JAUMHF010000013.1, forward strand.
TCACGCTGCCCATCTTCCGCTACCTGGGAGGCTGTAGGGTGGCGAGCTACGTCCATTATCCCACCGTCAGCACCGACATGCTGTCTGTGGTTAGAGAGAGGAACGCCAGGTGAAACACACACACACACACACACACTCTGGATTCACTGAGGATCTGGAGCAGGGGGGGGGCAGTCTGTAACTACACTAGACACACGTCTGAAACACATCATCATCGTCGTCTTCATCATCCCTCCTGCTCTGTTCCAGGTTCAACAACGGCGACTTTATCTCCAGAAACCCGGTTCTGAGTGCGGTGAAGGTGGTGTACTACTGCTGCTTCGCCCTTCTCTATGGCCTGGTTGGCTCCTGCAGCGACGTCATCATGGTGAACTCCACCTGGACTCTCGGACACATCCTGGCTCTGTGGCGCTCCCCGAGCCGCACCAGCGTCGTCTACCCACCCTGCGACATCAGGGCCTTCCTGGACATCCCGCTGGAGGGGGAGGACGAAGACGAGGCGGAGGATGGCTGGGAGGAGCTGGGGCAGGAGCTGGGTAGTGGAGAAGAAGAAGGTGGAGGTGGGGACAGGAAATGCCACTCCATCGTGTCTGTGGGTCAGTTCAGACCGGAGAAGGACCACCGGCTGCAGATCCGGGCCTTCCGCAAACTGGTGGACAGGAAGGGGGAGGGGCCAGGGGGCCAGGAATCCCTGCGGCTGGTGCTGATTGGTGGATGCAGAAACCAGGAGGACGAGGAGCGGGTGCTGATGCTGCGGGGGCTGTGCCAGGAGCTGGGGGTGGAGGACAGAGTGGACTTCAAGCTCAACGTCCCCTTTGAGGAGCTGAAGAGCGAACTGGTGAACGCTTCCATCGGTCTGCACACAATGTGGAACGAACACTTCGGCATCGGTGAGGACGACATGCAGAGACACACACACACAGAGACACACACAGACACACACACACAGAGAGACAGAGAAACACACAGAGACAGACACACACACACACACAGAGAGACAGAGAAACACACAGAGACAGACACACACACACACACACACAGACACACACACACAGACACACGCAGACGTTCCTGTTTCCTCTCTCTCTCCTGCAGGTGTGGTCGAGTGTATGGCTGCCGGCACCATCGTTCTCGCCCACAAGTCCGGCGGCCCAAAGCTGGACATTGTGGTGCCTTACGAAAGCGGACAGACAGGCTTCCTGGCCGACAGCGAGGACAGCTACGCCGCGGCCATGGAAACCATCCTGGCACTGTCTCCGTCTGCCAGGCTGGAGATCCGGAGAAACGCCCGGCGCTCTGTGGAGCGATTCTCCAACCAGGAGTTCGAGGCTTGTTTCCTCGCTGCCATGGAGACAGTGATGAGTGAGCTGGAGCAATGAGCAGGAAGCAGCTCTTTGAGGTTTCAGTGGCATCAGTCGACATTTTCAGAACGGGTTCCTGCTGAACACGTGTAGACGGACAGAGGTGCAGCTGGCATTCGTAGATTAGATTGATATTGTTAATACTGAAGTGATTATATTTCCTGTGTGTTAGTGACAGACTCATAAAACACGTGAAGGGTTTGAAAAGTGTGTCTGTGTTTAGTCTGGGGCCAAATGTTTCACTTCCTGCATTCCTGTTTGTGACCAGCTCCATGGAACAAATATCATGATGTCATGTGTTTAAGAGCACTTTATTTTGAAAGATTCAGCCGTGTGGTTTCTGTCGTGTCATCACACAGGAAGTAATATAAAACACAATTATATCAAAGGTTAAAGGTGACATCCTGCTTTTATTTTGTCAAACCAGGAAAAGATTAAAACCAACTCCGAGTGTCTGTCACAAACTGATCTGTGTGTTTGTGTCAGAGCCTGACAGATGTTCACAGACAGAAATAACAGATCAAAAGATCAATCGAGCTCTAAATTAATAAATAAGGAGGCAGCTGAACGACTGAGAGGCTGCGCTAACTTGTTGTCTCAACAAAATAAAGTGACGGAGCAGAACGAAGACGTTTTCTGCTGAACTGTTCATGTTCATGTCCTGCTGCTGTTGTCTCAGACGCCGTGTCCAGGGCGCGTCGTCTAAGACGTGTTATCTGTCTGTGAGTCGCCTGAGCTCTCAGACGGATGCTCGGAGGAAATAACCTCTGCTCCGCCTGAATCCTCCACCTGTGCTTGGACCTGTGGAGGATCACTCGCTGTGTCGCCGACCTCCGTGTTTTCTGCCTCGTCTGAGCTCACGTCGTCCATGATGAACAGGTTCTTCATGGAGTCCGCCACCTCTTCTCTCAGCTCGTCCTCCGACTCCTCAAAGTTCCTGATTTCGATGGTTTTTATTGTACACACACGTTTGTTACGGATCTACTTTAACTCATGAAATCAGCTGTAATCGTCAGGATTGTGCAGTGTGTCGACTCACGTGTCATCATCGTCTGACCTCGGCTCCCAGCGCTCTTCATCCATCTCCACATCAGAGTGCTCCTCTTCCTCCTCTGCTCTGCCTCGCTCTGGGTCTGGGGTCAGAGAGTCAGCATGAGCTCAGGTTCCAGCAGGTGGGCCTGTGTGTGTGTGTGATGAGCGACCTGCAGTCAGCGTGTCCAGAGTTGACGAGGTGAGTTCAGCCTGAGCCAGAGCGTTCAGCAGGGTGTTGGGGGGGCCGCCCACCCACTGCCTACGACCTGCGTCGTCCTCACCTGAGAGGAAACAGGACAGCGCAGCGTCACCGCATCGGTCTGATCGTCTGTCAGTAACTGTCCCATCACACCGGTTCACAGGTTTGCTGCACCTGGTTCCGTCCCGACCGTGTCCAAGTCCACGTCCATGTTGCAGAGAGCGTTCAGTAGAGTCTGAGGAGTCCTCCTGCTCCACCCCCTCCTCACCTCTGACCAATCCCTGAGCTGCAACTCCTCCCCCTGCTGGAAGCTCAGAGTCTGGTTCAGAGGGTCCACCTTCTGTTCAGGGAGTGGGGGGGGGGGTCACAGTGAGAGAGAAAAAGGATTCTGTGAGGAGCTGTGAAAAAACATCTTCCATCACTCACCTGCTCCTCTTCTTCCTCCCCTCTCTCCTCTTTCTCCTTCTCTGCATCGGCACCATCTAAGCGGATCTCAAACACGATTCCTTTCTGCAGGAACAACGGGCAGCAGTGAGCTTCTGACCTGGATCTGGTCAAAGCTCAGTGGGTTTGTTCCCTGAGCCTCAGCTGGATTTAGTCTAACAACAATATTCTGATGTTCTAATATTCTCTCACCTTCTCTCTGGGTTTTCTCTGCTCTCTGCTCTGTTCTCTGATCTGCCTCAGAGCTGCTTCGACGTCCTGCTGCAGGAAACACTGTTACTGTTCATTCTGCTGAGTAGCACACGTTAAAATGTGTGTATTCACCTGTTCAGGTGGATGTTTCTGCTGCTCCTCTCTGTCTGCAGCAGGTTCAGAGTTTGGATGTTTCTGCTGCTCCTCTCTGTCTGCAGCAGGTTCAGAGTTTGGATGTTTCTTCACTACAAATGTTCCACGTTTCTGTCCAGGCTGAATCGGACAGACGACACAGTGACACCACAGATAACAGCACTGTAAAAACTGTCCCACATGTTTAAAGATATAAAGTGTTAAACTAACAAAATCTTGTGTGAGTCGACGCACAACGGACAGTCTGTGTCTTATTCTAACGCCAGTTTGTGGGCGTACCTCAGCTCTCTGCCTCATCTGTCTCACGTCCTGGTGATACTGCTGCCTGATGAGATCCAGCTGACGCAGGTACTCCTACAAACACACACGATGATGGAGACCGTCACACCAACGTCGCCATATGTTGAAGAAACACATAAACTCGAGCAGCGGCGCAGTAGTTTGTGTTGTCGTTAACATGATGTGTGTGGGCTCGGTGTGTCCCACCTGCTGTCCCTCCTGCCTCCGGTCCTGGGGAGTGTGTTGGTGCTCAGGTCGTCCCGCCTGCTGCGGCTGACCTCCAGGCTTCCCTTGGCGTTCGGCTGTGCAGGGGCGCAGGCCCTGACGGAGAGAGAGGAAAGGTCAATGATCAGCGTGAACATGTACATTCTAGTTCTTATTCTATCACCATAAACTGTCCAAATGATTCTTGTTGGATTCAAGAGAAAATCTGAATGTGACCTCAGATCTATCTGGTGACTTTTTGGGGGGGCTGATGTGACTCAGGATCATGTTTGAGAAACGTTTGGACACATTCTGATGTGAGGAGCATTGATAAAATGATCTTTTGCCTTTTAAAGCCCTATTTACACAAACAGGCCTGTAATCATCGTCTCGGCGGTGAATACATTAGCTTCCTCCTCATCACTGTGGCCTGTGAACGCTGCGCTCCTCCAGCTCTTGGCTCATGTTTGACTGCTTCTCTGAGTGTGACCTGTGATTTCCTGTTGTGGTTCTACTTGGCACCACTGAGGGTTTCAGGTCTGACTCATCTTCCTGCAGCCAAACCGGCATCAAAAACTCTGCTGGTTCCACAAAACCAAGTTTCGACAACACAGTTCTCTTCTCGACGTGTCACATGAATCACATCTCCAGAAAAGTACTGACACTCAACATGAGACTAAAAAAGCCTTTTGGAGAGTTATGCCTCCTCCTACCAGCTGTTTCTCTGCTCTCAGCTTGTACTGGTTGGCCTCGTGTCTCCTCTGCAGGTACTCGTGACGAGCTGCAGCCACACTGACAAACACACACACACACACACACGTGTGTTCTTCAGTTATTGTGAATAAACGTCTCAGGACTTTTTATTTGCATTCACTCACAGCTGGTACGGCTCCACAGGAGGAGCAGAGTGGTCTTCACATCGTTCCCTCTCTCTCTCCTGAGGAGGAGGAGGGGGAGGAGGAAGGACATCGTCTTTGCTCCTCTCCTGAAAGGCGTCCAGCTGGGCGTGATAGTGCTGGTAGTGAAGGAGCGGCTGCTGCTCACTGAACCTGCATCAGTCACAGGTTTCGGTCATGAACAGCGAGTTTCTGAAGTTGAATTTCAGATTGTTTAATCACCTTTGGTTGTTTGCTTCTCTGACAGTTGCCGGTCGTCCTGCTCTCTGGAAGCAGAAAACCAGTCACACGCGTTTATTAGACACTTTATGTCAGTGATCTCGTCAAAGTTTGTTACATATCCAAACAGTCCTGCACCTTCTATTACCTGTACTCACCTGACACCATAAACAAGTCAGTGTAAGTGATTGATTATTACTTTGTGGTGAGCAGGGCTGTGGACTCTGTGGGGGACTCGCCCGTCTGGTTTGGCAGGTGGTCTCTTCAGGGCGGCCCTGGGTCTCTCTGCTCCTGCTGACTGTTCTGTCTTCTCTACATAGAACAGACATGGACAACGTGTGCAGGTTTTATTATTTATTTATTTACAGCGTCTGATGACATCACGCACCTTGATTTCAAAATAAAGCCAGAGACAAACTAGAACCAGCCACAGTTCTGTACTGAGCTTCTGATTAGTCTTTGTGATATTTTAAGCCCTGCGCACATTTGTGCTGATGTGGATACTCTGTTCTTGCTGCTCTTGTTTACACTATATTTATTTTCTGAAAACATGACAACTGTGCAACACACACTCCCTGAATGACTTAAAACGCGGGGGTTACGGTGTAACCCCGGTTCTCTGAGTGAACAGACTGTCTCTCCGCCCTGTTACATGTTCCATGTGTACGGGGATCTCTTTAAGACACCCCGCAAGGTGACAGTGCAACACCCAATAAAAAAATAGTGAAACACCCAGTGACAGTGGAACTATATACATATGTACAGGGGACCCAGCGACGCAGGCCCCGCAAGACGCAAGGACCCACGCTGGGGACTTCTCGCCATTGGCAACAGCCGGCCAGGCGCAGGCACAGCTGCAGGGATGCAAAGGCCCCCGAGGAAGGGTGGGAGGGGCCAGGTGGAGATGCCCTGACACCACCCAGGACATGCAGGGCTCATCCGCAAAACCACATCGGAACCAAGCGGCAGCATTCCAGGTGGACCGAGAGCGCATGCAGCTCCCCCATGCGCCTGGCGGTAGCCATGGCCAGCATGAAGACCGTCTTCAGGGACAGCCCCCGGAGGCTGGCACCATGGAGCGGCTCAAAAGGTGGATACCGAAGGGACACGATCACCAGGTTCAGGTCCCGGGGTGGTACTGGGAGCCCACGGCGAGGTGCAGTCAAGCACCGAGACCCCTTCAGAAAGCGGGTGAGAAGGGCACAGCCATCAGCATCCAGAGAGGAGGTCCCCACACGGACTGCCTTGATGGCAGCGACGAGCCCCCGCAGGGTCGTTGCTGCTCTCCCCGCTTCCAGCTGGGGAGGTCCATGGGTCGAGGTCCCGAGAGCAGCACCAGGCCACAAAAGCCGACCAGCGCTAAGCGTAGGCCAGGCCTGGGCCTGCATGGTGGCCACGACCGGTGACGGCAGAGCACAACGACGACTCTCCTGTGCTTTCTGCAGGAGAAGCTGCGCATCTGGGCGAAACATAGCTGTAGGTTACATGGGGAGCCTCAGCAAGAAGTCACGATCTGCCTGCTGGAGCGTGGACTGCGACAGCCAGAGGTGATGCCAAGCAACCCAAAAGGAGGCAGTGGCGGCTCCGACAGCATCAGCCTGTTCCTTGGACAGGCTAGCCAGACATGAGGCAGGCGCCTGGAGCTCAGGCAAGCAGCCAGTACCAGCCTGCAGCTGGCGGGACAGATGGCAGAGGTACAGAAACAGGACAGCCCCTAAGGTAGGGCAGGAGGACGTCCCCAGCACCAAAGCCAATGGAGCAAACAGGGCGGAGGGGGCCTTGTCCACAGATGGAAGCGGCCCACAAGCCACCTGATCTGTGTCCGACCCCCTTGAGAAGTCACGACACACCGGCGACAGCTGACGGGGGACGGATGGCAGCCCAAAATGGCCCCAAATTACGTCCTTGACATCAGGCAACAGGGGGACATAGGAGAGCTGCGCAGGGGGAGCCGTAGACGGCTCTTCGAAACGAGACCGGGGCGCAGGAGCAGCCCGCGGCGGGAGATCCAGGGCAGTCACAGCCCGGGATACCAGGTCAAAAAAGGCAGAGCTTGATGCAGGCGCCGCAACCACACAGGACTCCTCAGGAGAGCTGCCACCGAATGGAGGCACGACACTCACGAAGTCCATAACTGACTCCCGGTTGCCCTGGCCCACAGCCAGGGCAGAGAAGGAACTCTGGGAGTGGGCAGCAGAAGCGCAGGCTCAGCCACAGGCACAGGAGCAGCCTGTTGACCCACAGGAATTGCACCAAAAAACAGAGGCAGGCCTCTCTAGTATGGCCGCATGCATTCCTCGCGGCCCTTTGCGAGGGCACAGCCACGTCACAGCCCGACGGGGAAGCCCGCGTGAAAGGTCACTCATATCGGTGACGTCCGGCAAGAACAGCAGATAACACCACGCTGCCAGCAGCAAAGCGGCAGCGAAGGCCTAGCTTTTATTTACAAGCTTTATTTTGAGCTTTCGTGTGAGTAGGCATGTGGATTATATCTGGCTCTGAGCAGGAATAAGACCGTGTGCTTGTGAAACAATAACGGCGCTGAGGAGTGAACGCAGAGGGGGGGGGCACTGCTAAGGAGTCAGGCAAGGCGGACCCCGGGCACAGCGGCCGAAGCCGAGGCGGGTCCCACAGCACTCAGATCCCTCACACAGGCTTCGGAGTGTGTGTCGCTTAATCGATAGATTTTTTTGCGAAGCGTGTATCGAGGCTCGCTTCGATGACGTATGTGATGACGCATGAAGCCTCGTTTGTAGGATTCACCACGTGAGTGGTCCGGGAGGTGGTTTGGCGCGTCGTCCAGAGTAAATAGGGTTATTGTAGTAAGTTGTCTGGTGTCAGTCTCAAAAAAACATAAATATTAAGTGGATTTAATCATTTCAGTTTAGAAACTACACACATAAAAATAATGTCATGTTAGATATAGCGAGAGGTCATTATCCCTGTACACATGGAACCTGGAACAGGGTGGAGAGAGAACCAGGAGGTCTGACTCTGGCGGTACACGGCGGCCAACATGTGACGTGGTCTCAGACAATCTGATCCACATTTAGCTCGTCTCCGGTGAAGATGGAACAGTTAAGGACACGGTTGTGTTTCCCTGCAGCAGCTGCAGCACAGCGAGCGGCAGCAATGCCCGGTCCATCCACCAGGAGGCGCCAGAATCCAACACAGCACTGAAACTGTGCTGAAAGGTGAGTCCCTCTGGTGCAGGGGTGCTCACTCCCGGTCCTCGAGAGCTACTATCCTGATTGTTTTCCAACCATCCCAGCATTTACAGCTTCTG
>JAUMHF010000013.1:817171-848994 GCA_032359275.1 Microctenopoma steveboyesi
ATAGAGGGTAGGGCAGGGAAAGCTGGAAAACAATCAGGATAGTAGCTCTCGAGGACCGGGAGTGAGCACCCCTGCTCTGGTGCATGTGAGTGGGTGTGGCCTGTTGGACTGTTGAACATTTAAAGCCCAACACACAGAAACAACTCACGCCCACAGATGTGCATCGGTAAGTTCATTCCCACTTATGACCTCCAGTGAACTCTGCTTCAGAAGCTGTACCTCATGAGGAAATGCTTCAGACAGAACCATGAAAAGCTACGAGGAGAAGAACCCAGAGGCCCCCACACGACGAGACAGAAGCACTGAGACTGATCCACTGTCCTACAGAGGACACCTGGTTCAGTTCAGTGGTCCTGTCCCCACCTTACTGTCAGAGTAACTGTTCTCCAAGTTACCTGGTCCTCGTCCGGCTCGTGTTTTAGCAGCTCGCGGTGCTGCTCTGTTGTGATGCAGCACCGTGTGGCTGAACTCTTCCTGCATCACCTGCACACACACACACACACACACACACACGAACTCATGTATCCCAGTGTGAACACACCCCACAGATCTACTCAGAGCTGGAACTGGGGACATGTCATTAGCGCTGTGAGTCGGATTCGTTACCTGTGGGTCCAGGTGTTTGCTGATGTGTTTCTCCAGGAAGGGGCGTCTGAGGACAGAGTTGATGGAGGGACGGTCGCGGGGGTTGACCTGAAATGTGCACGTGTGCATGATGAAAGTGAAAACCCAGCTGAACAGACTTACACAGAATCGGCTGCTTCTCTCTGAACTGTGGTTTAGTAAAGAATAAAAACGTACTTCACTTTCTGCAAACAAACAGTTTCCCACCTTGAAAAGTTGGGTGAGCAGCAGGCGGAGGTCGTAGGAGTAGCGGTTGGGTACTGGGTTGTAGCGCCCCCTGCTGATTTTATTGACTAACTGCCGTAAACTGCTGCCCTCAAACTGCAGGTGAGGACACACACACACACACACACACACACACACACAGAGTGCTTATTATGTAATAAATATTTATACGACCTTTGCCCAAAAATGTTCTGACTTTTTTCAGTTCTGACAGTTTAACACAGTAAATGATGATTTATGGGTGAAGACTTAAATCACCTACACGATTACACGACCTTGTTTACTCTGTTTGATTTGTTGTACATGTGACAAAGATCTGTGAAAGGTCGTGTGTGAATACACGGCATTAGTGTGTGTGTGTGTGTGTGTGTGAGGCAGCTCACTGGATGTCTCAGCGTGCACAGTTCATACAGGACACAGCCCAGAGACCAGATATCCCTGCAGAGAGAACGAGGAGCGTTTGTAGAGGAATCTGTGACATCACACCAGATGTTCTCTCTGTTGATGTTTTTTTCTGTGGAGTCGCCACAAAACTGCACTTTTGGTACATGTTGTGTAAGTCGACATGTTTCGTGTTGAAACAGAATGCCAGGGCGGGGCTTAACGTCTTCCCTCTGCCCTTCAGCTAAAGTCATAAACACCAGGAACAAAGACACGATGTTACAATCCAGAGCGGCGTGGCGTCCAATCAGAGCACAGCGAGCGACAGGAAAGTGCAGTGAGAAGGTTTTCATGGAACCCAGAGTCTGCTCTCTGCTCACGACACATTCCTCTTAATGTCCACAGCCTGTTTTAGGTTTGGATTAAAGACACGGCCGGGGGTCTGTGCATGTTTTACAAACAGGGCCTCACAAATGCAGAAGTAACGAGCGTTTCTGTGAGAGTGTGGGAAAGAGGAAGCCCCTCTGACCTCAGCTGTAAGCGAGCAGAGAGGAACCGAGCCTCTGCTCACAGAGGACGCAGCTTTTTATTCATGTGTTTCCTGCATCGGCAGTTTCCTGTTAGATGAAATGAGATGACAGTGTGAGACAGAACCTTTTCTCTGATCACGCCCTGCACCAGGACAACTACACACTGTCTGTACATACATGTTCTAATGCAACATGCAGCGGTGCCACGCGCTGCTAACTGACCGATTCGCTGCAGGTCACACTGACATTCCCCCACAGTGTGGAACTCAGGTGTCAGGTGTCAGTGTTGGGACACAGCTGTATTAATATTTCAGGCTCTGACTTTGACGTCCTCCACACACGATCCCTGTGCACTGATAAATGAAAGAACACACGTACGTCTTGTTGTTGTACGGCCGACTCTCGCAGATCTCCGGGGAGAGGTAGTACGGTGTCCCCACACATGTCCTGGCGAGCTCCATGGTGCTGAACAGTGATAGAAACACACTCAGTCACATGTTGAATACTAACACGTACACGTACATTTGATTCGACTTTATTCAAACAGTAAAGTTCTGCTCGTCCAGCAGTTTAACAGACTGACAGCCTCACTGTGCTCAGACACGCTTCTCTCACTGCGCGGAAGTCTAATGTTATCTGCTGTGAAAATACTCAAATACACACACACTGTGTTTATTTATAGATGAAAACGTGTTCCTCATTTTGTCAGGAGCTCAGTTCGGTTGTTAGGGTCCAACAATTATTTCCACGGCCTTATGTGTTTACACGCTGGGTCGACAGTTTGTGGAATGATAATGACTTGTTTGGATGTCCTCCATGTGTTACACAGCTGCACCGTGTGTAGGAGTGTGTGTGTGTGTGTGTGTGAGGACACCGACTTACTTATTCAACATTCTTGCGATTCCAAAGTCCCCGAGCTTTGCTTTCATCCCTCTGCTGGTGAGGAAGATATTCTAGAGCAGAGGGAGAGCAGGAATGAAAGCATGTCTGTGTGCGGTGTGCACCTCACAGTGTGTGTGAGCAGATATGACTGACGACAGACAGTGATGGCCGTGAACAGAGACACAGTCTGTGGTCAGCTGTGAGGAGGTCCTGAGGAGAGGAGGGAGCTGGCACAGAGCAAAGCCTTTGTTCAGCAGAAAGCTCTGCACGGTTCAGCCGTACGATCCCTCCACTCAGTAAGGATGATCCTTCCGGTAAAAAGCTTAAGCTCAGGGTGTGTTTAACGCCCGCGGGGTGCATACAGCACTCAAACCGCTGTGACATGTTAGCAGGAGGCTGAGCTGAGTCTTTTTAGTATATTTATCGGCATCGCTTTGAAACTCTCTCTCTGGATTTGAACATACAAAAAGATGCTGTGATGTGAGTGAGACGAGACCGGACAGGGGGGTCACAGAGCTGGATGTGAGAGTGTGTGCAGCCGTGACGCGGGTCCCTGAGCTACCTGAGATTTGATGTCTCTGTGGAGAACCTTCCGGTCATGGATGTGCTTGAGGCCGAGGCTGATCTGAACGAACCAGCTCACGATCTGAGGAGCAGACAGCCCCGTTTTAATAAATGTGCGTCTGTGTGCGCTTTAGTTGTCTTTTAGTTGAATTAGTTCCACATTCAGGAACAACTGTGTGTGTGTGTGTGTACCTGCTCCTCAGAGAAGTGGACTCCTCTCTGCATGTTGATCTTCTTCATCAGATCTCCTCCGTCACAGTACTCCATCACTATATGCAGGCTGCCCCTGTCTTTACACACAGACAGTACTACGTGAGGGAAACCGCTGATATAAACGCGTGGAGGCACACACACACACACACACACACCCTGGAATGACGTGACGAAGGTGACGATATTTGGGTGTCTCATCTTGGACAGCAGTGTCACCTCTTTCTTGGAAGCTTCCCTTTCCTTCGCTGACATCTGAGCAGTAAACACACCTGATTAATCCAACGTGAATAAATGAGCAGTAACCTACAACAGCTGTGTAACGTCCACATCAAAATAAACATGTTAGCGTCTCCTACTTTTGTGAGGCTGATCTGTTTGACCACACAGTGTCTGTCTCCACCTGCCCCTTTGTCCCTGACAAGGAAGGCTTTCCCAAACGCTCCCTGTCCAATCTGACGGACAACCTCATAGTTGTTCATAACACCTGAAAGAAAATGTAGAAAAGGACTCTCATCAAGACAATGATGTCAAAATCCTATAAGATCGACTCAGTGTGACACTACAGTGGATTAAACTTCCAGCTGTATGTCAAGTACTGTATCATCGAGCTGCAGGTAACATAGAAAAACTAAAGAGAAAAGTAGAAACATTTTAGATATAAAAAGCTGGAACCCTCCAAAATGATTAAAAGATGATTAAAATCCTATTCAAGTAATAAAATGTATAACATATATATATATATGCATGTATATATACATATATAATTATATAAGATGATACAAAATAGACAGAACTTGTAAAGATAAGGGGCAGATCATTTAGATAAGTGAGTTACAGCAGTAGTACAGTAGTTTCTGAGGGCTGTTTGCTGTATCATATCATGAATTGTTAGAAATTACTCGGACAGGTCTATAAATAAATACATTTATTGTGCCTGAACTTATTTGGACGTTTCACCATTGTCATGTCATCTTTATGTACATAACGCTATATACACAATTTTATGCGACAAGAGATGAAAACTTTATACTGTGACATCATCATTAACAGTAACAGTAACATATATCATATAATTAATAACGTTCATCTTCGTGTTGAGTTCAATTTAACGTTTGAAGAGCCCGTTACCATGGAGACGGATACATATGTAGCTAGCGTTTTGTTGGCATGCTAACAAAAGTTCATTAGTCGATGCGGAAACGCTCATTTTGCAGTTTTTAAAGTCTTCACTCACCTTTTCACGGTTTCCTCTTCTCAAACGTTGAAGTCCCACAGTGACACAAAAGACGGTAACGACGAAAAGTCTCGGGACGTTCAGGCCCTGCACGCTGAACTACGGCAAGCTGTAGGGGAACCCGCGAGGAATGCTGGGAGCTGTAGTTGTAGACGGTTTCTGTCGCTTTTCTAAAGGTCCGCGGGGTTTGAATGATCTGTTGGAACGGATTTATTACAACTGTATGTTACAGCAGCACGTGGGTGAAGGCTGCAGAGGTTGTAGAGAGGTGGGGGCTTTTTAAACCGCACTCTGTTTTTAGTTCATTAGGTGAAAACGCAGACAGTCTCAGTGAAGTGACGTGGCTGTGTAGTCTCTCACCTGTGTGTCAGAAACCAGAGCCCCGGAACCCGTGTTCAAATCCTCAGAGGTTCAGAGCTTTATTCACTCACAGATCACATTTTAGTCATCACACCCCAGAATGAAACGTCAGGCAGCCGTTAGGGTGTGTGGCTAAAAGTTGGGGCTCCTGACGCGCTCAGGATGACTTAGGATCTGTAGATCACTGGGCAGCACGTTTTAAAATGAAAATACAGTTTAGTTAGTTTAAAGACATATTTGTAAAAGGAGTTAGTTGTGTGACGTGCTGTGTTTTTTTCAAGGTGACCCTCCACCTGGACCGTTTCCCATGATGCCCCTGTGTGAGTCCTTCTAATTAGAGCTTTTAATAAACGCAAATGTCCACTGTGATCAAATGACATGAAGGTCAAGCACGGCAGCGACAGCTGATCCAGGCACGTTTTGCATCATCTCTCATAATAATACTACAGTGTGGCTCACTAGAAGAGCGACAGACGGGCAGATTTTCAGTGGAGCCGCAGCAAACGCTAACATATAACAAACAATACCAGCCTTAATATTTAAAGTAACACATGAACATTTAGCTGCATACGTTTCTCACAACAAACACGTCTGTGTGAAAACATATTTTATATTAATATTCATGTCCAAACGAAGTCTCTCAGAAATAAACAGTCAGCATCTCTGTGTGTTGTTTATTGTGTTGGTCTGTTGAAATGTTTATAGAGATTATATACACAAGTTAGTACAAGAAGAGTTATCCCAAAAAAATTACACATTCAAAACACAAAAAAACAAAAAAAAACCTCACGAAAAAGATTTTTAATACAAGTGTGTTTTCCTGTGAACTTTATTTTTCTCATGTGTAAACTTAATTTTAAAGCTAAACCAAAGAAGCATACATCCACACACCTATTTTAAGATCATCCTCCAGTTAAGAAAGAAGTGGTGCAGTGTGGTCACAGCTACAGCAGACATCAAACCCCAGGAACAGAAACCAGGGGAGGGAAAGCTGCCTTCTGTTCCGACTGAGAGAAAGGACGACCTGGAAGTCTGCTCAGGTCTAAAAAATAAATGTTTGTGCTAGAACTGCAGTTACGATGATTAAAATAATTTATTATCGAATGCTCAGCTGACTTCTAACTATGTTCTGTAAAGATCATGATACCCAAAAGACCCCCACCGCGCAGAAAGTGGGAAACACACAACTCTTCAGCTTTTATTCAACAGTCCCACATTTCACTCCTCGCTCGCTCGCTCTCACTCAAACTGGCTAAAGTAAAGGACAGAGGATGAAGAAGACAGGTGAGGAATCAAAACATAACCCACTGCACCCCAGTGACTTTATGAGTAGCTGCGGAGAGACGAGGCGTCTTAAGGCTCACAGATCAGAGTCTCCACCACAAACGTGTTCTCAAAGTGACGGATCTTGTGGCAGTTCAGCGCCTCACGTTTCTGCATACCTGTAAGAACAGAGCAGGGTTTAACATCGCACATCGAGACCAGAGAGCACAGACACGTGGGGATCAGTTGCTGTGTCCTGTCCATACCCAGGATTCTGTCTCTGCGCTGCAGCTTGAAGGTGTCTTTGCCTTGGCACAGGTTGTAGATGAAGTATCCGAGCTGGTCGACGTGCTCCAGGCGCTCGGTCACCATCATCTCCTCGTGGACCAGATAGGACTGGGGCAGGTAGGTGCCGGCCTGGACACGGACGACAAAACAATTCATACAAGAGTCCAGCTCTGCAGAAGATGCCAAACAGTGTCTCCCAAAATGTTGCATTGTTCCTTTAAACCATCAGCAACAGAGATCGTTTCAGACAGGCCTGCAGCCAACTGAGACAAACCACGCTCTGGTCTGATACCTTGACGTTGACGAGCAGCTCCAGGAGGTCTCGGGGGGGCATGACGATGGAGGTGTTGAGTGGGATGACGTAGCACTTGTTCAGATTCAGATCCAGGTAGGCGGTCAACCTCTGAGAGCAGACAAACAGTAAAGTCACACCTGGTTCCTGATGAACAGTACTTCTATTTGTCGTTAGCACTCAGACCCTCGGTTTATTATACATTTAAATCCTGGTCTACAGTAGAAAACATTAGAATCCGTCATGAAACCCTTGATGATTTGAGGACAGCAGGTTTTAATTTGATTTAATCTTCATCGTTTCATCATCTCACCCGCTGGAAGTCGTGGACGATGTCTGCAGGGTCTCCGTCGTCGAACTCGGGCACAGGGATGTTGATGAGCTCCACCTGGTCCCTATCCAGCACCCGGATCCTCTCCTCCAGCTGTCGCAGGTGGAACTGGTTTGGCAGCTCCACTTCCACCTATAAACCAGTGAAACCAGTTAGTCAAGCTCCACCTCGTGTTAATATTCTCCTGTAAATCATGATAACAACAGGCTGGTGTGGTACCTCTTCCTCTGGGATCATGTAGTCCTCCTCACGGTACTGCACCCCACAATAAAACACCTGACCCTGCTGCACAGACCCGAGACAGAAAAACACTTTATTCACGGAACAGTAACAACATCCTGAATCCTGGACTTTTAATCAACTCAACTCCGAGCTGCCAGCTTCGACTAAAACGCACTTCACTGCAGCTCAGTGTTAAACACCGAGTTAAGAGGAGCAGAGCTCACAGACTAACTGACTAACTACAATAAATCCAGATGTAGGCCGGACTTTCACCTGCTGCAGTCATTAGACTTCAGGTACTAGGAGGGAGGGGCCTGTTGGTGCCACCTGCCCAGGTACAGGCACTAAAAAACAGCTCACACCAGTTTAGCTGCTCCAACCTGCTGGACTGCACCAGTTATTGTGTTTTGTTCTTTTCACCAGTATATTAGGGACACAAAGCTTGGACTCAAACACCCAACTGTTTATTTTACCTCACTGTCGGAGGAGGTACTTCCCCACCCTTGATGGTGTGGGCTGCTCACCTCCTGGATGTGGTAGCGGTACAGATAGGCTCCAGTAACCACCAACAGAGCCAGCATGAGGGCCACCCCCAGGTACGTGCACCAGCACCAGGCGCGGGACTGGCGTTGAACTGGCAGAGCCACCTCCACATCCTGCAGCAGAGAGGAAGGAAGAGGAAGACGTGTTGGTTTTTATTGAATCGTCTCTGGTGTGTTCAGGCGACATGAGACAGTTCTGTCTGTTGTGTCCAGCAGCATGAAGAGACGGAGACGTTGAAAATGTTTTGTGTTCTTTAAAGCTGATGCTGTGTGTAACAACAGGTTTGTTTACAGACTGAATCCACTAACGGTTCAACGTGGCAGCCGCCCTCTGACCCGAGAACAACATCAAGTGAAACCTCTCCAGAGACCCGTCTGTGTGTGTCCGTTTACACACTGAGCAACAGCTGATTCATCACAACACAAATCACTGAAAATCACATTTCACCGATAGCCTTTCATCTATGAACTACGGAGGCTGATGAAATATGAAAACCTCTGAATCAGACGTGTTTGGAATGATCACATCTCATTCCTGTGTCTCAACACGCTTTATCTCAAATTAACCTGTTTTTACTGGTCGTGAAAACCACTGTCAAACGGGTGAATCACTGTGTGTGTGAGAAACCTGAGAATATTCATCAGCGAGCGGGCTTATCGGCAGACAAACGTCAGCCTGGACTCTGGCCAGGAGGATAAAGACGCAGCTTCTTTCACAACAAGTCCCAACAAGTCTCCTCTCTCACAGAGCTGGAGAAACATAGTGAGGGAACCTGCCAGGAATCATTCATGCTCCGTTGTTGGTTTGTCTGCAGCACTACTTCCTCGTTTATGCAGTACAAAAAAAATGAAGATTCTCATTCATCCAGGTGAAGTTGTCAGAAGGTTTGCCAGGACTAAACCTTCTGACATGAAAAGAAGAAGCGTCTCTCTACCAGTTCTTTACCAATTACCAGGAATACAGTGATTCTAAGTTATAAGCAGGTAATAAAAGCCACAGAAATCAAAGGGACAAGGGCTGGAACATAACTAATACAGACTTAATAGAGCTGATGAGAGCTTTAAGTTTAGACTTATGCTCCACTACCATAATCAGACTTCCAAAAGACATAAACCTGCATTTTACACTGAATTTAACTCGCTCAATCAAGAGTTATTTAAACTAAAGAATAATTTGAGTTTGATGCTCATATTTACAGGAACTGTTCTTCAGTTTTTAATCAGTGTGCAGCTGCGCCAGCATTTTCTGAGCTATAAGAAAACTGTTAAGAGAAGAGGAACTGGACGGTTGTTACAGCTCTGCTCACGCCGAGGACTAAAAGAGGAAGTGAGAACAGAAACAGGAGAATGATAATGTGCTCAGTTTAATGCAGCTGGAGGCAGGAACACAAGCCTGCTGCCGAGCAGCTGTTTAATTGTTGGTACTTCACCCAACAAAGAACCAGAGATCCTGAGCCTGAAACTTAAACCACACCAACTTATAGATTAAACATTAATAAAGGCAAAGAGAGAGGCGTTGGTTCCATAAAGCCTGGGGATATGGGTTTGGGTTCTCCCCCACGGATCAGCTTCGCCTTAACGCCTTTCTCAGCGTCAAACACTTAATCTTCTCTGGTACAAACCGACGTGGTCGGATCTATAGTGTCCAAAACTTCCCTGTTTCACAACTCTCATCAACAAGACGCAACAAGCGTCCGGACGAACGTTTCATCACAGAGGAGCAGCGTCATGCGCAGCACCAACATTCACTGTTCATTGAGCTTCAACAAAACCAGATTCAGCTGCTGACAGTTCAAAACTGAAATAAAAACCATTTTATTTTTCCATTTCCACGGGCAGATTTTTGTCTCCTCTTTGACTGTGTGTGAAACTCAACAGTGACTATTCTATAATCTAACCATTGGCAGAAAAATGTCACAGATGCCAGTCTCACTGCTGTCCTCTTATTAGAGCTGAAGGTTTTCTTAAGAAATCATTTGGTCGGAAAGAGGAAGAGGAAACCTCCAAGTGATGTCTGCAAGTCTTTTGTTTCTTCACAGCAGCAGCTGAAAATCTGAAATGGAACCGAGCATCTTCATCTCGCCTGTTTGAAGCATTAAATCCTCACGATGGAAACTAGCTCCAGACTGAGGCTAGAATAAGTCTTCGGCTGCTCTCCTCTTCCTCTTTTGTTTTAACACGCTCACTTCTTTCTGCTGATGACTCATGTTTACTGTTCGAGGAACTGGTGGCGCTTTAGTCTGATTTAGAAAGTGACCACCAGGTCATGACTGATTCATCTGGGCTCTATTCACGCTGGCACAGCGATCAATGACGGGCTTTGTGTGTCTGTGATCAACCAGCAGCCACTACATCAGCCACCCACAACAAACAAAACATGCCACAGTCGGCGGTCGGCGCGCCACCATTCATCTGTCCTCTACATCTTCAGACTGCTAATTCAGGAATGATTGAGTCCGACTAAACACTCTGATGTACTGTGATTCTACCAGCCAGAGGTGTCCTGAGCGTCGCTCTGCCTGAGAGCAGCTTGTGTTTCTGTGTCTGTGGAGACAGGAGAGTATCAGTGTCCAGACCCGGTTTAGATTCAGTCTGCAGGTGGCACCACGTGAAATTCCATCCTGCGCCATGACCTGCAAACATCCTCTGTGGAGGCGTCGACAGAGGGACCACAGTCAAGTCGTGGTTTCCACCTGCCCGTAGGTGGGCGCGTTTTTACTCATACAACAGCCTCAGCAACAAGAACAGTCCCCAAGAAAGAGCAGAGGCAAAAGCCAAAGAAAACCACGTGCTACTATCATACAGTATGTGGCTGAATAAATTCATAAGCTCAAAGCCGGATAAAATAAGTTCATTTTCAAAAGTGATGATTTTTCATTTAACTGTGTCACACATGAGTGTCAGGTGGCTCCGTCCTCTCCTCCCTCTCTATCTGCCGGGTTGGTTAATCGTCCCTCTTGTTGAGCTTTGGCGGGTGACACCCTGCGGGAGGCAGCTAATGTTCTGTCTCAGTCTCTCACCGACTGATTATAGACCATAAGCCTGTTTGAGCAGTGGGCAGGGTCAGAAGACAATCAGAGGACACATAAGCAGCTGAGGGAAATATAGCTGTAATCTGCTAACGTAAGAGGAGACTGTGTCTTAGGTGCTCAACTTGGCATCACAGAAGAAGAAACTGTGGTGCAGCAGGTAGGGTGGTCAGCAACCTCAGGGTTGGTGAGCACAGCTTCATCAGTGTGACCACGTTGGAGCTCACACTGCAGCACTGATGGCTTCTATCTACATAGATGATCAATAACGTCCCTCTCTCCCTGGTTGGCATGGTGATGTTATCACTGGGGGGGGGTGTAGCTCCTCGCATAGTAAAACAAGCTGAGGTCAGGTACAGCCCTCATTTCATTGACACCTCAGGCTTCACTACAGACAGTTTCACATTAGCTTTGTGCTCCAACTTAAGACTGACAGATGAACTCACCACATCACACACCTTCACATGCTCAACTGAAGAATGTAGGACTTCTTTGTGGAAGTGGGAGCTGCCCGGCTCTTTCTCACCCCGTGTAGCTGCAGTTCATGTGAGGATAGAGTTTTAAGTAAAGCCACCCTCGCCTGCTCATCATGTGCCAACGCAGCCTGAACATTAACCTGCAGCCGCTGCTGTTATTACACAACTCAGTGAGCTGTGTTCATGTGACACAACACAACAACCTGCAGCTCTGCAGGTCCCAGCTTATTGTCATCGTTTCCTCTAAGTGTGGTCTCCCTTTATTTACTGTTTTTACACCAAATCTGTGTGATATGATTTAGTCAAATTAATATTATTGGCACTCCACACTAAATAGATGATCAGAAACACACAACTGATTCACCAGTAATGTTAAAAGAAGCAGCTTTTCTCAGGGACTCAGACCTGTTTCTGACTCAGCAGAGCTTGTTAATGGATCCACAAACGAGCAGAGTCAGCACAGGGACGGAGACGACAGCAGGAAACGTCCATGTGAACAGAGTCAAAGCAGATCAGATTAATTGATTAACACTGATGAAGCTGTGGGTTAATCAGTGCGGACACGACACAAAGACAGTTGATGGTACATGTGACAAATGTAGAACAACTCAATGAAACAGGGTTTAAAGCTAAAGAGATCCGTATATTACCCCCAGACTATAAATAAATTGATTTTACACGAGAGGGTCAACAATTAACCAACAACCTGAAAAAAATCTACAACTATGCTAAAGAAACCTCAGCGCGATGAAACCTGCACGTTGGAAAAAGTTTTTCAGGAAATGCTGAACCGAGCGTGCGGACGTGTTTAAACCAAACACAGTCTGTTTTTAGTCTCTGCAAATGTCTCAGCAGTCGCACATGGAAACACACAGGTGCAGTGATGAGGTGAGTGGCTCAACACAAACCCCCCCATGTTTAAGGTTAACACAAAGATGGACGTGATGATGTTTACAATGTTAAAACAGGAACAGAGAGAGTTCGCCTCTCCCATCACACAGGACATGATGATTCAAAGAGGTTGAACCGGAGCTGGGAACTCTTTAACTCCAGTAAGAGAAAAAGAGAAACTGAAAATAACTGGTGCCTCATTGCACAGTGTTTTTTACTTATTTAAAATAATAACAGATGGACTGATTCATTCTCACTGATCACGTTTTTAATGCAGGACTGAATGTTACTGAATAAACTGTAATAATGTTCATTAATGTGTTTTCTATATTTGTGAATCTCTGTATCTGATCGACACTGATGAAGCTTAGAGTCGATGTCGAAGGTGTTCAGCATTTCTGAAACGACGCCCCCGGTCTCTTCTGGCTCTTCCTCAGTGAAAACATTCAACAATCATTGTCTACCTCGCCTCATTGTTTAAACTGACGGTTGTAACTTCAGTATGAAGGAGAAAGAATGTGAGTGAAAATGATAAACTGGACAGAAACTAAAACCCTGCAGCTGTTTACTTGGATCTACTAGCAGCAAGTTAAGTTTGGTCTGTTCAAGACTTACACAACATTCAGCAGCACATTTTTAGGTCATCAATGACAAATATAACTGGTGAGAGAAACAATGCGTTGAGAGACTTAGCACAGTGAATAAAGTCCCGTTTCAGTAATGATCACCTAGATTGTTCTGTCTTTAGAAAGACTAAATGAATGGTGAAATGAATACGAGCCGTTACATTTCTTATGGGCTTCCACGTCGTTTCACGTCAAACAATGCAGCAATGTTTAAAAAGACCTTGAGAGTGAAGTGAATGGTCCAGACTGAATCCTGGGAGTTTCTGTGCTGCAGATGAAACTACACCCTCAGTGGGAAAACGACACAAATACAGAAGGCGTCTTGTTAGCACAGACCTCACTACCCAGAAGGAAAACATTAAGCTTCTATTATCAAGATCAGTCAGAGTGAAACTGAGAGGACGCACGTGAGTAGTCTGCGCAGTATGAGGCAACTAGTAAATACGCGAAATTGTTAGATGGAATCAAAACAAGAGATCTCACAGTTAGAAAGTCTTTCAACCTGCAGCTGTGCGTGCTGGTTTCTGTGCGTATTCTTTTACGTGGTCTACAGCTCAGCTCTCAGCAACATTTGGAAACGAGCCTGTCAGGAAAACAGAGCTGAAACTTCCTCTAAGCTGGAGAGAGAAACACAGCACCCACAACAGGGTGGAGTTTTTTTCCCTTTTCTAGATTTATAGAGCAAGGACAAGCCTCAGCAAGCAGCAGTTTATAACCAGAATCTGAAGCGAATACCTGCTCACCAGACGAGAAAAATGTCTGTTGTTCTACAGGATCAACACCAGTCACACAGAGAGCAAAAGTGTCCGTGAGCCAGGACGAAGATTACACGTTGTAAGGCAACCTCAATAGCGTGTTCACAGCTGAACCAAAACTCTAAATTCAACACCATAAAACTATTTAGAGATTTTACAGCAGCTGTGTCACTCGGCAGTTAAACATTTACAGTAACTGTATGTGTAACTTTGATAGACAGCTTCTTGTCGGTGTAGAAGCCACCCACACTGACACACTCATCACCTTTACTGTTTGCTTTGTGATCAACCAGTGGACCAGGACAATATTCTGAAACCTCAGCTGAAATGTGTCCGACAGTGCACATTTCACCTTAATTTTCTACTTCCTCCTTTTACAAAGTGGACAAGAGCCAATAAAAATTAACCCCACATGCTGAAGGACGACAAAGAAAGGCTGCAGACCAGACCTCACGTGCTGTGCGGCAGACTGAGAAGCTGTTTCACAGCCTGTCTGGGCCACGATCACCAAGAGACCAGCAGGAAGCTTTCATATTCAAAGACTGACTATTAAAATGCTTTACCGACTTCCTGGATGGCAGATAACAGATAAACTCTTCTTTTCGTGGCTGGTGACTAAACAAACAGCGTTAGGTTACTAACCGAGGACACATAAAGCACAGTAATGTGTATCCACAAGCATTAACTTTCCTAACAACCTTTAATCCACAGTAAACAGAGTTTCCCGTAAACAGTTAAATACTATATTAAGCACGCTAACACGCAAACACGAACCAACTTAAATATTAGCTTGATTTATTAAAGAATAACAGCATAAAACGAAAAGTAACCACATTTACGTTACTGTAACGTTTAGATAATAAACTGAATAAGACTCGATGTGTATACAACACTGCACTGAGCTTTTTGAAGTTGGACAAACAGTAAAAACGACGTTCACGGCTGAGTTTAAAGCGCGTTTCTTAACTGCGTGTTTCAGCGCGGAACTGAAAGCTACGTTAGCCGTTAGCTCAGTTAGCCATTTTCTACTCACTTTGTCCTCCTCGGGAATAAGAGTTTCCGCGTCCTTTTTCACATCTTTCTGTGCCAAGGCGGTGTTAAAAGACACTTTAACCATCCTGGAACAAGCGTTGACAAACTCTTATTCGCAAAAAATACGTCAAATAAGCTGAAAAACAAACTAAGCAGAGACGATTTGCCCCCGAGTGAGTCACTCGCACTTCGTCCCGGACAGTCTGATTTGTTGCTATGATAACGGCCGCGGTAAGATAGGCGACTTCGCGGCTTCCGGTTTGGTTTCAAAATAAAACCAACCAACCCTGGCAACCTTTTGTCAGAAACACTATCAGAAAGGTTGCCAGGTATTCACCATAAGATTAATAATCGAAATGTCTATAGGTGGCTATAAATTAATATTTAAAGTAGACAAAAAGCGGCAACGTAGATAAATACATATGCAAATAATATATATTAAAAAAATTCTAAATACATTAGGACATAAATAATGCTAGAAATAAAACAACCGAGGAAAAAATAAATGTAAAATTGAGCTTGGAATAATTAAAACTATGTAGAAAAACTTAGTACATATACTGTAAAAATATATATATATTTGGTGTTATTTGAGTGAGTTTAGTTTATAAATTAAAAATAAATATTTTTATTTGGCCCCAAGACCCGAACCTAAAATGAAGTATGACAAATACACTTTAATCATTATCTTTATCTCTGCTAAAAAAAAGGCAATTATAGGTATAAATGAAAAAACATTTATAGGACAAAAAAGTTGGTGGTGGCAGCTGGAGGGGAAATGCGCTATGTTTGCCGCCCACTGCCCCCTGTAGATTCACCTCTGTAGATTCACCTCTGTTCCATGCTGAATTCTTTCTACTCGCGACTAAACGGGGTTGTGCTATTTTATTTTGAAGTTTAAGGTTGCATTTTCGGAGGCGACTTTTTTTACTGTGTCTATCTTGATGTATAGGTGCACAGTTCTCCAGGAAAACCACACTCTACCACAATCGGTCATTGAGAAAGGATTGAGTGTTTTTTAATCCGTCGAGTACGGCAATGGACACAAGTCAAGAAATATAATTTCACTGTATCCAACCTTTAGTTTTAAGAAATACTTTCTCTGATCATCAAAGTATTTTAAAAACTACTGAACTTTTAAAAGCAGATAATATTTACATTTCGTGCATTTATTTAGACAATATTACATTTGTACTGCAAATAAAAAAGAAATAACATTTAGAAAACTGTGGCAAAGGACCGAATCATGTATTAATAGAAATTAGAACAATAATCTGTGTAACTGTTGAGACAGTGTGGAACAAGAACAACAACAGCAGCAGAAGAAAAAATGCAGCAACTTAATGTACTGCATCATGCATAATAATACCTAAATATTTATTAGGTGTTATTGATTTATTTATTAAATCTTCCTTTATTTACAGCACACTGTAAAATAGCTAAAGCTGTCCCACAAGTGTAGCACAATAAAAATATATTTCCCGCTTAACTACTATTTTAAAATGAGTAATATTTCAGTACATCAAAGTAGACTAAATGTACTTAATCACTAAGTGTCTAGATACAATAAAGCAGGTGCAACACGGAGAATATATTCCACTGCGCTCCGGTAGATGGCGGTATTGTAGATCCTTACCGAAAATCACCTCAAGCAGCAGCAGAAGCGCGTCACTTCCTGTCTTGCGCAGAGGCGACGCGAAGGCAACTATGGCGGCGAGTGCAGAGAAGTCAACGAAAGAGCGGCTTCTGTCTGCTCTGGATGATTTGGAGGTTTTATCTCGGTAAAATACAACATCGTGTGTTGTTCTTTTTGTTGCGTTTACAGTCTTTTTACAAAACTGTTGTTTATTGTGGTGTAATCAGGTGCAGTAGTTACTTCAAGTCTCTGCCGTTGCTCGTTATTTACTCACCGTGTGTTTTCGCTCCAGGGAGCTGATCGAGATGTTGGCTCTGTCCAGGAGCCAGAAGATGCCCCCGCATGGAGAGGACACTCAGGTAACCCACCAAGGCCTGGGGGATGTCAGAAACCAGATGAAGCCTCATACCGTGCTGTTTCCTGATGGTCTGAGTGTTTCGTCCTCAGATCCTGGAGCTGCTGGTGAAAAGGGACCGGGAGTTCCAGGAGCTGATGCAGGTGGCTCAGCAGCAGGGGAAGGTGCACCAGGAGATGCAGCTGCTGGAGAAGGAGGTGGAGAAGAGAGACAGCGACATCCAGCAGCTCCAGAAGCAGCTGAAGGAGGCCGAGCACATCCTGGTGTGTTGGTGTTGATGTGTATAAAAAGCTATTTTTACATCTCATTGATGATGCATTCAGGGACAGTCCTGAACAGAGATTAATGTATGAAGTGCTCCCACAGACACTAAATGATTATAAATGGTTTCAAACAAACACAAGACAACAAGCTGTCGTTTCTATTCTGCCGAGACATTAAGCTGCTTTTTTCTTCTCTTATTTAGGCCACTGCTGTGTACCAGGCGAAAGAGAAGCTCAAATCCATCGACAAGGCCAGGAAAGGTGAGCTGGCACAGCCGAGAAACCCCGAGGCTGTTCACTCGCTGTTCATGTCTCACGGCCCGTGTAAGGATTGTCTTTTCATTCTGTGCAGGAAGCATCTCATCGGAGGAAATTATCAAATACGCTCACAGGATCAGTGCCAGCAACGCCGTGTGTGCTCCTCTCAACTGGGTCCCAGGTAGGAAACCGTCGGCTCCCTTCACACCTCCGTAAGTTGTCCATATGATGATTGATGATATCATCCTGCGTCTGTTTGCCAGGCGATCCACGCCGACCCTACCCCACTGACCTGGAAATGCGCAGTGGGATGCTGGGTCACATGGCCAACCTTCCGACCAACGGGGTGAACGGACACCTGCCAGGTGACGCTCTGGCCGCTGGAAGGTTACCAGGTGAGAACATCTGCTAGGACAGGCGAGGCGACTAATGGACTATTGATGTAAATCAGCAACTGAAGACAAAACGTTGCCGCGGCCTCATGTAAACCTCTGTTGGTCAGCACTCGGTGCCCTGACACTGCTTTAATGTCTTCACCCTCACTGAGGAGACAGACGATCTGGATACTAGCAGCATAATCAACACGGGCTGCTGTCGTGCTTTGTTTCATTCACAAACATGTTAAAACGTGACAGGAGAGCAGAAGGATTTAGAATTTAACAGTCAGCTGTTGTGTTAGAGGAGATGTTACCAGTCTGTGGTAGGGGGGTAGGGGTGCTGAAAACAATCTTCTCCGTTCGAGCAAACTCATGGAGCCAGAGGTTCATGTGACACCATTTTCCATGTAACCCCGTAAAAAGACGACAGCAGGTCACAGAGTAACCTCCGGTTCTCCTCTGTCTCCTCAGACGTCCTGACGCCTCACTACCCCTGGCAGTCCTCCGACGTCTCCGTGGGGATGCTGCCTCCTCACCACGGCAACGACTTTAACCTTGAGCCTCCGGGCCACAACAAGGAGAACGAAGACGATGTGGAGGCCATGTCAACCGATTCATCGAGCAGCAGCAGCGACTCGGACTGAGAGACCGGGAGTGAGTGTGTTTGTCATTAAGCCGACATCCTGTCAGCTGAACTCATCTGTTTGTAACTGCTACATTTTCTTTATGGATTCTGTTCTGCACCACGGTTTCACATTTCGAACAAAAGTAACTGATTTTAAGTTGTTTCCTAGCAGTGCTCACGTCACGTTAACTAGCTGCTGACTGTTGCTTCTTATTTACTGTACAGACATGAGAACAGGATCCATCTGTGTCTGAAGAAGTGCTCGTCCAGCGACTCCTGTGTGTGATCAATGATATCTGTCAACACAGTTCAAACACACATTAGCATTAACCTGAATGTGCTGATGGTTCATGTTTGTGTGTGTGTTGGGGGGGGGGGGGGTAACTATGTGAACAAACGCTGTTATTTGTGTGTAAATAAGTTTGTACATACTGGGCCTGTAAATAAAGCAGTTTTTGAATAGAAAGTTTTTTGTCTGTAGTCACCAGGAACTGTTAAACATGACCTAAAAGCCTAAACATAAATTCCTTGTGTGTGTTTACTAAGCAATAAACCTGATTCTGAGATACGAGCAGGTACGTTATCAAAACCACGAGTCAACTCATTATGAGATGAGGTAAAACTGATGCCTGAAGTTAGGAGCAGAAACCAGGTGAAATGCAAACAACAAAACAGGAAAACACAGAATATTTAGTTATTTTTCCATCTGATACTTCTACAAAACAGTACTTTTACTCTTTATACTCTAAGTACGCTGCTGATGATACTTATGTACTTTTAAGTAGAATTTGAAAAGAAAACTATCACATGTAATTGAGTGTTTGTACCTTGTTGTGTTGGTACTTGTACTTAAGTAAATGATCTATTTTTTCCCCTCTGCTTATTGTGGCGAAGTAGGTTAAAAGTCACAGCACTAGTGCTGCGTTCAGGATCTCTGTGTAAAATCCCAAAGCCAATTATAGTCAAATGTATAAGAGATAATATTGCAATATAGAAACGGAGTACTGACGGGTCCTGCATTCCCATTATACGTGTTTAGATCTAAGTACAGCAGAGTGGGATCTAGTTCTATTTGTTTTGAAATGACTATTACCAAATGAGCCACGTTAGTCACACAGAATAACAAAAGTTTTTTATTTAAACATCAGATGATTCACTTCAGTTGTTTTTGTCTCCTTTTTGCAAACAAAAAGGAGACAAAAACATATACACTGAAAGAAGCATAAAACCACTATTGTGCGTTTATTTTGAAACGATTTTATACTTTCCGACAGTATGTGAAGGCAGCGCCGGGGGACCAAACTTTGCAGGGTACCACGCATGCGCGGTACTTACTGCGCTGTAGAGGGAGACATGGCGGCGTCCCTGATCTGCGGCCGTTTGACGGCCAGCCTGAGAAACTCGGGGGCCAGAAACACCCTCGGCTCCGCATCCAAGGTGAGTGTGAGGCCGCGGGGAAGCGAAGCTCTGCAGCCTCGGCAGGTGTCTGCGCGGGCGTGTGCTGTTTTTGAGGACGGTAACACCGACCGTTCAGAACTGACAGGGTCAAGTTTGACATTCATTGAGTTCCGTTGTTTTGGATAGCATGCTAACATACCGCGGAGCTAGCTACCGCGTTATCCGTGCTGCCACCGCTGCTGAGCGGGGGAGGCGCGCAGGAGCCCCCGCTAACGCCCGCACATTCCGCTCAGCCTGCTCCTGGGTGCGCAGACCTGGGACCTCGGCCCGTCGGTCCCGCTGCGTCCAACGGTACAGAGCCGGGCGAAACCAGCAGCTGCAGGACCAGAGCCGGGCGAACATGTTCGAGTCCCGGCGGGTGGTGACTGTCAGTTCGACACAGTGATTTCTCTGCTCCTGCACAAGTCAAGCAGAAGGCAGCAGCTCGTTGTCTCTTTGTAGTAACTGATCAGGACAGAACAGCAGGACCAGTATGGGACCGTGGTTGTGGTCCGGCCCAGTCAGGCTGAGCCTCACTGTCCGTGTTTCAGATCACTGCTCACTGTTTCTCTTTCCTAACAGGTAAATAAAAGTGTGATTAAGAACTTTCACGTTTCCACTTAAAGTCTTCCCCTGCTGGTTCTCAAGGTCCTGGCTGGTTCCTCTGGACTGTTTGGAGCCCATGTGTCCCAGCCGCAGCCCCCCCACCTGCAGCAGCAGCAGAGGAACCTGTCCCTGCACGAGTACATGAGCATCGGGCTGCTGAAGGAAGCCGGCATCTCTGTGCCCGCCGGCTTGGTGGCCAGTTCCTCGGAGGAGGCGTACGCCGCGGCGAAGCAGATCGGTGAGCTACGTCGTGTTTGTAGTTATTTTATTTGTCCGGAGCATGTGGAGCTGAACGTCGCTGTAGAATCAATCAGTTGAAATCAATGATTCCAGCAGAGTGTCAGATGTGACCAGGACTTTGTTCTCGTGAAGCCCCCCTCCACCCGCCGAGCTCTGCGTGTTCGGAGGTTCACGCGAGCTCAGGTTTCATGAAGTACTTCTCTCTGCAGACGTTTCATTTTCTCACCCTGAAAGTGAAAGTTTAAAGCAGAAGCAGCAGGAAACGCTGAGGACGTGTGGAAGGATTCCCACACATCAGAAACAGACTGTGCTGGCGCCTCGTGACCTTTGTGTGTCTGTGGGTGAAGCTGAATTCACACAGTCTAAACTTAGCCCCCCACCACCACCGTGGTGTCATTTGACGCTCAGAGTTTAGTGTCTCTAAGTTCTTTAAGTTCTAGTTCTGCGCTGGTGGGGAATGAGGATGGAATGACCCCCCCACCCACCCCCTCCCCGCGCTCTGATGGTGCCGCTCCGCTCTTCCTGTCTGAGGAATGTGCAGAACGTCTCTTTGAATAATTTGTGTGTTCTGACGGCAGCAGCGAGGTGAAGGTTACACATGAACACTGGTGACACGCTGACTGTGTGTGTGTGTGTGTGTGTGCGTCAGGTTCAAAGGACCTGGTGG
The DNA here is from genome assembly GCA_032359275.1 of Microctenopoma steveboyesi. NCBI lineage: Eukaryota > Metazoa > Chordata > Actinopteri > Anabantiformes > Anabantidae > Microctenopoma > Microctenopoma steveboyesi. The sequence continues at coordinate 838,396 of JAUMHF010000013.1, forward strand.
TGAAAGCCCAGGTTCTGGCCGGCGGCAGAGGAAAGGGGACGTTTGAGGGTGGACTGAAGGGAGGAGTGAGGATCGTCTACTCGTAAGTGTGTGGTTACCGTGGTAACTTTTTAACCCTCTGAAATGAGACTGAGCGATGATGTGTGTAGATGTACTACTGATACTGCATGTGGGTATTCATACTTCTAAACGGATGGTACAAGTTCTGGTATTTGTTCCCGTTACTTCACCTGAACAAACTCAGTCTTCTCCTCTCCAGCCCCGAGGAGGCCCGCGACATTTCATCCCAGATGATCGGCCGAAAGCTGTACACCAAGCAGACCGGGGAGGCGGGGCGCATCTGCAACCAGGTGTTCATCTGCGAGCGCAGGTACCCGCGCAGGGAGTACTACTTCGCCATCACCATGGAGCGGTCCTACCAGGTGAGACAGACGCAGCACACGCAGACTCTGTTAGTCCACTGGACCCAGTACTTGGAGTCCTGCCGGCACAGGTTTGTGCCTCTAGGTGGCAGCACAGCACTGAAGCTGTGAAGTGTGAGGGTGGCTTCAGACAGAGACGGCGTCTCAGCGTCCCGTAGGTTCAGTGGACGAGTCGGAGCTTGGAGGAGCTGAATGCAGACGAGGCTGAACGTGAACAAGTGGAAAAGTCCCAAACAACCTGTGGATTATTCTCAGCTGCAGAAATCATGATGAAACGAGTTACTTAATGAAAATACGTCTGTTTTATCTTCATCTTACTTCTGTCCAGAGTTTTCATGTGAGTGTTAAACTGCTCTTCCCCCTCTGTCGCGTCCCTCAGGGCCCCGTGCTGATTGGCAGCTCGCAGGGGGGCGTGAACATCGAAGATGTGGCGGCTGAGAACCCGGACGCCATTGTGAAGGAGCCCATCGACATTGTGGAGGGCATTAAGATGGAGCAGGCTGTCAAGGTACAATCAATAGTAGATGGAGGCTGGAGATGTTCCCACTGTGTGGTTTGTGCTGCAGGAGAAATCAAAGAGGAGGAGGAAGAGGAGTGCGTTTCATTTCTCAGAGGGAAAACTATTTTGTGAAGAAGATCCGGGTGCATTCAGGTCAGAGCAGGGAGAAACAGCTGCTTCCTCCCAGCTGGTTAAAGGGGCGGTTGCTGTGGTTTTCCCTCAGGGTCCAGTTTGTGTGGGGGGGTGGACACGGTCAGAGGTCATCGGTGCAGGTCATCGGTGTTGTGAGGCGTTCAAGAACGACACAGAGTGTAGGTCAACAAATCAAAAAGGGATTTGGAGATTCGTTCTGATCCAACGACGTCTTCTCTTTTCCTTCATGTCACATGAAGCACATTAGTAAATCTGTGCAGCAGGTTTCCTTCCTCCTCCTCCTCCTTTCTCCTCCTGTTTTACACTAAAATTAATGTTTTATGTGACTCATTAATGATAATTACACAGTTTCTGGGGCCAAAAATATCTTCAAACTTATTTTAAAGTCCGTGATTAAACGAATGTTGAACAGATTTGTTAGAGTCTGTAAAACCTGCAACAGGAAAAGATTCTTTATTCTTTATTCTCCAACCACTTTGTCTTTAGGAAACTTTCTATCTGGTGCAAATACACCTCCTCTACTACACCTCCTCATGCAGCGCTACACCTCTACCACACCTACTACACCTCCTCATGCAGCGCTACACCTCCTTTACTACACCTGACTTCAGTCACCGCGTGGCTCCAACATGTTTTTTTCACGTGTCAGAACATTAGAAGTTTTGCTGCTGTGTCTAAAGTAGCTGCAGGTGTGTTGTGCTGACTCGAGGGTTCTGTGTTGCTGCAGGTCGCTCAGAAGATGGGCTTCCCGCCGGCGCTGGTGAACGAGGCGGCGGAGAACATGATCAAACTCTACAACCTGTTCATCAAGTACGACGCTTCCATGGTGGAGATCAACCCCATGGTGGAGGACTCCTCCGGCATCGGTAGGTGCCCGCTCTCAGGATCAGACTGTTTCTGTGCTGCATTCAGGAGCAGCGCGTCAAAATGTGGAGGAGTGAGTTTGAACCCTGCTCCGGCTGAACATTAGCATGTTAGCTGGTGACGACGCTCAGGGAAAGATGAGGCACACACACACAGTAAAAGTGTGTCTCTGCTCGTTGACAGTGATGTGCATGGACGCCAAGATCAACTTTGACTCCAACGCAGCGTGGCGCCAGCAGCAGGTGTTCGACATGCGGGACTGGAGCCAGGAGGACCCCCGAGACCGGCAGGCCGCCACAGCCGACCTCAACTACATCGGCCTGGATGGAACTATCGGCTGCCTGGGTTAGTGCAGAGCCCCTGGTTCAGATCTGGATCTGTCCCAGTCTGATTCAGGTCTCAGTGCTTCATGGCTCCGGTCTGAGTCTCTGTGGTCTGGACTTCAGTCCCAGTCCCTTACGTACCTTGTTGGTTGCTCTTCCAGTGAACGGGGCGGGTCTGGCCATGGCCACCATGGACATCATCAAACTTCACGGGGGCACGCCGGCCAACTTCCTGGACGTCGGAGGTGGAGCCACAGCGCACCAGGTGACGGAGGCCTTCAAGCTCATCACCTCAGACAGGAAGGTAAAAACAGCTGGCGCTAAGCTTAGCTTAGCATAAAGGAGGAAACGTGAGTCACGGCTGCTGTGTCGCTGTGTCAGGTCCAGGCCATCCTGGTCAACATCTTCGGAGGCATCATGAGGTGTGACATCATCGCCCAGGGGATCATCATGGCTGTGAGAGACCTGGACCTCAAGATCCCCATCGTAGTGCGGCTACAAGGTAAAACTGTTAGTGCAGCTGGAGCCTGTGGTGTGAGCACATCGGTCAGGAACATGTGTCTGTGACGTCTTTTATTTGCTTAGGGACGAGGGTGGACGACGCCAAAGCTCTGATCGCTGCCAGTCCGCTGAAAATCCTGGCCTGTGACGACCTGGACGAAGCTGCAAAGATGGTACACACACACACACACACACACACACACAGGAAACGTGGGAGATACAGACCTTCACATTAAAAGCCTCAAACTAGCGTAGCAGTCACAGCGCGGTGGAACATGTGAGGTTCATTCATCAGAGCGCAGACAGAGCACGTTAGCAGCTGAGGAGCAGGTGGAGCAGATCAACTGCCTTTAGAAGCAGAGACGTTGTTCACGCTGGAGGAAGCTGATGAAGCTGTGATGGAGCTAAGTGTCTTCCTGTGTCCGTCCTCAGGTGGTGAAGCTTTCTGAAATTGTCTCGCTGGCAAAGGAAGCTCAGGTGGACATCACCTTCCAGCTCCCCATCTAAGACATCCACCTTAGGACACCCTCCCTCCTTCAGCACCTCCCCTACCACACCCACCGCCTCCACCACCCTGAGGGAGCTGACGGAGACAAGCTCGGACAGTTTTCTCTTTCTGACTGTGGCACGATGGCAGCAGCAGGTTTCAGCTCGTTCAGTCCCGCTGGGACGTCGGGTCTCCCCCCTGCGTCTCCCCCACGTGTTTTCTCTAACTTATGTTGCACTTGAGTCGATACGCACAAACTGCCCCTCCCCCCGCTCCACCCACCTCCGCGCTCAGAGGGAGACTCGCGGTGACGGACCAAGTCGCGATGAAGCTGCTGCATGTCCCGTGAATCTACGCGCAGCTTTGCATGAGCTCCTTCAGTGTGACGTAGAAATGTAACAATAAAAGATGGTGTTCGCACCCGGAGGCTCCTCGTGTTATTCAGTGCCGGTACGGGCGCGGTGCAGACACACACACACACAATGACACACACACACACACACGTTAACACGCACACACACGTTAACACACACACACACGTTGACACACACACACACACACACGTTAACACACACACACACGTTAACACACACACACGTTGACACACACACACACGTTAACACACACACACGTTGACACACACACACACACACGTTAACACACACACGCTGATGGAACATTATCTGTGCTGCATGAAGAGCCGCGTCCTGGATGATCGATGTACCATTAGAGGCTAAACCCCCCCCACCCCCCACCAAAGATCTTTTTATCATTAAAGTGTTAAATCACTAACTAACGGTGTTCTGTTCATGGGGAGTTAAACCTGGACCCTTCTCCCGGTGGATGAACCTGTAACCTGCCGTCCTGCCACAGCTCAGTAAGCTCTGGATGTAACATGCCCCCCCCGTCATTTCTTATATCTTGTAAATAACCAGTCTGATGTTCTCACTGTAAAATATTTATGCTCTTGTCAGAGTACGACAGAAAGAAAACCAATAAATTCAGAGAAGTTTCTTTGGTCATTTCCAAACGTTAACGTTGTAAAAACAACTTTTCAAATTGATTCAACTATTTCACTTCATTATCAAACAACCTGCCTGATGTCGTGTGCGTCCGCCTGAGGTCACATGACCCACCAGCCCGGCCCACCTTCAGGTCAGAGGTCAGAGACGATGATGATGCACGTGTGAAGGAAGGAAACGGCACAGACGTCGGCTGAGCTTTTAAATCTGATTCTGCTGTAAACGCTAATTGTTCATTAATTATTAATGTGGGTCAGATCTCGTGAGTCTGAATCAAAAATGAGCAACAATAAAAATACGTATAGAAAATAATATTTTAGGAAATCTGCTACTTTCATGTGTCTTTGTTTAATAAATGTCATCTTAGAGAAAACATGAACAGATATGATTCATGATTCGCTGAGTTTTAGGAGATTTACAGATTAAACTTATGATGTAAATGTGTCTGGATCACGGTCCGTTCGGTACCATCGCAGCTCTAGTAACAGAAGCACCACTTTCTTTGTGTCGACACGTTTCACGTCTGGACTCCCGCGTCCTCTCCACTCGGCTCCGCCCACGCGTGAGCTCTAATCTGCCGCCGCCGGCTGCTCGGGGTCTGTCACGGCGACGTGGGAGGACGAGGGAACAAGCGATGAGATTAAAAACAGATGTTACATAAGAGCAGAGAGTCTCTGCAGCTCCTCGTGAGACGAGTCCATGAGACACATCGTCACACGGTTCCACTGCCTTTAGTTTCTGTCTGAAACGAGCCGGGGTCCAGAGAGCTGATGGTGCAGGTGGTGGAGGTCCTGAACAGGTGCAGACTCACGCTGATACCAGTTCAGAGGTCGCGTGTGTGTGTTACAGCCTCTTGGTTGAGAACATACTGCAGCGTGTCAGCTGTTCGCTCCTCTCGTCAGGGCCACGCGGAGACAAACGCTCCACAGCATTCGTTTCACCAAAAGTTTCACCTGGAAACACGACAGACTCTTATGAACTGAATCAGGCTGTTCCAGGGACTCGGCACGGATCAGCTGCCACAACGAGCTCGGTCCGGATTCATCCGCTGACTGACGGGTTTCCAGAACCATCTGTCTCACATCATCCCCGGAGGAGACGCGGAGACGTTCTCCTCCGGGGACTCCAACAAACATCACGTCTCGGAGAGCGAACAGCTGCAGAGAAGATTCAGCTGCTGAGGTGCTTCTCTCTCTGCTCTGCTTCGTCCTCTGCTACGTTCACAGCAGCAGGTGTTTCAGTGTCTGTTTCTGTCTTTATTCTTTTCTTAAACTTAGCCCCACTTTTTGTCGGGGACTCCTTCCTCAGCCTTTTTGGACATTTCCACGCTGTAAGAAGAACACGAGCCTCACGGCAGCAGAATGATGCCTGCAGTGCCAGATGTGTTGCTAGGTAGTGTCTGTGGGTCAGACAGACAATGTGCTTCTTCTCTCCCCACTGAGGTCACTTCTAGCGGCGATGACGACGTAAACGTCTCAAACGGAGCCGAGCTCGTCTCTTTGACCCGTGGATTGAGCAGCGTGTACAGAACCACGTAGGAACATTTGATGCAGGTCCTGTGAAACGCAGCAGCTCAGTTTGGTTTCATATTGTCTGTCTGTGTTAGCAGCTAGTTCACAGTCAGAGACGGAGACAGTGTGACATTCAGCAAAGGTCAGGAGACAGTGTGACCGCCGCTCGCCGTCACTCACTGATGCCGTCATATGAACCAACACACGGTCAGTCACTGACCGTTACCTGGTTTCTGCAGAAACGACAGGTGGACGTGGTTGAGACACTGACAGGACAAAGAAAAAAAGGGTTCACACAGTTTCAGCAACTAAACTCCAGAAAATGTTTGACATTCTTTGACCGCCTCTGATGTTTGACGGCGTGTCTGCGGTTGATCGTCCATCAGGTCTCCGCCTGTGTGTGTCTCAGTAAACGTCCCACGGCGCTGACATTTCTGTGCGGGGTCAAACACTCATCAGACACTTCATCGTAAGTCTTCATGCATCAGGACCAATAAACCTAAATCTTCTGACTTTGACTTCTGCTCTGAGGCGTGGAGCGGGTCAGAGCCTGGACTGGACTGGACCAGGACCCTTCACCAGCCTCGTCTCACACAGGTTCAGCTTTTTAAGGCGGCAGCAGGATGAAAACGCCTGCTTCGTCTAAACTGTCACTGAAGAGTCACCTGATCGATGAGGCCGCTAAAGGTCGTCTGACATTTTATTCTGAGCACGTGTTCCTTCTCCACAAACACAGACACAAACATCCAGAATGAATCTGTGAACTAACACGACTCTAAATCTCAGTGCAGCGGAGACTTCGACGCATCAGGAAGTAGACGGACGCAGCTACAGACGAGGACATGGCCGATGACGGTGTGTCTGCGGGTCTCTGGACCCGGAAACAGCTCAAGACTGAGGAGCCACTGCTCAGCAGGAAGGATACGACTCTTAAAATGCAGCTTAACAGCAAAATACTAATCACTCATTTATGCAGCGACACCAAACTCTGACCGAGTCTGCTGCTAATACGCACATTTAAAAACATAGTCCCCCACGTGTGTGTGTGCGTGTGTGTGTAACAGGCAGCTCTGCACACACTCATTCTGTGAACCAGACATCTTCTGACCAACAGCTGATGGTTGGTTCTGATGCTGATGTTGTTCTGCTGCCTCTGAATGATCTGATCGTGTCGTCCAGTCTCTCGTTGCGTGTCGTGACCTTCACTGACCCCGAGTTCCCGCTGTCAGCATCACCACGGCGTCTGACTAAAATACCATTTGGAGGTGGGATGTGTCCCGTTGTCCTGCAGAGCGCGCCGTGACGCAGTGCATACCTACAGCGTGATGGCTGCGTGCTGAAAATCCCTGCGGCTAAATCAGAGTCAGGTGCAACGACAGATTCAGATTTTCTTTCAGACACGCGTCACTTTCAGCTGATGATGGTGGATAAGTTGTCATGGTGACACCTGCTCCGGCACCAGCCTCTCCGTCTCTCTCTCCACTGCGAGTTGAAGTTGAAGTGGAGGTTAAAAATAAGCAGGTGAAGTCTGATGACATGTAATCAGTGCTGCCAGCTGCAGGCAGGAAACATCTGTCAGCACCGACAGACGTGCTGCTCACCACATGTCATGTAGCTGTTAAACGACTTATTCCAAGTCAGACTCGCAAAATTATACCAAAACCTACTAAACCATGTTTGTACACTGCTGTTTTTCACTGTGGTGTCTGCTGCCGAAGGCTGCAGTTCCCAGAGGCGCCTGCAGCCCTGGGGGCGCTGTATCAACAGAGTAGGAGCAAAACGCACAGTAGAACTCGTGGAGCTTGTTCTTCCTAATTACAGGGACACTTTTCCTGCTTCCTTGTTGCAACACGTCCACAGAGACGAGGAGATTTAAACGGTTCCTCCAGCAGGGAAAACGAGCAAAGGTCAACCAGGTGGAGGAGGAGGAGGAGGAGGAGGGCAGCCGCGCTTTGTGAGCTTAATGTCACCTAACGAGCGCTCCGGGGATTCTGGGAGTGCGAGTCTGTTGAGGAGATTCTGACTGTGGAGACATTTCCGCAGGTCGTTGGCCTGAAATGATGGAGAATATGAATGTTCATCACTGACCTTTCAGCGAGTTGTTTCCACACACAGCCTGCAGCCGCGTGATTTAACCCTGAAGTCCCCGAGTGTGTGTCCTCACAGTGGTGCTGTCAGCGACACACACGTCAAGCGCTCCGACCCAGTGTGAGCCCACCGTGTTGGTTTCCTCCTGAACGGACAGAAGTTAGAGACGCAGCCGTTCCAGCTCCTCGATGATCAGCAGGACGTTCAGCTTCAACCTAAACCAGCGTTAAACACGATCCAGACGCGTAACGACTTGTTCAGACGCTTTGAATCTACGAAGCTCCGATGACTTCAGTGACGTTAACAGACGTTAGAGTCTCTCCCTCCCTCCCCCCCCCCCCCTCTCCCCCCGGGCCAAGCTGCTGCACGATGTAATAACCTCTGAATGAGCTCATTTGAACTCTCGGCCAAAGTGGGGAGAATTTAAACTGGTGTGAAATGAATGAAGCAGCGGTGAGCAGCCGTGTGAGCGATGGCTCCTGATATAGAAAAGCTATTTCTGGAAGAAACGGGCTGAGTCACGGCGTCACGAGCTTCTGGGTCTGGTTCTGTGCAGATAAGTCACCTGTAGGAACAAACGATGGACGCAGGACAGCTGTGAGGTCCGGTTTCCTGCAGGTTTTAACGCCTCCCATCTGTTTCCCAGCAGCCACTGCAGCAGCAGACTGAACAGTCGCCGTGACAACGAGCGTCTCCAGCAGCAGGCCGTCTTCCTCCTTCCTCTCCAACTCTTCCTCACAAAGATCAGCTGCTCTGATCTGGTGCAGTGAGCGGAGTCTGAAGCCTCCTTCCAGGAAATGGAGTCAGACCCGTCAGGTGGTTCTGGTCCAGGTTCTGGTTTCAAACGAACCCAAACACCTGAGTCTGTTATTTCTAAGGTTACAACGCTACGCTACGTCCAGCTCCTCCTCGTCCAGCTCCTCCACGTCCAGCTCCTCCTCGTCCTGCTCCTCCTCGTCCAGCTCCTCCTCGTCCTGCTCCTCCTCGTCCAGCTCCTCCTCGTCCAGCTCCTCCTCGTCCTGCTCCTCCTCGTCCTGCTCCTCCTCGTCCAGCTCCTCCTCGTCCTGCTCCTCCTCATCCAGCTCCTCCTCGTCCTGCTCCTCCTCGTCCAGCTCCTCCTCGTCCTGCTCCTGCTCGTCCTGCGCCTCGATCCTCTGCCTGATGATGATGATGGGTGTGAGAGATTCAGTTCTTCTTCGTCTGTCCTCTTCCTCCTCCTCCTCCTCCCACCTCGCCCCGCTCGCTATTCTCTCTTCTTCACATAATAAAAGTCAGGCTGTGCGAAGAGGAGTCGTCTCTGGGGAAACGTTCAAACGAGGAGATGTTCTGATATAAAAATATGATAATCAACACTTAAAAATGTTCTTGAGCTTCTTCCAGAAATCGGGTTTCACAGAGGACACTTTTCATTTCAGCATTAAACACTCACAGATATGAAGTTAGAAGAAATATGAAGCCAGCGAGGAACAAGAGTTCACTCCCTGTCCTGTGGGAACGACCCGACCGGGCCGCAGCAGGCCTGGTTCTGTTAAAGGGAGTCGTGCACCAGACACAGACGTGTTTGCTCTGTGAGCAGTGAAGAAGCGTCTAAGCACACGATCGATGAACCTCCAGAGCCTGAAAACCGAGGCAAAGATAAAACCTAATCCCTCTCAGATCTCCCCGGGGAGACGACAGGAAGTGGGGGAAATGTTTGGGATCAGTTCTGCTGGTTCCTCTCATTTAACCTGCGAAAGCTTCTGAACCTCATAAATCCAGACGTTGAAATAAATATTAAAAACAAAGCTTCTGCAATCGACCTGAGAGCCGCTGGAAGGAGCAGCATCATTTCGTTTCTCGCGTAACCGTGGTAACAGCTCACACAAACTCCATGAAACGTGTGTGTTGGTTCAGCACCACGGACAGCGCCGCACAACCCGCACCCACGGGTTCAGAAAGAACCTCTGGTAAAACCCAGGCCCGCAGAAGCTGGTAGAGTCTCACAGGGAGGAGACGGGAGGAGACGGGAGGAGGGAAACCAGGTTTTCTTTCTTTTATCAGCACCCCCCACCCCCCGCCTCCTCCTGTGCTCTCCCTCCTTTCTCCTCTCTGGTTTGTAATTAGTCCTCTCTCCCACCCACACGTCTCCCCGGGATTTGAGAGGAATCCTTTAATCACCGCATGCTTCCTCCAAACTGCTCTTTTTAGTCCAGATAAAGACCTCGGCCACCAGGACACGCCTCCCCAGGACACGCCTCCCGAGGACACGCCTCCCCGAGGACACGCCTCCCCGAGGACACGCCTCCGAGCGCAAACGTTCCCATCCTCACTTTGCATTTAAAGTTTCCTTAAGTTAAGGATTTACTGTCAGCGCCAGCTGATGTTTCCTCGTCTGTTTTCCTGGTGAATAAACTGAGAATATTTCAGCGACTGAATAATTTGTGGCTGAAAAGCTTAAAGAGGAAGAAAAGTGTGTGAGCAGCAGGAGAACCAATCAGAGCGCTCCGTCCTGCTGACTGACATTTCAGCGCAGAAAGATGACGGCTGATGGATAATGACCCACCCAGAGGATTAAACCCCTTACACACACACACGCACACACACACACAGACACGCACACACGCACACGCACACACACACACGCACACACACACACAGACACGCACACACGCACGCACGCACGCACACACACACACGCACACACACACACAGACACGCACACACGCACACGCACACACACACACGCACAC
>JAUMHF010000013.1:869173-884227 GCA_032359275.1 Microctenopoma steveboyesi
AGTAGTAGTAGTACTAGCAGCAGCAGCAGTAGTAGCAGTACTAGCAGCAGCAGCAGTAGTAGCAGTACTAGCAGCAGTAGTAGTAGTAGCAGTACTAGCAGCAGTAGTAGTAGTAGCAGTACTAGCAGCAGTAGTAGTAGTAGTAGTAGTAGTAGTAGCAGTAGTAGTAGCAATAGCAGTAGTACTAGTAGTAGCAGTAGTACTGTAGCTGTAGCATTGCTATTGTCTGATCTTTACTTTACTTTACTTTACTTTGCTTGGCAGACGCTTTTATCCAAAGTGATCTACTACGTTTTCTACACCTTCTGTTGCCCAGAGCAACAGTGTGACTCAGACGCGACACGTAGGTAATTTCATCTTTTCTTGGATGAAACCAGTCGCTGCTTCGTCTGAGTGACTCAGAAAATCCCGTTTCCCGTAGTAGCAGCAGTGCGGACAGTGAGAGTCCAGCTGGTGCTAATGCTGCAGCAGAGAGGCTCCACAGGTGGAGGCACGTTGCTCCACTTCTCTGCCGCCGTCACATGCTGAATATCTGCCCCCAGCTCAGCTCTACACATAACACAGACGAGAATGTCAGGAGCGTTTCTTCATCTGCTCAGTGGATGCAGGGAATGATGGAGAATAGATTTTAAATTAAGGATCGAGTCTGATCTTACTCCGACTCCTGTCTGCAGCTCCACTGGGAAACGGGCAAGAAGGAAAACGAAGGCAGAGACCCCCCCGCTGTGTCTCTAAAGTGGAGCCCTGAACGTGAGGACAAAGAGTCCTCTCCACCCGACTCCTCCCACTCTCTCACCTGTGTAGCTCTGTCACAGGACCTGTCCTCCACGGCGACTTGTCCACCGTATCACACCACCCTCAGCTAGAGCCCTAATTGCTGCCTGTTCTTTTGACCTGCTTGTATTTCTACAAGGCACTTGACCTTAGTTCTGCCCCAGCAAACACGTACCTGTCATTTTCCTTGTCTGCCAAAGCTTGTGATAAAAACTTCATGACCTCCTGTTGTTCCGCTTATTCAAAGGTCAGGTGTTTCAGTTGTTTTTCAGGGCGCTGCTGCAGTCTCCTGCTTTTCACTGACGAGTGTCAAGCAGCTCTCCATAGTACCACGGCCAGCGCCGGTATCCATCCGACACCAAGTAAACACGGCGCCAGTATCGCCGATACGATGCTGTTACTCAACCTGACGTGGACACAGATCCAGGGTTTCTCTTGAACACCAGGGGCAATCACAGCTACTCGCCCTCTATGCGACCGGCCTGCCACAGAACACGCCCCCAATAATTCTGTTTGTCCCAAAATGCAATAGTTTGACAGTGAGGTTTTTGGACTGATGCTAAGTGCTGCAGGTTTCATGGATGTGGCACCGTCCTGGTGGGAGAAAGGATGGGAGCGTTCTCCTGCAGAGGAGCTCGACTGGAACTAACTTTTCTTAAATCCACGGGGGTTGATTGTTGTGCACCACAGAAATATATTGATTATGTGGATTTACGTGGTTGATTATGACTCATTATCATTGATCAGCGTATGGTTTTGGAAATCTGTGTTGTCTGTAGTTTTGAGGTAGGTTTTAATGGTGTCTCCGTGTCCAGGACAGCTGTCAGCGAGCCAGCGTTCGTAGGAGGACTGACACTCACTGCACAGTGAGGAAGGCAGAGCTGAACGTGGTGAAGTGACAGTTCCATCCTCCAACAGGACAGTTGGAGGTTTGGTCTCTTACTTGGGGATTTATTTAACGAGATGGAGAAAAGATCAAAATATTGGATTCATCTTTACAATGAAATGGACATTAAACAGTTACCAACAGTTTGTGCATGCTGTCAGTTATAAGGAAGTTTAAATCAGCAAACATTTACTGTGACGTCGCTGTAAATCCGATACGATCCACGAACTGTGACGTGGAGACAACATAAACGTTTTCCCCTCTGAGCCCCGAGATTCAGGGATTAAGATGTGACATAAAGACACTTCATCACCATGTTGACACCATCTGCTTTCCCGCATTAATCCTTCAGAGCCAGTCAGGCCTCATTGTGTTTCTGAAACGCTCTCCTCGTGATGGCTGTTGATGCCCTTTTGATTACCGTGACCTGGCGTCTTCACTTGTCAGCTCCTCTTCTTTCCGCTCGAAGCAGCCAGAAACGCCTTTGAAGGAAAAGTGTTGTGTGACTCTTCAAATTGTCGATGCGCCGACGGCTCCGGCTCACAGGTTGCGTTGCTGCTGTATGACAGACTTCGACACAGGCTGTAGTGAGATGTAAATCCTCTCTAATCGTTTGCTCTGGCTCATGCGGCGTTTGGGACGGCTGTCACACATTATACGGTACATCGTCGACATCATGCATCATCTCTGCGGGTCACATCCCATCAGGTGGCTCCTCCTGATGGGACATGCACTTGAGGGAGTGGTGCCCAGCTCCTCGAGCTCCCAGCAGCCCAACATGTGGAAATGTGCTGGTTCTGCCGGTGGGTTCTCTGTTATTGACTTGTGCCTCTGTCACACACTTGGCGAACACACTGAGACTGTTAAAATGATGGAGTTGCAGTCCTGCTCATCTGTTCCGGAAAGAATGTGACAAAGCGTAGTTTTTACTGTGTTCAGGTATTTAAATCCCTTCGTTTTACCAACAGGAAAAGAGGGCAGAGTACGAGGGCGCACACACCTCCCTGCAGAAGTCCACTTCTTGCGGTGTACAGGTGCTCGTACCACGAACACAGTAACTGAACGTGATTGGATCTTCTGCAGCTTGACTTCTCTTACGTTGTCAGTCGGCTCTGAGAGACTGTAAGTTCACAAACAGCAGCTCTGATGACTGTAATCAGTGCACTGAGCTGCGGCCGCTGCCACAACACCGTCTAGCTGACACCCTGATGAGAGACGTGAACTCCTCTGATCACAGTTTTTTATCCCACTCTGACCACTTGATGTACACAAAGCATCCATCTTCCACAACCGGAACATTTCACGCTAACTTTTAGGTTAGATTTCAAACAGCACATCACACATGTACTGTGGTTCCATGCTCGTGAGCCTGACTATCCACTGTTAGCATGCTAGCTCCCCACCTATCTTACTGTGGGGAGCTAGCATGCTAACAGCTCTGAACGTGAAACACAGTCTGCTTCCTTCGCCTGCAGCAGAGATACAGAACACCAACAGGTCCTCCAGGATGAATATCACAGAGGTTGTTCTTGCTGAACCCTTCGTTCATCTCTTCAAACCGTAACTTCACTGTCTACTTAAACATGACCCAACTCTCTCTTTTTCTCATGTCATAATGAAAGCTAGAGGTACACAAGTACAGGACTTTACAGTTTGGAACTCTCTGCTCCGATACAGAGGCAGATCTGTGCATCTCACTGTGTGAACATGAGGTGGAGGAGACCAAACACGGAGCTAAAAGAGAGGGTTTAAACACCACTCTAGCTCTGGCTGCTGCGTGTGGAAAGAACTGACTGTTACGCTGAGTTAAGAGCTGAATGTGTTTCTGCTCATTCACTACGCAGCTGGTAAATCAGAAACAGTTTAGACAGCGTCTGTCTGCCTCACTGTTATAACAGTGTCACTAATAAGCTGCAGATGACTCATTCATGTTCAGCAGCTGTGAAGCTTAACGCCGAAGGAAACAAAGTGATGAGCGAAACAAAGATGAGGTGCCAACCAAGTTTCTCCTATTCATTTTCCAGTGAACCTGAGGTTGTTTAACATGCGTCTCATTTGTTCTCGCACCTTTTGTTTCGCTCTGTGATGTTCTGACAGCATGCTTCGCTCCTGTCATCACATCATGGCGTCCTGAAAAAGAAAGGCACTTGTCTGTAAAGCAGCTGTCTCGTCTAACGACATCAGCTTCCTGATTTTTAAGCCGTCCATGGTAAAGGTGCCGCACCAGACGTGGGGCTCTGCGCGGGGATATTTTTAGATAAGTCGTGCTTGACATTTGTGCAGAGTCATTTACCGACAAACAAGCTGAAGTCAAGTTTCACATACTGTAGCACCGTGCCCGCAGGTGGTGAAGGAGGAAACGCCGTTCCTGCGGTAAGAGTGAAGGCAGACACGAGGAAAACAACTGAATCAGGGGGCCCAGTAAGCTACGACCTCGCGGTACGTAGACATCTGCCCTACCAGCTGATGCAGCATGAGAGCATGAACCAGAGATTCTGTAGTAGGGAACAAGTTGTCCCAGACATCAGTATTAAAGGAACCACACTGTTGGTTTTGTTCTGCTCCTTTCTTCAACAGGCGGCTGTGCGAAGCTTCCACGTCACCCGTGGTAACTGCATCTCTGTGGATACCAGGCCTCCGCTGTGTCCATGAGTCACGGCTGCAGTCACCACCTGACTTGTGCGTGTGTGAACCCAGAGAACATACATGTTAATGTGAGGACTTCTTCAAGACCACAGACAGTTTTATATTTGAGCAGTGGGAAACCCAGATCCTCTTCACATTCTTTATTCGTTCAGTTTCTAACAAGCCGACAAGTATAAGCTGACCACTAGTGCGGGTTCGTAGTAGCTGTGAGTAATCTGTCAGCCCACATGCTTCTTCCTGGATCCTGCTGCTTCATGTTGCAGGACAGTTCAGATCAAAACAGGCCGAACTGAACAATGGGTTTTGCATATGAAACGTTTCAGACGGAGCACACGTGTTCCCACAAACACACCACAACAAAGGCAAATATAACAACAGCCGTGTCAAAGGTGAACTTGAAAAATTCAAACTAAGTTCACCGAGCGCTCATCAGACTGAACTTGGCTCTCAGATCGAGCTGCAGATCCGAATGTAGATCACTGAAAAACATCCCCTGTTGCTCATCCGACCCTCTGTTCGTTTGCTGTGGTTAAACCGGGCCTAGCTCAGCGTTAGCAGAATAATCCGTTTCCTCTGCGGGATCCCAGATCCTAGATCCCAGATCAGGAGGCCAGATGGACACACACTCCCTCCAGCCTGTTCTGGTCCTGCCCTGGGGTCTTGGTCTACATGGACATGTCAGCTCACGTTTCCAGGGAGACATCAGGGAGCTAGAACCGGAGCTTATTTTAGAACCTAATTTAAAATGTAAGCAGTGTTTTGACAAAAATGTAAATGAATGTAAATTAGTTTGTATAAAGAGACGAAGCTTCGTGTCAGGCTGAGCAATGAAAGCGTGCTCCTGTTGGAAGACTGAGCACCTGAATATGAACCCAGATTCTGTGACTTCAGACCACAAAGGAGTCGGTAGAACAGTAATAACACACCTCTGGGAGTTACAGAGCTACCGGAGGTCAGAAGGCCTCCTGGGCAGGTGGGACACACGAGGGCGGAGCCACAATACGCATGTCATCTGTCCTGGAAATGTTTAGGATCCTCCAGTACCAGGTATTGGATAATAGACTGAATTAAGAGGTCGTATATAAAACATAGTAGAGAAATCTGTTCTGTGTCTGCTGGATCTTTCAGTCATGACCTGCTGCTTGCCGTTTTAAAACCTCCTCCTTCAGCATTTCGTTTCTCTCGTTAAAGACCCTTTGTTGTCAACAATGTGCAGCAGCCAACGTGGAGCTGAGCAACCAAGCGCTGCAGGATTCCTAACGCAACACTATCAAACCAAATTCACCTGCCTTTACTGTGGTAAAGGCTCAAGGCTTCATGCAGCACACACCCGTTAATCACTCATAATGAGGACCAATTCAAAAGCAAACAGATAAACAGAGCGACCTCTGTTTTCAGGCAAACACAAACTAGAACAATGTGTTGGTGCAGCAGAGGAAATGCAGGGAAACCAACGATCGCTAAATACTGTAGCAGCTCAGCCACCTTCACAGAAAAACAGCAGCAGGGGTCATTTCACACACTCACACACACACAAAGAAAACCCCGGGGAGGGTTGTACGAGTGAGAGTTTAATGTGGAAACACACAGAAAACAAGCATCACTAGGAGAAAACGTACAAAGTGTACGTCCAGCTTGTTCAGTGCACATCTGTGTAAACACGTTCCAGAACACACACACACACACACACACACACACACACACACCGAGTTTCCTCCCAAATGTGCTTAATCCAAAGTGCACTGTGCTGAAGTGTCATCATAAACTCTAATTATTCAACAATAATTACACACTGCTCTAAGTACAGAAGATGTCATCAGTGAACGTCCACAAATATCTGAAGACCGGACTGAGCGAGTTCTGTCCGCGTCTGTCACCAGTGTCTGGACCTGAACCCTCGCAGGATGACGTCACCTTTCAGCCCTGAAGCCTGTATCTTTTTTAGCTTCGCTCCTGCTTTTACTTTGAAATCCCGTCTGGCTGCCTGTTTATTTTTACCTGCCTGCCCACCTGGATCCCAAACACCCCTTGAATAACTCTATATATGTGAAGCCATATGTAAAGTCTTTTCAGTGTTTGTTCACCACGTAAACACACACACACACTCTTATTCTGGCTGTCTCACATGTGGCCAACGGAGCCTGACAACGACTCTGCCCTTTTTGTTTGCATATGATTCATTTTTGTTCTGCCTGCTCACGCGAGAGAGGAGAAGAAGCACGGCTGATGATCCGAACACCTGAGCGTCTGCCCGTCTGGTGCGTGTGCAGGCTTCGTCGTGCTCTGCTCTGCAGCTCCAAGACACAGAAATAGAAAAGAAAAATCCTCCCTCATCTCATGCAGTTGAGCACAAAACTGGCTATTTTCCACTCGGGACTCTATCTGCCTCTCTTCCTGCCCACATCCCTTCTTCTGTCAAAAGAGGAATTAAGGGTTATTTCTGCTTGGGGCAGTCGACTGGCTCATCATCCGACCAAGACGCCAGAGTCTGAGGAGATTTCTCTGTTGTGTCGATGTGATTATTCAGACCTGAGCTGTGTCCACAGCCTGTCACTCCGCGTTATCACTCATGGAAATGGACTCCACAGCTATGTTTGATCGATCTTTGATGTCATTTCATCTCTGTTGTTTATTCATCTGCTGCTCATTCGTGTCATCCTGTAACGTGCTTCATCGCCGAGCCTCAGTCGGTCTGGCCGTTGGTTGGTCAGTCGCTCGCTCTGTGTAACTAACCCAAAGACCCTGTCCGTGGTCAGGGAAAGTGATTCTGACCCCTCACATTAAGCTTCTACGGGTTTCAGCTCTGTCGCTAGGAGCGTGAGGGACAATTTATGAAGTTAAAACTATGGTGAAATGTTTGAGCCTCACAGTGAAACTACCACAGAGTAGCATATTTTACACTAATAGAGCATCAGAACCCATCAGAACCCATCGTGTCTTTATCAGTCCAGAACATGTGCAGTGGCTAAAATCCAGTTTATCTGCAGAACATCTTTCTGCGAAAAGGCAAATCAAAGACAAAGAGATAAACTCCACAGAGCATATGAATGTTCCTCAGAGGATTTATTCTCTAAGACCCCGCAAACCTTTCTCCAGCATCACCTCGAGGTTCAAGTTGCTGCTTCATTAAAGTGTGGGAAAGTGAGCGGCTCGTAGTGGGTCCGTGACCCTGTTGAAGTGAATTAGTTGTGAGACATTTCTGGTGCCAGAGACTGTCTCCATGTGGACAGTCAGCTGTTCCTGTGTCTCACTGTGGTACGTGAGTCGCTCCTCTTAACGACGGATCAAACACCGGGATCCTGTCCTTCCATTACCAACACATTAAAGTGGAGATGATGAACATTACAGTCAGCATGTTGTGTTCCGCCACAGAGGAGAACGTGGCATGACAGCCACTTAAAACAGATCCAGACATAAAATAAAGAACAGACTGTCTTGTTTTCGGCTTTATATGAGATAATGATTTGATTTTTGGATAACCCCAAAAGCACAGGATTCTCTGCGACAGCGCGTTAGAGGATGTGGATTTAGTTGAGATTGAATCACAGAGAAATTAGATTAATCTTTTTAAATAAGTCTCAATTCTGCAGCTGCCCATCCAGAGAAAGAGGACAAAACCCGGGGGGTTTGAAACAGATCAGAGCTGGCAAACTGGAGGACTCGGCAAGCTTCCACTGTACGCGCCGTTCCCAGAGGTCCTCTGTCTGTCACTGTTGCCTCTAGTGACCGAAGGAGCAAAAAGCTGAGGAAGGCTTCACCTCAGGAGGCTTTGCTCACGGAGAAACTGAATTACAGAAGCTTCGCCCTTCGACCCGCTTTGCTAAAAGACTGCAGAGGTTTCTACGTGTACATCAAACACATGCGCTGACGTGCGGCTCATTTAAGCCTCATGTGGTCGCGTAGCCGTCACGCTGTCGAAGGTGAAATGACCTCAGGCTGCAGGTCGGCAAAGGAGAGAGAGAAATTAATACATGTTCCGCATCTAATCAGTTACCACTAATGGTTTAAATATATAATAGAGTAATGCTTTTTAAAGAATTAGAACCTGAACCCGAATGAAGATGCAGAATGTTAGAGACAGAAAAGAGGCGGATTCAGGTCTGTGATCGGTCACGTGTGTGTGTGTGTGTGTGTGTGTGCGCCACACGCTCCGTAACATACAACAAGTGACGAGTCAAAGAGGAAAAGTTCTTCACGCTGAATGGGAAGTTTGGAAAACTGGTGTTCCTGTACAAACAGAGCTGTCAGACTGAAATCAGGGCAGATCTCCTGGATCTGCATCACTGTGACTTACTAAATAAGTTCAGTATGTTGAGCTGTATTCATGTCTTTGTTCAAAACAACAGTACTGCACCTCCACTGCTGAAAATGAGATGAGAGCAGATGAGCACATCCTCAACGTGAAGGCTCAGGGGAGAGGGTAGAAGCCATAACAATCTGCGTTACTGGAAACATTTAGGTTCTTTCATGCATTGCCAAAAAACAGGATTATAGGAAACCAGATCCGTCAACATTAATCTGACACAGACACAGCTACATGTGTCTGTGTTTCTGAGTCTTTCTTGTTCCGTTTCTGACTGACTACGTAAAGATAATAACAGAAAGGTGGTGGTTTGGGAGGGGGAGTAACACAATGAGCCCTTCAGAACCTTCTCTAAGTCCTAAAACTAGATGAAGGATCTTATAAACAAATAAGACAACAATACACAACCTTATGTGAGGATTGAGGAGACGAATGTGAGAACTGTCAGTGAGTCTGCTGCTTTACTCACAGAAGAGAAATCTGGGTCATCACTACCAGAGACTACACGCGTTTCTACAGTTCGCTCAGAGACGTGTGAAGAACCACAATCTCCTGGGAGAATGTTCTAGAGGAGACCAAATGAGCAAAAACCGTCACAGTATGTTTGGCAAAGACCAGACTCTATAATCCAGCACAAGACCCATACTCCGTATATGAACACGGTGGTGGCAGCGTCATGATGTGGGCTGGTTAAGCTCATGGAAAGTTGATCATGAAGCAGGACAAGGAGCCTAAACACATTCTACCAATGAGGGTCGGGGCAGAGTCAAAGTCCGGACCCGAACATGGTGGATTCATGGGTCTCTTTTTGTTTTGGATCAGTGATGATCACTGTACATCTTCAGCTATGGGTGAAAACTGTAGCCAAGTTCTCATTCACCATCATTAAAGCGGCAAAAGGAGCATCAGGAGAATTATGAAAGCGTATCAGTCCGTTAAGGTTTATGTTGACGGCTCATCACCGGAGAGTGAATGACAACAACAGGTTCGAGGGGAAAACAAACTATGAAGCACAAAAAGGGTTTGTGTTGTGTATTTCTATGTTATACCCTCCACTAACAGCCCAGGACCCAGCACCAGGCAGATCTTTAGAACAGAGCAGGATCCCAGTCAGAACCTCTCAGACTGAGTGAGAGACAGTTTTCTGTCAATCTGCCAGTAATGCATCATGTATTAAATCCAGTTACTGCTGCTAACCGAAACTTATATGATTGAATCTATCATCAGATCCAAAGATCCCCTGTTAACGACCCCATTAACGATCTCATCTCCATAAACGAACCTATGACCTCGATAATAGCCATCCTCGATCCTCATCTCTGAGTAATAACCTCCTGCATCCCCGCTCGTGACCACGCTCCCTCTGTATAGGATCACTCAGCTGCGGGCCTATCATCAGCGCGCCCTCTCACCCTGGAGCTACGCTGTGGTTTCTCTCCGAGTCGGTAAACGAATCAGCGCAACAACATGAGAAGATAATTGTGGCGTGTGTGTTTGTGTTTGGCATTGTCGTGGCTAATGAGTTCTTTTGTCTTCCCATTAAAGAGCGGAAATGAGTGTAATAAGCATTGGAGGTCGTTCTCTTAGAAGCGCTCTTCCCTCCGACTAATTTACCGCGCTTGTTCTCATGCAAATGAATTTGCTACTCAGGGCTCAGAGCTTCTTATGTGAGCAGTGGATCGTGACATTTACAGAGCAGCTCAGGGAGGCAAAAGGGCGATGATCAGCTGGAAACGGGCAGGAGTGAAGGACGGCGGAAGGTGTGTGTGTGTGTGTGTAGGACAGCGGCAGGCAGATAAACAGAGAAAATGAGGCAGAGGAAGGAAGCAGGCAGCTTCCTGAAACTCACAGAGCAAAGCATTAATCAGCACCTGAGCCATCAGAAGGAAGACGGCGTGTTCTGATAAGGTTCTGCAGGTATTCTCCACAGACTCCATTCATACTTGAAAGATCCAACAGTCATGCTGGTGTCATGGCTCCAGGGATGG
Organism: Microctenopoma steveboyesi; assembly: GCA_032359275.1. Taxonomy (NCBI): domain Eukaryota; kingdom Metazoa; phylum Chordata; class Actinopteri; order Anabantiformes; family Anabantidae; genus Microctenopoma; species Microctenopoma steveboyesi. The sequence continues at coordinate 879,771 of JAUMHF010000013.1, forward strand.
ACGTGTCACTCGGTCCACAGTGAAATATCTTGATAACTGAAGGATGGCGTTGGCCTTCACAGACGCTCATCGTTCCCAGGACTCAGATACATATGGACTATAATGAAACTGGGTTCAGATGTTCACGGTGCCTGGTTTCTCCCAGAACTTTATCCTTTTTATTACCAAATGTCTTTAATATCAGCGTGTCCTGCACCGACAGCTGACTCAGCAGGTGCAGAGCAGGCGCGCTAGTTTAGGTTTTCTTTGGTGCAGATTGTTTGCTGCCACAACCAACACTGGACTTTATGAATGTCCCAATTAACAAGTGTTAGCTTGGCAAACGGAAACTTTTTTTTAACGATAACACACATGCAGGTGGAACGTATGACCCTCCGTCTGCACGGTGTAATCAGGGTCTGAGGATTTATTACACAGTAGACCCGTGAAGATCTCAGAACAAGTCCTTACTAGCGGTTGCTTCTGTGCTCTGTTTGGACTGAAACAGAGGATTTTTCTAGTGGATATGATTTCTCATCTTGGCGTGAAAGCACCCCGTCGACAGCACAGCCAAACGTGGCTCAGATCCAGAAACGTGTCCTCGAGCTTCTAAGGACCTTCAGTAGATTTTATTAGATTAAGGACATATTTCAGTTAGATAACGTTTACCCCCTCACTGGAAAACACAGGAGCAGCATGAAACCTAGCTGAGTAACGGTGAAAGGACCCTGATCGGGCAGAGTGGAATCCGTTATCAGGGTCGAACAGTTCTGCAGGTTTCACTGGACTGGGGCAAATTCACCGCCATCGTATGAGGTCTTATTCCAAGAACAACTGTTGCTATTTCTGAAATAGAAATTTGAGGCATGTAGACAGAAATAGGCTGGTACCAAGGAACGGGACTGTTCTATTCACATTTCCTAACGCTCAGCAGCCAGCGACACCCCGAGCGAGGGACATGGAACAGGAACAAGATCATTTCCTCATGAGATAATCTCATCTCATTTCTCTAATCAAAACCAACTCCAGACTTAGAACAGCACAACAGAATAATGTAGTCCTTAAAAGTCCAGAGACATAAAGAGGACGGGCGCAAAGCCTGGTGCAGTGAGAACTTTCCAGCTGGAGCCACATCTCTTCTTTCATAGACTCTGTGCAAACTGTATATTGCTGCATCAAAGCTGGTTTTCTGTGTGGGGATCTTGCAGCCACACTGTGTTAAAGGCTCCTTTCATTCCTCTCTGCACATGCACGAGCTTCTTTTTGCATTCAAGCAGCTCTCCAAATAAACAACAGCGAACACCTCCATCATGCTGCTCTCCATCTGGCTCACATGAATTCTACCATCCAGACACCAGATCTACACTCCCCCAGTGAGGTGAGCGGAGTCAGAAGGTGGTTTCATGTCTTCGTCACATGTAAGACACAGGCAGGTGCCGTCTGTTTGACCAACTAACGAGTCATCCAGCGTGGGGGGGGGGGCTGTTTGTTGGATTAGAGTCAGCAACGCACCAAATGTCAACTTAACGAAGCCCTTTATCAGTGTCACTTACCGTAGAGGATGGTCACCATGGAAACCGGCATGACCAAGATGCCTAGGAGCATGTCAGCAACTGCCAGTGACATCAAGAAGTAGTTGGTGGCGTTCTGCAGCTTCTTCTCCAGGGACACTGCCAGGATCACCAGGATGTTGCCCATGACCGTGACTGCAATGACGATCAGTATCAGCAGTGCCGCCCAGTTCTTCCCCAGCTCTGGGGGAGGACACTTAGAACCATAAATCCCGTCCGTTCCATGACCGACGGCACTGTGGTGAGACAGGTTGCCCTGCTGTGCGTCAACGCCGTTACGGAGCATGTCGCTGACTTGGCAGCCCAAGAGTGTTGTGTTATTGATGCGAAGGGCGCTTTCCTCGAATCCACGCGGAGGCCAGGGGTTGGACCCCACCGTGGCAGCAGCTCTGACAGTGTTAGAGATCAACTCTGACACGTTGCCACCATGAAGGTTCATGGCGTCAACTTAGAGACACAGCCAGAGTCAGGAACGCCTCAGGACTGCTGCCTGGAAAACGGGTCAGAGCAGGCTGTGAGGGAGGAATGTCTTCGCCATCTATCACGTTTATATAGAGCTGTAGTTCAACGTGTGCTCACTCCATTCCTCCGTCATCCCAGCAGAAACGGTCTGTCAGAGGATCCACACATGACGTTCCTCTCCGCACGGCGTAAACAGAAATAGACACAAACAGAACAGATGTTCACTTTTAAAGCACTGCGCTGAATAGATGTGCCATCACAACGTGCAGCCTGAGGAGTTCACACGTTTCCCATCCTCTGATAACGGAATCCATTTGAAGTTGGAGACACATCCTTGAAGTTGGAGCTGACTGAGTGTGTCCACGGGAAGTCTGGGATGTTACAGAATTTTACTTTTCATGTGACTTGTTTATACAGTTTGACTGAGTTTTATTGGTCCTGTGCGACACTGCGTGAACCCTGAGCGACATAGCTGCGCACACAGAATCACAAAACCCTTGCGTGTCCTCGCCGCCTCGTCTCAACTCTGCACCTGCGAGTGTGTGTCGGCAGCCGACGGAGATGGATGATGAGCTTGATCATATTTGACGTGTGTCCTCACTAACTTTGCTTCCTCTCTTTTCCTTACACACACACACACACACACACACTCGCTTACTTCAGTTTGGCAATAACAAAGTAACTAAGAGTAAAAACATTCCCTCCGTGTCCGAAAACATTGTCAGTCCTCCAGATATCCTAAATATTCCTCGAGTTTTCCCTCCTGCTGCTTGCTGAAGCCTCAGTGGAAAATGTCAGTCACTGTGCGAATCCAGAAGCCAGCACAGGTCTGGCTGAGACCTCCACCTTATCAAACCTTCATCTTTCCCTCAGCGATTTCTCCTGCGCTACACTGTGCAAAATTCAACAAGAAGAATGTGTTGAATCTCCCGTTCGTCTGGTACCTCAGTGGACAGAAGTGGTTCCCGTGGATTTTCAGATTTACAGACGAGCGGTAAGTTGTTGAGTCGTCCTCAGTGAAGACCAGGAGCTGAATGACTTTCTGCTTTTACTCTCCTCATGCTGCCTCGCTCTCTCTGCAGCTCCACCACTGGGATTTCCTGTGCTCGCTCTCTCTCTCTCTCTCTCTCTCTCTCTCTGTGTGCACGTACCCAGGGTCTCTCTCCCTCGCACTGTATTGGCTCTCTCTCGCTCTCATTTGCTCTTCCATGTATTGTACCTCTTTTCTCTCTTTTGGTGGATCAGTCCCGTTTCCCTCCTTTTACTCAGACCTGAAATGAGCGGCGGTCTTTCTCTACGCGTCACTCTATATTCAGTTAAATGACCCCCCCCCCACTCTCTCTGTCTGTGGCTCAAGTTTCTATTCAAATAAGAGCTGCAGGAAAACAGCAAAATGAAAGGCGGATTAATCTGTTTCCATCCGAACATGCAACGTGTGAGGAGCTGGTTTGACAACAAACAGGGAGGTGAGAGTCATTTAAAGAAGACAAATCCAGCACCCGTGGTAATGGTGTCAGTTCGCACGAGACCGTGTGGATGAATCAGAGAGAGGAAGAACCTGATCCCGTCTGTGACACACAGTGGTGGCAGCGCCATGTTCCGGTTCCTGCTGACGCTGCTGGACCATGGGTCGACTCTGGTCATCTTCCAATCTGCTCAGTCTGACAGTGGTCAGAGTCTGTTCCACCTGGTTTCAGGCTTAAATCCTCATTTTTCTGCTGCTCTCTGCATTTTCCTTTGATTTTCCTTCTAGACTTCCGACCCGCTGCTGAGCCGTCCTCACACACAATCAGGAAGACATGTAGCGAAAAACACAGCGAAGATGATTAAACATTCCCACCGTCTTTGTCCATTTTCTTTTACTAAAGCCTCTTCTTAGATCTCTGACTCACATAATGGATGTTATCCGACGTAGCCTAATTACTACGTACTGACCGTGTGGTAAATGTGTCACTATTTCAAATAAACTGAGTGTATTCGATACATTAGAGGAAATATTAATGTTGGTAACAGGAGATGTTCCTCCTCCTGCTCATCACATGTCAGGCTCGGTCATTATCGCTGCCTTTGCGTGAGCGGACAGACCCTTATGAAGCGTTTCCTGTCACGATGAGGATCCCTGCACCTCCACCCGCGCTGCACCGATCAGACCGACAAAGACTGCAGCCATGTTTCACTCTGTCTGTCCGTAATGATCAGAGTGCCCATGTCACACACACTCAGAGGCCTACATCTGTCTGTGCGCTGGCGGATCACCGACTTCATACCGGTTTAAAACAGGGACGTTAAATATGGAGTGGTCCGAATCCCCTCCTCGCTCTTTCTCCTTTGCTCATCATCTCCTCCTCTTCCTCGTGCTCGGTCTCTGTCTTTTTTTTTTTTTTTTGGCCTGTCAGTAACACAGATGACACATGAGCACGTCATGTATGTATAGCTGTGTAGTCA
>JAUMHF010000013.1:884327-900032 GCA_032359275.1 Microctenopoma steveboyesi
GTAACACATCATCTGCATAAAGACTAATTTTATGTTCTATATTTGTGCATTTGATGCCTTTAACCATTGCTGCCTGTGTAATTGCTGCTGCTAATGGTTCAATAAAAATTGCAAACAATGAGGGAGAGAGGGGGCATCCCTGCCTAGTGCTCGCTCTCTGTCAGAAGGGTAATTACTGTCTCCCTCGCTCGCTCTCTGAGTCTCAGACTGTCTCTTACACACTCCATCATTTACTCAGTGTCGCTCCGGCTCACTCCGATTGCCTGTTTGTTTCCTGCCTCGTCTCCTGCAGCAACAGCAGGATTCACACTATTAAAAAGCTCTTTCGCATTTTCTGATGGATGAAGCCGAGGTCACGGCCTCAGCATGGCCAGCAGTGCACATGTTAGAGGGGTAAATGAGCTTTTTTCCCTTCTTCACGAGCTCGGCTTCCTTTGCTGTGCGGTACATTATTTACAACCTGCAGAAGAACTTTTTCGCACTAAATGAAAATGCATATAAAAACTGCTGGATGAAACCGACTTAATGAAACTATTAATATATGCATGATGTTCTTAGGGGGGGTATTTAATGAGATGGCTCCTTCCAGACAGTCCACTCCACCTCCTCTGGACAGTATCTGTACAATGTTTAAGTCTTCGTTCTGTCTCCGTCTCTTTTATTCATCCATGAATGGTTAGCTTTGTAAAATACGTTCCATTAATAAATACTAATTAATAATAACGTAGTCATTGGCATATTTGTTTATCGGGCCTTCAGTCAGTAGTGGAAGGAAGGATTCCTCCAATGATGTCATGTCCTGATCTGACAGTGAAGTACATCTAACAAAAGTACTTGAAGTACCAGAAGTAAAAGTACTAAAAGCACAGAACGGTTGTATCACATGTGCACTAAGCAATAAATGAATACATTTGTTTTTCACAATGCATGTTAAACGCTAAAATATGGGTAAATGTAAACTATCTATAGATGTAATTTGTCAGATATTTTGTTTGATGAGCACTTCTGACAGCAGCAGCCCTAGTGAGGGGCTCAGGGACAGGACAGGCTGCAGTTAATACCAGCGCTGATAAGTAGAGGAATGTTCCCATTGATCGAAGGCGTCTCTTCATCCTCAGATCTGCTCTGCCTGCTGAATGCAGCCGAACTGATGGAAAGAATATGTGTCTGCCTCCAGCAAAGGCAGAAACACACACACGCTGACCTAATCAAATGAGCTCCCTAAAGTTTCCTCCGGATTTGGCCAGTTGGTTGGAGCCCGCCTCCGCCTGACAGACGTTGGACACATGCTAACGTTTTCCTCTTTACATGCATTTCTGCTTTTCAGTGCTGCTGAGCCAAACACAGCTCGGGCCCAGCTTTGCATCTGTGATGTACAGAAACCTTTCACACCACTCCTCACGCCTGCAGCCTTTGAATGTTCGCCTGTGTGCTGGGAAACTCCCTGCAGACACACAATGGCTCTGCTGCTCCTCCCACTCTTTAAAAAAGGTCCGACTGGTCTTAACCAGGCGGCTCGACAGGGAGGAAGTCCTGCACAGTGATTCTTTCAGGTTCAGCCCGGAAAACGAACGTCGAACATCTGTGGTTTGAGGTTCAATCAACACGACTTCAGTGGAAAAGAGTTTTTCCTCTGCTCTCAGATCTCAGCACCAGTTAACGGTTAGAGAGTCTGTGCACCAGGCCTCGGTAACGCGCTGCTCTAGTCCTGAGTGCTCTGCACATTTATTTATTGGATGTAATGTAGGAAATAAACAACTTCTCAAACACTGAGGATGAGTCAACAGGAAGTGTTAGGAGTGACGGGACGCTGTCAGCCGGGACACATTCGATGACAGTGCTGTCCTCTCAGCTGACTCGGACTCAGGAAAAGCACTTGAGCAGGTCCAACGTGGAGACGCGTACTGACGGAGCGCCACAGAAATGACCTGTCGGTCGCCCGGACGTCGACTAGCTGTGGCTCCATCACTTCATTCACAGTAATAACCTCCACCGTCATGTGTCATTCACTAACCAGCTCTGTGTCTCTGAGAGCAGAAATAATGGAGCCACTGAGGAAATTATTTAGTGTGATGGAGGGTTAGCGTTTCTTTTCTGCGAGAGAGAAATTCTTATTCTTGTTCCTGCACCTTCCCCCCTTCGTCCCGTAGACCATATTTCATAACTATATTGGTGCCTGGGTGGTGTAATTGGCTGCTCCATCGATGGGGTGTCTGCATGAGCAGCGTTAAACTACAACCAGTCTTTAATCAGACAACATTTTCAAAATCGATCGTCACCAAGGACATGTGAGTCAGTCCGCTGCCACTTTAAGCGTTTTCCAGAGAGGGGGAGAATGAGATCCCAAAGTCGTCAGAACACACCAGAGCCCCTCAGGAAGCGTACGTAGTAACTATATGACATGCTGTACACGTGTTTTACAGGAACCAACTCACGTCATCGTTCTGCATCGTACACACAGACTTGATAAAGTTCACAGAATGACCCGTCCTGCTCCTTCTGCACGGACCCGTGAAACTGAGCGCTGCACCAGAAGAGGTGAATCTGCTAAATGGATTCTTATTCAACAGGAACGCTTACAAACCCTTCTTAAGCCCTTCAGCTTCCGTCATATGAGGCAGTGCAGGACTAAGACAGAGGAGACAAGAGTCGGCTGCTGGACACCCATTTCTGTCCATCACTTTAGAAAATAGTCATGACCATCAGATCTGTTCGTCTGATAGCGTTGGGCACCAAGCAGCAACAGAAGCTGTTTCACAGCAGGGAATTTTCCAGGAGCCAAAGGGAAACATCTCTTTTCCATAAACAACGTCTCTGGACAAACTACGACCTGCAGCTGCTAAAGCTCAGTTTGTTTCACCTTCATCACACAAAACAAGAAAAAACAAAGAAGACTTGTTCCTTTTAGACTCAACGTTCAGTGGAAAGAAGCCGGTTAAAGGAGCAACGAGTGAAACCACAAACACGAGGGCGGAGGAGCAGGAAGACAGCTGAGGGCGGAGGTCTGATGAGGAGTTTGACTGAGCGCCGCTGATCCTTCAAACTGACCTCATGTTCAGTCATCAGGATGCTGTCACACCTTACATGCTGGTAAGAATCCGTCTAGAGAAGTCTGAGAGAGAGAGTCTGATACGGAGAGAGGGTCCTCCTCAGAGAGACGGAGGAAGAAACGTGCTCCACATGTACTGAAGAGGAGTTAGTCTGCTCCGTGTATGAGCAGAACCACACTTCATTCCCCCACAGTTCCAGCTGTCTCCACGTTTCCTAATCACTACACAGATGTTTGAGTCACGCAGAGACACAAACATCTGTGTGTTTAGGGTGAGGCGGACAGAAGACTAAAGGAAGGACTTAAAATGCTTTCTGGTATTTCTTTCTCCCTGATGCTGCACTCACAGGCGCATTCCCAGGGTGTGCGGGCCTGTCGTTGCCAGGAGCCAGGTGCTGCCACATGTGCTCGACTGACTCATACCTGCTGGCTGCATGAGTCAAAGGGGGATCAGAGCGGGAGCATTATTTTCCATGGAGACGACAGCTCTGTGAGCCGCAGCAGTGTGCAGAGCTCATCTTCCATCAGGTTTTATGGACAACTATCCACTAAACCCGTAACGTGTGTTTGACGACGTCTCAGCCCCAACACGGAACCGAAGCTGCTCCGGTTACCGAACAAACCAGAGGGAATCAGCAGCATGCAGCCATGAAACTGTCCACACACGAGAGGCTGCCGCTGCCGATTTCCTTCTCTGTGTGCGCCTGAGGACGATTCATTTATCTGACTCTTAAATTACTGGTAGAACTGGGATCATTTTCAAACCAATAGAAGGAACCAGACAACAAAGGATTTCCATTCAATCCTCTGCTGCTAATGTGAACGAACACAGCTGGTGTTCAGGCACCTGAAGCCAAGCAGCATCAAGCCACCAGCCAATTACTCCCAGCCCATAAATAAGCACCGCCAGGAACCAGAGGGGGCAGTGACACGGACGTTTCCTAAATGTACGGCAGCTAACAAACGAGTCAACCATGTGGTTCTCGACGCAGAGACATTCAGGAACCTGCCTGAGTATAAGATACTTGTAGTAGTGTGCGCATGCAGCTGTGTAGTGTTGTTGTGTTTCACTGCCTCCTGCTGGATACTGACTACTAGAAATATCACCTGTCAGTCAAACTGTGGAGCGGACAGAGCCCTTCAGCGGGCGCGTCTGGTTTGTGTAAACATGTGAGTAATTAACGCGTTCTTCTAAAGAGAGTGATGATCCAACAGGACGTGCTCGCCGCCTGGTCAGCTGAGACTCAGACTGACGGACGTCATCTCTGTCCACGTTACGCTGCCGTGTTTTATGGACTTGACTTTATGAGCTTGTTAACATTTATGAACTCCAGCACCTCTTCACTCGCGGTTAAATATTTTAAATTTCACCGGGAGACTAATTCTTCTGAAATAGTTTCCAGTTTCAGACCAGCTCGAGCTTAGTCCTCGCAGTGGTAGACACATACGACGCTCTTCAGCCATCAGTCACGCTCACACTCTCGTCATCTTCCTCACCTCCTTCATCCTCCAGCCTTCATGAACTTCACCCTGCACGCTGCCGGTTTAGTGAAAAAGATCAGATGAGTCTTCACAGAGTCCTGGAAGTTCTGTCTCCTGCTGACCCGTCTGATCATCGAGCTCAGACGGTCAGGTGACTCATCAGCTGCTGAGGTGCACATTACCATGGGCATGAGAAGAGATTTAACAAAGCACCATGGTCTGACAGCAGGACGAGGACAGGCTGGAATAACATAGAGGTGTCCGCTCATCTCCAGCGGGCTGTGAGCTGACGTTCAGCTGTTAGAAGTTAGTTTAGACTGAACTGTGTGTCGACCTCGATCTGACGAAGATCTGCTTCAGAAAACGAATGTATTCATTCAAACGCGTATCGTCTCTTAAAAAGAGACACTGAGTGTATGAGAAAAGCCACGAGCATTACTGGACTTCAGTGACTGCTTCATCGTCTTCATCAGTGCAGAAGATCTGTGCTAAGTCACCACCGATTCTGTTGCTGTTTTAACCATTAGGAAAAGCAAAGAGACGACTCCATCGTTTTCCCTGCGGCGTCCCCGTCTCACTGTTCGCCACTTATCTCTGTGAGTCATGTGCACGTATGAGTCATACACAGATCCCTCTCTACTGTATCTAGGCTGCGAGAATGAAGTGAGAAGCTGTCAGAGAGGTCTCTTCATCTTTTCTCTCTGTGGAGCACTGAAGTGACACATGTTTAGCGTCTCGGAGCCATGTCCCCCAGAGACATTAAATCTATCGTGAAGCTCGGGAACATGCAGGCGCATACGTTGCCGTGGTTAGTTTCTCTGAATGTAGACGCCCCACTGCTGCACGGGCCGACGGGGAGGATGTGGTCCGCCTGCGAGGCTTGGTGGTGGTGAGAGGCTCGGTTTAAGCGCGTGACAGGCAACGAACGCCGCTTTGTATGTTCACAGTGATGATCAAACTAAAAGTGGAGCTCGGAGTGAAAACGAGCATCACTGTGGGTTTTGTTCTGTCACCTGTTGTTAGGTCCGCCTGGGGAAACGGAGTCAGTGGGCTCAGTGGGAATCTTCCCAGTTTAATGGAGGACAGATAAAAGTGAGTGCTGCTGGATGAGTGAGCGCCCAACACGTCTGCAGGGGCGACAGGTCAGGTCCTGCTTTAACACTACTCTGTGTAAAAAATGAGAGGAGCATTTTCCACCTGGCTGTGAGACTTTTACCTCAATGACAGGTTCCTCCTCACAGAAGACTGAAGCCATGTGACCAACAACTCCATAAAACCAGCCTGAAAAAGAAGACTTTTTTACCACTAGCGTTCTGAGGAAAAGCGCACACACACACACACACACACACACACACACACAGCAGACGCCTCACAGAGGTGGAGGAGACTCGTGAAACAGCACAGGCTTCATCTGTAGAGTGAGATAAGAGGAAACGATGCATCTCTGCCTCCACGGCTCCTTCAACCTCTTTCAAGGGTCCTACAAGCCTCGGGGCTGTCTTTTTCATCGCCTGTCACGTTTCTGGGACACACACACACACACACACTCCCAGGCTGTTTTAAGTGCTTATATAAGAGGAGAAACTGCTGCAGCCCCTCGGCTGAGCACACATCTGCTGTTTTGTGGATTTTGTTGAGTGCTCCTCTCTGTCTGTGGCTGGATTCAGAGTTATAGCAAACACAAAAGACGTTTTCACATTGTTCTGTTCAATTCGACTTTCTATTTTTACTCCAGACTTGACTTACACGATCACACTGTTGTGAGCATTTGGTGACTTCTAACACCTGTTCCACAGGTGCACGTCACCACACTAGATATTCACGCCTAATTATTCCAGTATCTGATCCGATACCTCACAAATAATTGTCTGTACCAACACCGATGACACCAGTGGATCGGGATAATATCCAGACTGGAACCAAGCTGGTTGTAAAATATGTTCCCGTCACACTGATGGTCGTCTTGTTCCTTCACTTTCCCTCTGCAGCCACAGTGCTACCAGCCGTACATTCATCACACGGCAAACACAAAACAGGCCGTGATGTATGGACCGTCTCCCTCCCTCACACGCGCACAAACAACTCACATCCAGAGGACACTCAGACAACACTCATTTAACTAGAATCAAAAATACCCATTTCAGTTGGAGAGAAACAACACCACAGCGGCTGAGAAAAAGTGTGAGCTAGTGATTGTGTCACGTAGTTTCTGCCGTTAGATTGTCACAGATGACGAGCGGCTGCGATAAATCTCTGGTAAGATGATTAAATCAATAATCATGTACCAGCAGCTGGCACACACTTTGCACGTGTCTCTCTTTTTGAGAGAAGAGAAAAAGAATGTGACCAACACAGGATGTGACGTCTCAGACTGAGCAAGCTTCAAACCGACAGATCCAGATCACTTCACGGGTTTAGACATGTAAATACAGCCCTGCACCAACCAGGAGCGTGCCTCCACCCGTTCAGCTCAGCCACCTGCTGGTGTATTTGGCTGCTAGTCGATAGAGCCCTGTGCGGTATGGGATGTTTACACCGGAGACAATGAAAAGATTGAAATAAGTTCCGGGCATCATCGAGCTGTGGACAGAACCCCTCAGAGTGGACTGCAGATGAGTCGCACATGAGTGTGAGGGGTAACAGTTCACAGCATAACAAAATACCTTCCTATTCCCTTGTGCTGTTGTGACAGACGAAGCGCTCAGAGCCAGAGAGAGAGCCGTCAATCAAACAAATGTGTGTGTGAGCAAATAAGACCATCTGACAATGTAACGCCACATAATGTGTGTGTGCGTGGTACAGTGTGTCCACACATTCGCTGGTGTCTGGTAGTCGCGATGTGGCGTTCGGCTGCTATGGCAACAAGCTCCTGACTGACATTGATTGGCTGGAAGCAGATGTAATTGGCTGTGACGTGAAAGCAGAGAGACTCTGGTCTCAGTGACCAGCGAAGTGTGTGTGAGCTTCTGACTAACAGCATATGGTTCTATAGCTGAAGCAAGTTTAAGGCAAACACTGTGTGTAAAGGTAGAGTCCATAGCATTCAGATTCATTTGATTTGATCCTAAACATGAAGGTCAATCGAAACGGCGCGACAGCTCTGTGGGCGGAGCAGTCGTCTTCAAAGCAAAGGGTGAGCGGTTCAGTTCTCAGCCCTGATCCCTGGAGAGAACATCAGAACTCCACACTAGATAAATGGAGGCGTTGACATGGAACCAAAGCAGCGAACAGAAGCCACAGGAGGAGGGAGCCGATTCCTCTTCCTCATTTCATCCAGGTGTGATAACGCCTGCATGACATGACGGAGGAAAATCTCACATACGGCGCGTTTGAAAACATTTACATTTCTTTCTCACTCTGACCTGGAATCATCACATATTTACAGTCAACGTGTAGTTGGCTAAATTCCTAATGCACGGCCTTCATCAGCTCTCCATCTGAATCCACATGTACCATCTGTTAGAATCCAGCCGAATACAAACAGGGACAGGAACAGGTCTGGACTCAGGGACAGATGATGTCACCAACACGCTGGACATGTGGGTAAAGCTACAGCAGCTTTTCCTTGCTTTCTCCTCAAAACAAGACTGTTCTGAGGCACTAAAGCAAGAAAGAGGACGTGAAAGTAGGAGGCAGCGAGCGAGAGAAAAGAAGGAAAAACTAAGTAGGGAGGCTATAAGTAGAAATGTTTCTCTATTCCTCGTCTCTGTGGGAAGAAAAGACTGATGGAAACACTGTGGAAGTTTGTCTCCACACAGTGATTCCATGGTTTTCACCCCCACTCCTGAGCCGACGTGGGACGGACCAGAGGACAGCAGCTTTAACACACACACACACACACACACACACACACACATTACCATAGCGTCGTATTTCTCCTCTGCCGACACCTCTCTGATAACACTGAGGATGTTTTCAGACAGATTTTATTCACTCCCTCACTGCTTCCTCTACTTGCCACCGTCAGAGATCATTTTTAATTCAATCAGTTATGACTGAAGTAACTAGTAGAAGATAAAACTATAGTAAGACAGAAGATAATCAGCCTCTGCAGGTAATGTGTGGCTGAAAATACAGAAACAATCAGGTGAAAAACCTCCTGCGGTTACAAATTTATGGAAAGCAGCGTGTATCGTTCTGCTTTCAAATGTTTCCGAGGAACAAAAACATCCAATTAAGGTACAACAACACTTTTCTTTTAAGATGTCCGTAGTATAAATGTTCTAAAGGTTTCTCTTTAATTCAGTTTATTTATGGAAACATAATTAATCTCAAGGGAGCTAAAAAAAAAGTTTAAAACTTACACAAACAGAACAGAACTAAACATAGATGTAGACAACAGCCCCACTGTTGAGCAGCACCAAGAGAAACGTCCAGCAGGACCAGGCTCAGGGTGGGCACCGGGTGGGGACAGGAAGACAGAGGAGAGAGAGAAAAGGACAAAACACTGTGCAGGCAGGTGGGGGCCTCCACAAAGGTAGGTAGGTAGGGGGGGGAGAGAGAGAGACAGAGAGACAGAGACCACAACCTGAGCCCTTATCAGAACAGTCCAGTCTTACAGGCAGAGAGGGCGTCTGCCTCTCGCCCCTGATCATCTAGTCTCACTTTGGAGACTCTGAGTGGAGCTGGTTATCGGTGAAGCTGCACAGGCCATCTGCTGGTGCCTCCTGTAGCTACACGTTCAGATGTGACAGATATTCCCTCAATGCATCTGTGTCGTCTCAGACCCACATCAGCGCTGCGCTTCGTGCCTCAGCTGTCACATCCTTCCCTTTATTTCTCTCTCAAATTCTTCCTACTGATAAAACAGCGTTCATCACTGGAGCACAAGAGCAGACCAAAGCTGCTGCATATGTACAGTGTAATGAGTCATGGGAAATATGTTTGAATTTAACGAGTCCCTGTGGGCTGGAGTCCTGCCATTAAGACCATGTTAGGATCTGTTAGAGAGGCTGAGCGAAACGGAGGCCAGAGAAAAGGGAGACCGACGTGGAAATTGACTGCTTTATTAACAAGCTTCCATACTTCCCAGAAACTGGTCACACGCCGCGCTGCTGGCAGTCGCGAGTTGCCGGCGTGTTTTTACACCTATGCCTCATAAACCTCAGAAACAATCCATCACTGCAAGTGACACAAAGGAATTTTCAGGAATAAATGTGGACTGGAAGCTTTTTATTTATAGATGTAGAACCTCGTCCTGTCAAACATTTTCCAGCCTGCTCACAGACGAATGTCTCCACTAGTTCAGACAGTTTCTACGTTCCTGGTCATGTTCCTGATGAGTGAGGCGAAAGGGTTGACGCATGTAGGGCACCTCTGAACCAACGTAATACAGTTCCAGAAAAACAAAAAGATGCTGAAAGACACTTAGTGAGACGTGATCCCCGTCAGACATTTCTGAGTTAGAGGAGAAGAGGTTGTTGATGGTCGTCACATATCAGCAACCTACAGACCTGCACACAACACGTCTGTGAGCCACAATCGATAAAATCCTCAGGACCTGAGGATTAAAGCTGGGGTGAGGAGTTCAGTGGAGCTGCTGCTCAGAGACCAGTTAGTCTGCGTGTGGACGGCAGTCACTGTTCCCTCCGATCTGCTTCAAACTGAATAACGAAGCCATTTTAAGAGCAGAGCTCAGCAGGGGTCCAGTGCACATATTTGTACTGTGCGAGCAGCTTGTGTGAGCATGTGGTCCTCCTGGTCCAGCTCCAGCTCTGAGCTCTTCTGAGCCTCACATGGAACCTATGTATGCGTGTGCTGTTCCTTCAGAGCATTAAACGCTGCTCAGACTGTGGAGCTACAACGTGAAATGGAGAGAAACAAACAACTAGTTTTCTGTTGCTGGGAGGAAACTCCTGGAGGAGATCCCCGATCCTGCAGCTGCAGGGCCTCATGAGGCTCCAGAGGTGGCTCCCCGCTGGTACCCTGCTGCAACTTTCAGGCAGCTGGCTCCAGCTTGATTAAAAATGAATAATCTGGTTACATAAATGCACTAGCTGCTGGGTACCATCTCTGGTGATGCTCTGCTGGGCCGGTTACAGCATCCTGCCACCTTACACACACCATAAATGTGGTTGTAAAATAATTTGGTACACGAGAAAAAACAACTGGCAGAAATATTCAGGAGATTTTGAATCCTTTTGACAGGAAGTACATGTGGTGGGTGCCATGTGAGGCGGCTGCTCACTCTCGCGTGGTTGATGTGCTGGTGCGAGTTCAAACATCCCAACTGGCTCATTTCTGCGCGGTTCTTTACTGAACTTTAATATATTTGTGCACACAAGCTCAGAAGAATACAAAAACAGCACGCGGTTAAACTGACGTGTCACATTTTCTTCGGTGCACTGAATTCAAAAGCTTGAGTTGTTGTGCAGCCTCTTATATAATCTGTCTGATGGGAGCAGCATCGGTGTAGGATTTTAAGAGGAAGGGGTTTGTACTGAAACATTAGTCAGACTTCAGTTTTGCCTCAAACACTTACAGATTAAAGTGCAACTTTAATTCTCCCAAAGCGATCTGCACATTGTTGAAGAGTCAGAGTCAGCATCCCTCACATGACTCCTGTTGGCCACCTTCAGCTGCTGGACCCAAACATGGACGCTAATCAGTTATCAGCCACACGGAAACGTCCTCTCTGAGTCACATTTGTTCTAGAACATTTGATATTCAGCATTTAGATGACAGCACAGACTGTTCGCCCACATCCAGTCAAAGGTGACGTCCTATGGTGTAATTTGGGGAACTCCTTGGTTCATAGATTGTTACCGACAGACAGTAGCATTGTTTTTACAGCTGCTGCAGTGAACAAACAGCAGTTCCCGAAACAAGAGCGTCCATGCAGTTGGTGACGGCGCTGTAAGAGCAGCGAGCGTGAACAGAACCAAACAACGCTGCGCTCGACATTACTCGTGAGATTTACGCACCACTGAAGCTACATAAAAGTTCAGTCAGAAAAGTGGACAAATTCTACATCTGTTGCTCTCTGCAGAGTCAGAATTATTTCAGTGTTAGACTGATTCCTGAAGGTCCTCACTGTGTCCACCACATCCCAGGACTGTAGCCCACTGAAGGAGCGTCCATGGGACCAAAGACTCTAATTACTAAAGACTCCTCTCACTTGAGTCGTGCACACTGGAATAAATGACGCTTTCCGAGCTCGTCCTTTGCCGCGTCACTTCTAACTGAAAGGTTAACTGGAGTCAGGTAAAGACAGAAAATTAGAAAACTGGTCCACGGTTTAGGGCTGCAGTTCTGAAACAGGTCTTTTTCATTTAACCTCAGGTCCCGAGCTGAAAGCTTTTCCCTTTTAGCCAACCTGAACCTTGGAGGCTTCCTCCCTTCCCGTAAACTCTACAATGTTTAACCACGACCTAAGCTCTCCCTAACGAAGGCAGCACGACAGGAAACAAAATCTGACGAGCGTGCCAGGAACTGTGTGGTTCCATGACTCCGTGACAGGAACAAGCAGAGCACAGAGGATACTGTTTAAAAAGAAAATGTGAAGCAGATCTTTTGGGATTCTTACGTCTCTTCACTGTAATCATGTGCACTGAAAACATCAGGAACATCGAGGCGACCCCGTGGTTCGCTAGGAAACAGCCACTGATTGGACGGTCTGTGTGAGTTTCCCCCTAAACACACACTCATTTGTGTATCTGATTAGTTTGTTGCTCTGGTTCAGTTCGGCTTTTCTCTTAATTCAAAGACTCCCTTATGACCGTCTCCTCTTGTTTTGCTTTCGACCGTTTTGTCAACATTTAATCTCCCGTCCATGAATGTATGTGGCCTTGTATAGTGTTTGCGTTAGCCTTGTGCTAACCACCCAGCTAACGAGACACCAACACAGTTTTTAGTTTTATAAAAAAAAGTTGTTTTGTCACGATAGGGAAAGTGGTCAAATGACACCTGAATCAGAAAGAAGAATGAACATGTTAACTGACATGAATAAAGTCAGAACAGTCAGATGTAAAAAACCCCAGGATGTATTTTTAATAGATGCGAAAGGTGAACATCTATTATGTAGTACGAGGGCAAATTACGCTGCCGATGTAAAACCCTGCGCCTGACAGCTCCCTCTGGCAAAGTGATGTGTGTTATTCAATTAACACGGTGGAACATGTAATTAACGAGCTGAGATGAGCGCTGAGCTTCTCTAAACTGTGCTACATTATATTTTCATGTTGTCTTGTTTACACATTCTCGGGGCTTTGAAGACAGGCAAAAGTGACATTGCACCAGGAAAACGACAGAAATGAAGAGGAGACGGAACTAGAAACTACCAACTTGAAAGAGCAGTTACAACTGCAGACTTACGCCAACGTACACATGAAAAACAAATTTTGCCAAGTCATCAACAACAGCTAAATGATTTTAAAATGGCATACACACAAACCACTGCCCATTTGGAAGCAAACTATCAGAAGAAAGTGAAGTCAATTTCCCAAATGGCACTGGAGGAGCTGAAAGGAATACAGACCGATATGTCGCACAAACAATTGGTTGACAGCGGAGAACGTAATAGAAGAAACAGACAATCTGAAACTACAACTGGAACATGCTACATCTAAAATGACAAAGAATAAGAAGGAAGCCTCATCAGAAGATGAAGAACGTCAATGCTCTGGAGTGAATTAGGAAAGCAGAGATCCAATACAGTTACTAAATAAAAAGATTCTGTACGAGCACAAGTTGAAAAAAGACCTAAGAGTGACCAGTCGGGAGCTAGAAAAGGCAACAAAGCCCACACATCTACAGATGAGATCATGGATTAATAAAAAAGTCCTGAAAACAACTCCAGCTGCTGTGGAGTTGGTGGAAGAATTACCATTGCTGATCCCAGATCCATGGCAGGCACACGGACACCCAGAAAACACAGGTACACCAGGCATATCAGGCAAATCAGATAACGCAAGTGAACCAGACCACACAACCTTGATATTTTATGAAGCACCATCGAGTTGTGATGAGCAGACATCAGGAGCAGCGGCCGTCCCCAGCAGGCTGGCTTCATGCCCAACCGCTCCACTATCGACCACATCTCTGCTGTTTGTCAGCTGATAGACTTTTGAATTCCGAGAAGACCGTCACGTCTACATCGGGTTCATTGATCTAAAGGCCCTCTGCCACGTATCACTGTGGAGTACCCTACAAGCCCTGGGAGCACCACAAAGGACGTTGCCCTGTTCAAACTACCTTACAGCAATGCACAGAGCTGTGTCCGTATTAACGGCAGTGGCTCCGACTGGTTTTCCATCTCCAGTGGCGTCTGACAGGGCTGTGTGGCTTCTCCTGACCTCCTTAACTGCATCATGGACCATCTGATGTCCAGGGTTTGTGAACGGGTCCCTGGAGATTCCTTCAGACTAACCTGAAGTACACAGATGACACCAGCTCAGCACGTCCTACGGTGAGCTGAGTGATGCCCTGGGCATCTACAGTGAAGAGGCACAGAAGCTTGGCCTACAAGTGAGCTGGACCGAAACCAAGTTCATGCATATTGGTGATGGACCAGATCCACCTACAGTAAGCATTGGTAACTACGCCGTAGAGCATCTCAAGAGCTTTGTGTATCTGGGCTCTTTAGTGACAGACAACGGAGACCTGAAACCAGAGATCAACCACAGAAGCCCTGCAGTCTCTCTGGAAACCACTCTGGCAGCATCAGACCATCTCACGCAAGACAAAGCTCCGTATTTACAACTCTGCTGTACTCTCCATCCTGCTTCATTGCTCGGAGACCTGGCTCTTAAATAAGACTCTGGCTGCAAGAATCTATGGTTTTGACAGCAGGGCTCTGAGAACTACCGAGAACGTCAGGTGGCCCCAGCGGATCTCCAACCGAGTGCTAAGAGAACGCACGCGTCAGCCCAGAGCATCCTGCCTAGCAGCACAACGCTGCACCTGCTGGCTCGGCCATGTCCTTCGCCTTCCTGCTGACCATCCGACCAAAGCCATTCTGCAGCTTGATCTGAGGGCCGCAGGCTGGAAACAACCACGAGGTAAACCCCGCACTCGATGGCTTGATGTTTTTGGCAAAACATGTAAAGTTGATTGGAACATTAATATTTGGCAAGTTCAAAATTTTAACAAATTCAGTAAATTGGCAAATTAATAAAATTGTAATTAAAATGAAGTGGATTTGTGGTTTTCCTATATAATTTATCTTATTTGCATATTTCACCTCATATTATGGTAATAATGAAGATCTGTGGTATTTTGTGTACACACACACACACACACACACAGTGCTGTTTCAGCTGGAAGATGACATTATATTTCAATTCACAACATTAAATTCAATAACATCCGTTGCCTTGAAAACCTGACATTTCTTTCTAAACAGAGGTTTTTATCTCTACAAGCATTCTGTCAAATGAATGATTGGCTGGAGAGCTCATCAGAAGCATCAGAGCTACTCTCTCAAGCATTACCTGCTGTGAAGATGAAAGTCTTTTTCATGCACTTGGGGTAGTCCAGGTGAGTACAGGTGAACAGAACCCCTGAGGCAGATTACCCAGTCCATCCATCACTCGATGGCCATTCTGGATAAGCTGAGCTGAGCTTTTTCCTCAATGAACACGGAATTCCCACTGAAGTTTCACTGTATGTAAGTTGTTGACAGTTACATCCTAACAGAAAAAAATAGAAAATGACAAGGAGATGATTATTATGGCAGTCAGATTATTGTGTTAAAAATTACCTACTTATGATATTACATACTTATGATGACTTCTCAATAATAAATTAAATTTATAAAATGGTTTAAAAATGGTAATTAAACATGCACCTGCAACATTTACTGGATGTTGCAGAAGGGTCATCCCCTATCTGACTGGCAGTTCTCGAAAACACCCAGTGGTCTGACACATATTGGAAATACGGACATTTAAATGTATTTATTGAATACATTACAGAATTCTTCCCACAAATTGTATGACGTGCAAAAATACAGGTGATATGAATGTACATGAGAGAGAGGGTTTAAGAGAGGAGCCAGAAGGATAAAGTATAGAAAAGATGAGAAGAATGCGCAGCAAAGCCGCGAAGACAAGAGAAAGACTAAACAAAAAAATTAGAGGTGAAATATATCCTGTCAAACAGGTGACTAGCAGGTCACGAGTTAGCCGACAGGTGACTAGCAGGTCACGAGTTAGCCGACAGGTGACTAGCAGGTC
>JAUMHF010000013.1:900132-912139 GCA_032359275.1 Microctenopoma steveboyesi
ACGAGTTAGCTGAGTTAGCCGACAGGTGACTAGCAGGTCACGAGTTAGCTGAGTTAGCCGACAGGTGACTAGCAGGTCACGAGTTAGCTGAGTTAGCCGACAGGTGACTAGCAGGTAATGAGTTAGCTGAGTTAGCCGACAGGTGACTAGCAGGTAATGAGTTAGCCGACAGGTGACTAGCAGGTAATGAGTTAGCTGAGTTAGCCGACAGGAGACTAGCAGGTAATGAGTTAGCTGAGTTAGCCGACAGGAGACTAGCAGGTCACGAGTTAGCCGACAGGTGACTAGCAGGTAATTAGTCCGCGTGTCACAGCCCACTAACAGCCCGCGGACTGATACTTTAGTTTAACTAGCTAACTAAAGGCAGAAAATGTCCGTCACAGCGGCTACGTTGGCGTTACAAAAAAAGTTACACAAAGAAATTAATGACAAGGAAAAACAGTAAAAGCAAACGAGTTTCCTCAAAACAACTCACCAGATTTAATAAAGCGTTATATAAAAGAAGAATATGCTGAAAATGTCAATTTCTTCCGACTCGGTGGAACGAGCAGTGAAGTTATGTTCGTGCTCCCATCGTGGATTGAAACAGGCCAATCACAAGCTTCTAATTCGGTCTCTATGAAGACGAAGGGGCGTGGTCATCGCTAAAACGTTTATTCGTATATTATACTACAAACGTGTACAGTATACTAACATTTAGTGGAAACTAAAACAAACTTACTCTTGTGTATATTGTAAATATGGTTAAATGTGTTATGAAATTCGGGATTAGAGTGTAGTCATCTCCCACCTGAAGCCAGCGTCTTTCTCCTACTCTTCTGAACTCTGTTCTGCTGCAACCAGAAAAATTCATCAGTATGGAAACTTGTTATGCAGACAAACCTGCAGTGAATGATGAGTTTTCTTCTGAGGTGGATCGTGGCCCTGTTAACTGTCAACGTGACAGAAATGAAGTCAGAACAGTCTGATGTAAAACCCCCAGGATGTATTTTTAATAGATGAGAGAGGTGAACATCAATTACATGTTAAGAGGGCAAATTACCCTGCCGGTGTAAAACCCTGCGCCTGACAGCTCCCTCTGGCTCCTGCCTGTAAAGTGATAGCGTGTTATTCAATTAACATGGTGGGACATGTAATTAACAAGCTGAGATGAGCTTCAGACGGGAGCCTCAATCCCTCGACTGTTCCCTCCAGTCTGTGCAGGTTGGTGGGGGGTGGGGGGCACTGACTTCTTCATTGACAAATAAATGTGCTACATGAATGTGTCATTTACATAGAAGCTTTTAAAAATAGTTCTTTGACATCCCATAGTTACACCACGACCCCTTGGTCCTGACTCGGTTGGTTCCCACAGGATAAATTTGGCTGTTCTTAGCGATCTTCAGACTTCTCCAGCACCACACCCCAACAGTTATTGGATTGATTGTTATCTGTCCAGGTTTAGACCATCATGTTGGATATGGATTTAGGATTAATCGTTCCCTCCTTTTCATCTGGAGCCAAAGTTCATCTGCGGTCCTCACTGATGATTAAACACTGTGTTCTCGCTTTTTAATTCAGTGTGAATAATGTGTCCTCAGACAGGCTAAGCTGAAGAAAAACAAATTCCAGAAAGTCTCTGAGAACAAAGACAGAGGGATCATTGACGATCTGTCTCAGGCCACAGAATCACAAAGACGAACCAGGAACAACTCGACAGACGTTCACCAATGATGAGGGCTGCTGAAAATTTTCTTATCATTTTGATTTGTTGTATTAGAATATCTTTTACTTTGTTTCTTGTAAACTTGGTTCTTGAATAAAATTTATTTCTATTTCACTTTTATTCCCTTTTATTCCCATTTGAAATGGTCTAATTTAGGAAGCAGCCACGCACACAGAGAGGACACATGTTCGGGCTGAGCCTTAATAAATAACTTGCAACACAATCACAGCGAGGTGGATGAAGATTGTTGAAGAAACTGATGATATAGGGAGCGAATGAGAAGAGACGGAGTCAAACAGTGAGTGGCAGGGGGTGTACAAACTGAGACTGAGATGGAAGAAAACAGAATTTCATGCTAATACACAACTCTCTGCAGACATAGAGAAACAAGTCCCAGGAGGACACTTGTTTCCCTGTGTACAAAATGGGCTTCTGGTATGAATGGTGTTTACCAGTTGTTATGGGAGCACGCACGAACACAAACAGGAGAGTAAGAGGTGCTCAGAATGACAGATAATGGCTTACTGAACATCAGATTTGCAAAGCTTTCAACAAGGTTTTCTGCAGCTCTGTTAAACACACTTGACAATAGGACTTCTTTATTATGACGCACACGACAGCTCGTGCAGGTATAAATAAGGCTGTGAATTACGGCACTTTTCCCCATGTATTACCATTCTTATCTTATTACTTTAAGATACCGCCCCCCTCAGGGAACCGTGCTTATTTTCTGCAAGATTTACTGCGATTATTTGTATTATTTCTCATATTTTTCTACCTGTTAACTGTTATTTTGAGTATGATATTTTCCTGATGGCCACCATCGCCACCTAACGTCTGAACGTGCGCGGTACGTCACCAACGTAAAATGTGGAGCGGGGGCGGATCCCCTGACGTCATCACGTCTGCCCCAGACGCTGGTGGACTGTGGACGCCCCGCACCGGCGCGTAAGTTAGCAAACCAGCGAGAGAAGCTCATGTTCTACAAACTGCTGGGCTTTGAAAAGGTGCGTCAGTGCTAGTTATGCTTTTATTGTGCTTATTTGTATTTTCACAAAGCGTAAGGTGCGTTTACAGCTTTAAGCTGACACTCCGCTGGGAGCAGCTAGCGACAGTCACAGGAGCTAAGTCACTGGCTAAGCACGCACGCCCCCCCCCCCCGTTACGCTCCCGCCGAACTCCACCGTAAATCTGATCATTTTAATCGAACGTTCTTCCAAAGTGAACACGTCGTCGTCTGAGTTTATAACAAGGCGACTTTGAGTTTCTGCGCATTTCTGCATAAACGTTTAATGTGTTGGAGGATTTGATGTGGACGAACGTTTCTCCGTTAGATCAGTTAGGGAAGTATCTCCGCTGGCTCTGGCTGCAGATCCGTTTTGTTTGCCCACTTTGTGGATCATGTAGCTCATTACACTGTTCCTACGTGTAATACACATTTACACGTAGTAATAATGGTTGTAGCTGCACATTATTTCTTCCCATTTGATAACGTTGACATGTGTTTGGGGCTCAGCTTCACTCCGCTCTCCTCTTTACAGATCAGACATGTCTCTCACACAAGTGTCTTCCAACAAGTGTGCTGGAGGCTTCCAGAAGGTGTTTGAACACGACAGGTGATGTATGACCTGCAGCACATAGAGTACACGGTGCATTCCTCCGCCGCCCAACAGCTCGGTTCCAGTCTGAACTGACCACAGCACTCTTATATCTGTATTATATATCATAAACTGACCATTTTGAATATATAAAGTGTGTTTGTATTTGTTCTTCGCAGCACGGAGCTGAAGTGTAAGATGAAGTTTGCCGTGTTCCTGCCTCCTAAGGCTGAGACGGACAAATGTCCCGTGATGTACTGGCTCTCTGGTGAGTGTAGCTGCTCAGGCCGCTGATCTGATGAGTGACACAAACACAAACCTTATTTACAGAGCATTTCATGTTTAATCTCCTGCAAAAACCTTCACGTCCTTAAATCAGATGTTTTTAAGTTACTCACGGTTTCCAGGTGTTTCCAGGTCGGTCCAGGTCTGGTTCTCGTCCTAAACTGTCAGACTTTCTTTCCTTGTACCCCCCCCCCCATTCACCTCCTCTGTGGTTCGCACTGTGTGTGTCTCTGCAGGTCTGACGTGTACAGAGCAGAACTTCATCACCAAAGCTGGCAGTCAACTTGCTGCGGCCGAGCACGGCATCATCGTCGTGGCTCCAGACACCAGCCCACGTATGATGACGCACACACGCACGCACGCACACGACTTTGTTCACTCCGAACACCGGCTAAATGAAAACGTCTGTACGAAGCCAAAAGCTTGTTGTGAAGCAGGATGCTCCACTCTGACACTGTTCCACAGCTCGGATCAGAGCCACTAAAACCTGATAGATCTGATATTTTAACCTCAGTGGGATTAATGACTCGTCTCGCGCCCTGATCCAGGAGGCTGTAGCATCGACGGCGAGGACGAGAGCTGGGATTTCGGCACAGGAGCTGGTTTCTACGTGGACGCCACCGAGGAGCCCTGGAAGACCAACTACCGCATGTACTCGTACGTGACAGAGGAGGTGCGCTGGTTCGCTGCCGCTCACTGACCACAAACAAAAACACGTCTCAGCTTTTCTGTGTGCTAACGCTTGTTGCTAACGGTCTGTCCCAGCTTCCCAAACTGATCAACGCCAACTTCCCTACCGACCCCGACAGGACGTCCATCTGTGGCCACTCCATGGGCGGCCACGGGGCGCTCGTCTGCGCCCTAAGGAACCCTGGGAAATACAAGGTCGTCATGATCAGCTTGTTGTTGTTTGATGTAGAGTCGGAGGAAATGTATTCAGCTGTAACTTTCCTGCTGTTTGTTCTGAGCTCACGTTGAGCTGTGAAGATGTGACGTCTGTCTCCTGCAGGCTGTGTCCGCCCTGGCTCCCATCTGTAACCCGATGCAGTGTCCCTGGGGACAGAAAGCCTTCTCAGGATACCTGGGCTCCGACAGGTCCACGTGGGAGGTGATGAACACACATCCAGCAGCTGCTATTTACCAGTTATCACACTGGTCACCACATACTGTTCACTGGTTTCGTGAGGGTCACGTGACTTCTGTGTTTCAGGCGTACGACGCCACCGCGTTGGCCGCCTCCTACTCCGGCCCGCAGCTCGACATCCTCGTCGATCAGGGCCGTGACGACCAGTTCCTGTCGGCCAGCCAGCTGCTGCCTGACAACCTGATCGCCGTCTGCTCCGAGAAGAAGATCCCCGTCGTCTTCAGACTGCAGCCGGTCAGTCCAAAGTAAAACACACGTGGTCAGGGATAGAAGACGACAACATTTCTGTTCAGTGTATTATTAAAATCTTCCCTGAGGACTACAGCTGCAACCAAAGATCTAATAACCTGCGTTCACTTCCTGCTGCAGGGCTACGACCACAGCTACTACTTCATCTACTCGTTCATCAACGACCACATCAAGCACCACGCCAAGTACCTCAACGCCTGAGCCGCTCCACCCTGCTGCCGTGAACCGACGACTACCATGTGACTGCAGTGGCCTGGGCACCTGTATTTTCAGAATAAAAGCCTCTGTTGATGATGACCTTTGAGCTTCATTAAAAATCTTCACATATAAAGAAACTATCGCAGCATTGTGTGTGTGTGTGTTGGGGGGGGGGGGTAGTAACCAGCTGACTCAGGTCTGGATGCTTCAGAGGAAACATTATGAGGAATACATATACAATAAAAATAATACACAAAAAAGAGATGGGGAGTTGAACAGTTGGACATTTAATGCTGTTGGACAGACTGATAAAGTGGGGACAGTATTCACAGCAGGTCAGGAGACATTAAAGGGACATTTCATGCTGCTGTACAACAAAATTACACCAAAGCTTCACAGAGTTATGTTCACACCTGAAAAGGAAAAGTACAAAAACGCGGGGGACAGATATTTACAGGCAGAAAAGCCAACACTGCAGCGGTCTTTGAACGCACCACTGTCCCACTGGAGGAAAAATCTCTGTCGCCTGGTCTGAGACTGTAGGTGATGGAGACGTCTAACGTGCAGGTTCTGAACGTGCTGCGACACGAACCCTGCGTCATAAATACGAGCAGTCAGAGAGACGAACCTGTCCGACACATGAATACCCTGAACACATCAAACCGCGTTTTCTTTTACTGCTGCATGTTTAAAGGTTCACAAACCAGCTCTGGGAAGCTGTGAGTTTAAAGGAGCAGTACGTAAGCTGTGACCCAGCTCCAGTGGCGTCTCGCTGTTAGAGGACACGTCCAGCTGTTACTCACTGCCCCTGGTTCTCTCTCACACACACACAGTGTAGTAAACCCAGAACCTCTCCCAGGAACAGCTCCAGGTTCTGGATGAGACTTTCACTTTCCGTTTATTGTTTTCATGGTAAAACTCGTAGTGTTTAAACCGTAACTACACCATCAGACCCATTCATGCGCCGGTTTAAAAACGCCACCAGGACAAAACCAGCTGACAAAGATCAACGTGTGAATCCGCAGCTGTGCACCAGCTCAATCCAACTGGTTTAACTGGGCAGTTCAGACCCATGCAGCGAGTCCCTACAAAGACTCATCAGACTCCTTAAACCGACACTGAAGCTGGTCCGAACAAACGTGAGCATCAGGACTGGAAGTTACTCGTTACTTTATCCGTTTACTCGGGTTCTGTATGTTTTACTTCATGTGATGGTTCAGACAAACGTGATGCGGGTCAAAGGATCGTTGGTGTTTTACAGAGACGGAAAGAAGCAGCTCACGTGTTGGATAAAGTCCTGCGAGCGGCTGATGATGTGTCTCACACGCTACTGGAGGCTGATGAAACCGTGGTGCCGTGTGTGACCCGGTACCACAACGAACATCCTGCTTCTGTTTTGGCACATTAACAAACTGCATCTCACAAAAACAGCTGGACCATGAACACTGTGACAGTATGACGAGCGAGGGGAGGTCAGAGCGGTTCCCTGGACTCGGTTCAGTCCACGAGGGGCTCGATGAACACAGATTAGTGTCCCCACAGCGGATCAGGGACATGCAAAGAGCTCCACAAAACGTTCTGGTAAAACCTTTAGAAAACTTACACAATAATACCTAAAATATATTAGAGAAAATATTTTTGGGAAATTTCTGAACGTATACAACGAGTCTTTATAAATATCTTCATGTTTAAATACAAAGTGTGGTGACGTGTTAAGACATGTTTCATCTGCTTCTCTTCAGAGACCCGAGAGCTGGACACAGTAACACAGCAGCTTTTCAAGTGTCCCAACATCATTCAAATATTATAACACGGCCTGGTAGCTCAATGGGTTAAGCGCCAGGTCGTAGGTTCGAATCCCGTCTGACTCCTAGTCCATCCCCTACCAGGTGTGTCCCTGAGCCAGACACCCAGCGCTAGCTCCCTGTAAGTCGCTTTGGATAAAAGCGTCTGCCAAGCAAAGTAAAGTAAAGTATTATAAAAAACATCGGAGAGTTCTAGAATAAAGTCACAATAATTCTTTGTATGTTTGAAAAATCATTTTCCTCCATTTTAATCTTTAGAGTCACAGTTCTGACTTTAACTTTATTCTAGAAGTCAGGATCCTGTCTGTTAAAACACGTCAGAAAACTAAAGCTGTGTTTGTGTCGTTCAGCTTGTTCTGACGTAAAACTCATTTCTTTCCTCTGATGAATTAGTACATTAATCCACTTAGTCCCCAAACACCAGTTCGCATCCATAAGCACAGAACGTGGACGCAGAACGACCTCGGGGGCGTGTGTTAGCATAGTGTGAGTTCATGCATAGATCCAGGTGCGTGTTTGTGGTACGCGCCGACCGGAGGAGGCTCCGCCCGTCTCTGCTGCTCACGTCAGGGGGTTCTGTTTGGACGAGGCCTCGTCCACCAGAGCCTGCACCGCGACACACACCTTCACCGCGCCTTTCTCCTCCAGGATGTGGTGAGGAAGACACAGTCGGTCCTGAGGGGCCAGAGACAGAGAAACAAGAGCAGGGTGTGAGCGCAGGGTCAGAAAGGTGGCTGAGAAATGTGTGTGTGCTCTGTGAATACCTCCGAAGTGCTGGCTTCTCCTGACTCTCGATACTAAACGTGCCGCGTGATCACAGCGCTGCGCCGCGAAACAACAGAACACTTCTGATGAGGCTGGAATGTTTCTGGAACCAGGACATCTGGTTTTTTAGAGGTTGGGACATTGTGAAAGGCATATGATCTAAAATTCATGTGGTCCCTGAAGGCCTCACAACACAAACGAGCCGACGTTCTGCGTCGTCCCAGAATGCAGCAGCAAAAAGTGAGGTCTGTGTTGAACTTGAGCAGCTGTTATAATGTGGGCGAGTTATTCATATCGACCGGTCGATAGAAAACAGACGTCTGAAGAAAAGAAAGTGTGTTTGCTTTGTGACCTCCACCTTAAACAATGACACCGTCACACACACAACGTCCCTGAACTGCATTTATTTCACACTGTCAAATATCAAACACAAGCCGCAGAAACAATAAGAAATGAATCTTCTGTGAAAACTGTGCAACAACAAAAACATTGTGCAGAGAATTAACCCTTAAATAACCAACATTCACTCAGCATCTGCGCATCATAACATCGAATCGTGGTCAGACCCTCTAAGAATAACATCTGTTTATTTCATTTGATAAAGAAGAAGAATCCATGTTATTGTCATTGACACATTTTTACATGTTACAACGAAATTTCTTCTCTGCATTTGACCCATCCCCCCTTGGGGGGAGCAGTGAGCAGCCACAGGAGGCGCTCGGGGAAGCAGCCTGGAGGCCGTAGTGTCTGTAGCCCTTCAACACTTTGCATATCAGGATGTAAATGAATCTGATTCACATGTTCAAACCATCACACTGAAATAAAAGTGGTTCCATCGCCTGCAACCACTGAGACGCGGCTTCTCGCCATCACTCTAAAATGCTGCTGAATGTGCATCGTGTGCTTCTACGGGAACATACAGCTTCAAGTCTTCAACTGTAGTCACGAGAAAATATTCTTATTAGCTTTACTAGAAAACAGCAGCGTCCTCTATTTCTAAACGGTCTACACAACGGCACCTGTGACCCCCACAGGGATGAGACTCAACATGAACTGGGCTTTAGTAACAGGTATATACTCACTGTGCAGCATGTTCACCTCTAATCACCTGAACGAGGAGCAAACACTGACTCTGCTCCATGTTTTCTGCAGAGCTCACGCGTTCCAGCGCCGCTGCACACGTAGTCTGTCCATTAAGAGTCTCAGTGTCCGTTTATTGCAAAGACACAACGCATGTGTGAGAAAGTAGAAGGTGAGCGGAGGCGCCGAGCCTGAATTCACATCACAGGGAAAATGACAACGTCTCGGTCGCTCTGAACTTCTTTACTTTTGGTTTCCTGGTAAAGTTTGCGCGACTGTACGTTGATGTAACTGTAACGGCTACACGCACGCGCGCTTATCGTTTGTCGTGTTCATGCAGGCTGCAGAGAGAGTTTCATGATGACTCTAAAGCTCGTGATGATCTAACACGGATGTTTTATGCTTTTGTTCAAGTTATTTTTCCGTCTTTTTGCAGCCGGAATGGACACGACGGAGCGTTATAGAGATTCAGGTCTAATCTGAAGCATAAAATTTCCCATGGGACGTAAATACAGCAACAATAAGGGGGAGGAGACAGGTTAATGGGGTGAGGCTGTTGTCACGGTTACGTCAGCTCACTCCACGTATAGGCCACGAAGAGCAGAACGAGGCAGAGGATGTGAACCAGGCTTGAGCCAACAATGTCCCAGATTTGCCAGGCGGGAGGCGGAGTTTGAGTGGTGACTGACACCAACAAGGGGGTGTGTGACGCGCCGGACACGCGGTTTGGAGTCGAGACCGTCTCCTCCGGTTTTCTTTCCGAATATGTTGTATCCAAGGCAACCAGCACCCGAACTGTGGTGTGAACCGGCTGCAAGCGGCACTGGGTGATGTCGTAGGGTGAACAGAGCGAAGTCTGGTTCCCCCGTTAGGAAGTGAAGGAGGGGAAACAAGACAACAAGGGAGGGAAGAGAGGGAGGGAGTAAAGAAGGAGAAAGAGGAAGAGAACAGTGGGAAAACAAGGGCAGTAACGCATGTAACGCATGGGATGTAAGGGATAAAGGGAATGAAAGTAAATACAGGAAATAAAAGACGGAGAAAAATCAGCAGGAGAAAAACAGATGTTACGTAAAAAGATATGAGAAAAAGAGAACAGAAGAGAAGAAGACGGAACAAAGAGGAGGAGAGAAGGAGAGGTGAATGTAGGTGGAGTATAAAAAATGTTTGTAAAAAGTTCAAGCAGAAGACAAAATGAGGTGGTAAAACAAAATAAGGAGGTGGAAAAAGAAACGCAGAGATCATGTATGACAAAGAAGAAGGAGAAGAAGAGGAGAAGGAGGTGGAAGACGGTGCGATCCAGCCAGGAAGTAAAAAGAGAAAGAAAAAGCAGGGATTAACCAATGAACACAGAGGTCTCAGTGACAGCTGATAGGGTGAGGCAAGCAGGGGTTACCGCGGCAACGGGCTGGGATGCTCACTGAGAGAAGCTGTGCAAACTCCTCCCAATGAGCGTCCCGTAATGGAAGAGATGAGGTGGCTGATGGGAGAGCCAGCGCAGGGGGTTAGCACAGCTAGCATGTTAGCACGTTAGCTCAGGCTGCAGCCAGACGGCCAATCAGCAACCTCCGCACAGAGGCGGGAAACAGTCAGCAAGCAGCAGAGATGGAGGTCATAGGTCGTACACGGCCGGGAAACACGTCAGCGTGGAGGAGTCAGTGACACAGTACGATTGTTCAGATGAAACTAAATAAAAAATAAAGCAAACAAATCTAACTTTTCTAATCTTCATCATTCAGCTTCTGCTTCGACAATGGAGGATATGAATACTACCAGACCACCAGCTGTCTGTCCACGGTCTCCACGTGTTGGACAACATCATCTTCATCGATCACGTTAGCTTAGCTTAGCACAAAGACTGGAAACAAGGGGAAACAGCTAGCCTGTCGTTAAAGGAACAGTCCATCTCTGCTGTACTAGTCTTATATATGAGGACGAGCGAACACTAACAGATCAGCCTGAGGACAGTTCAGCTGCTTCACCTGCACCGAGGGACCATGTACTAAGAGCACGTAAAATCTGAGCCTTTAAAAGCACATTTACACACACGCACACACACACACACACACACACACACAGTAAACCTGGAGCAGCTCCTGTCATGATGGAGGAAGCTGGAAGCCACAGGCAGCAATGAAAGCAGTGGTTAACAAACCCAGCTGAAAGCGATGAGAACAAAAATGAGACAGACAGTTGAACCAGTCCTGGGAGAAGAGCGAATTTAAATTTACGTGATGGGGCTCATTGCTGCGTTCAGCTGGTCTCTGTTGTTCTGCTGTTTAAAACAGGCATCTATCAGTTTTCTTTCCAGTCCTGGTTCAGCTCAACGTTAGTGTCCTGCAAAAACCTTCAGCTCCACCGCACTGATCTGTAATCTGTAAAATGTCTCTCGCTGATCTGTAATCTGTAAAATGTCCCTCAGTGATCTGTAATCTGTAAAATGTCTCTCAGTGATCTGTAATCTGTAAAATGTCCCTCACTGATCTGTAATCTGTAAAATGTCCCTCGCTGATCTGTAATCTGTAAAATGTCTCTCACTGATCTGTAATCTGTAAAATGTCCCTCAGTGATCTGTAATCTGTAAAATGTCTCTCAGTGATCTGTAATCTGTAAAATGTCCCTCACTGATCTGTAATCTGTAAAATGTCCCTCGCTGATCTGTAATCTGTAAAATGTCTCTCACTGATCTGTAATCTGTAAAATGTCCCTCAGTGATCTGTAATCTGTAAAATGTCTCTCAGTGATCTGTAATCTGTAAAATGTCCCTCACTGATCTGTGATCTGTAAAATGTCTCTCGCTGATCTGTGATCTAAAAAATGTCCCTCACTGATCTGTAATCTGTAAAATGTCTCTCAGTGATCTGTAATCTGTAAAATGTCTCTCAGTGATCTGTAATCTGTAAAATGTCCCTCACTGATCTGTAATCTGTAAAATGTCTCTCGCTGATCTGTAATCTGTAAAATGTCCCTCACTGATCTGTAATCTAAAAAATGTCCCTCACTGATCTGTAATCTAAAAAATGTCCCTCACTGATCTGTAATCTGTAAAATGTCTCTCGCTGATCTGTAATCTGTAAAATGTCTCTCGCTGATCTGTAATCTGTAAAATGTCCCTCACTGATCTGTAATCTAAAAAATGTCCCTCACTGATCTGTAATCTAAAAAATGTCCCTCACTGATC
>JAUMHF010000013.1:922462-933173 GCA_032359275.1 Microctenopoma steveboyesi
ACATCATCCTCAGGTCTTTAAACTCCTCACTGATTCTTTGACTCACTGATTCAATGACTCTTTGACTCACTGATTCAATGACTCTTTGACTCACTGATTCACTGACTCTTTAACTCACCGATTCTTTGACTCACTGATTCACTGACTCTTTAACTCACTGATTCTTTGACTCACTGATTTACTGACTTTTTGACTCACTGATTCTTTGACTCACTGATTCTTTGACTCACTGATTCACTGACTCTTTGACTCACTGACTTTTTACCATCACTCAGTCATGGTAGTAGTAGTTTTTAAAGAAAAGATCTCGACCACTTTCTGTGTGTTTGAAATTCACTTGTAACTCACCTGATAAATGTGAATCACTCATTATTTTAAACAGGTTTAAATAAACCTAAACGTCCGTTTTAAAGATGAAATAATAAATGAAAAATAAAGCTGGGGTAAAGTGTGTCTGTGCCTGAGGCTCAACTCATGACCGGAACCAGAACTATCGAACGGGACGGACACATGAACTCGCCTTCATGTAGTTGACGAAGCGAGCGCTGAGACCCGAGTCTCTGTAGGTGAACTGGTCCTTCAGGGCTTCCGTAGGACTCTCCTCGATCAGCCGGACTGAGTCGGAGTTCGGGTCGGCTGCAAGAGAGGAAACATGAACAGATCAGCTCCAGCGTTAAAACCAGAAAACGATTCGTGTCTCTCTCCTCAGAAACGTGGCTCAGTCCAACACAATCGGGCCCAAAGCGCCGAGCTCCGTGACAATTCTGGTTTCTTTATCTGCACTCAGGCTCGTCTCTAGTCTGTGGACTGGGCTCAGCTCCTCTGGTGTGACCCAGCTCTGATCGGCTCTGACCTGGTTCAGGCTGATTGAAGTCTATTTAAACTGCGTCTCTGAGGAGCTGCTGCGGTTCTCTAATAGACTTCGTCAGCCCAGATACTCAGACACCTGCAGACAGGCTGGATCACAGGAACCGGACTAACCGGACCTGAACACGACGTTGAGACAGAAACTGCTCCAAGTTCAGCTTCACGTTGTTCATGGGTGTAAAGAAAGCGCTGGGCTGTTCGGACTGAGCTGGACCAGGTCAGGACCAGCCCGGGGCTGTGTGTGTGTGTACCTGTCAGGGAGCTGATGTGCTCGCTGGAGTCGTCCTTGCTGAATCCCTGCTCCTCTGTGATGTGGCTCATCGGCACGTTGAGACTGAGACTGTCTTCATCTGACGGCTGGAACGATCAACAACAAACCAGTTCACAGCTCAACGGACTCAGACCGGAGAAAGAGAATCGCAGAAATGCTGAACGTCCACAGAGAGATTAACTAAATGAAAGTACAGTCACACACACACACACACACACACACACACCTCGGTAGCAGACAGTCTCTTGTCTCCGTTGTCGCTGCCGACTCCTGAGTCGCTGTCCTGCTTCTTCTGCTGCTCCATGTCCTCCACACTGCAGACAGAGAAGACAGGTCACACACACACACACACACACGGGAGACAGAGGTGTGTGTGAGAGGAGGAACGGAGGCTGAGTGACAGTGAAAGATAAGGAGAGGGAGTCTTATCGCCCTCCCTCCCTCCTTCTCTCAGGCTGCGTTCACACTGCTGGGTCGGTTCTGATTCGCTGGTACCGGCGTGTAACAAGCACTCGATTAGCTGAGCTCCTTCCTCTGACTCTGAGCTGCACGTGACTGAGTCATTAAAATAAATATCTAGGAAGCAGGAGACGTGTTCAAAGTTGAGCTGTGTGACACGTGCAGCGGCTGCACCTGAACCTGCACCTGACCCTGAACCCGACCCTGAACCTGCACCTGACCCTGAACCCGACCCTGAACCCTGCACCTGCACCTGAACCTGAACCTAACCCTGAACCCGACCCTGAACCTGCTGCAGTGTGTCCGAGCAACAAACGCCTCATCTTCACGTCGAACGATACGCAGCGCTCTGAGAGCAAACAGGACGAACACTACTACTCATATTCCTCGGATTTACGTTTTATTTTGGCGGGGCACGTAGCCTTAGAGCGTTTCTGTTTTATCTGATTTTCTTTTAAGGTCTTGGTTATAATAGATTTTTAAAAATAGCGTCCATTTGCTCCCAGTTTCCTCTGGAGCGAGAAGAGATGGAGACGTCCACATCGTTCACCCTGATCTGTTCAGGAAAACACGGACTGGAGTGAAGTGGAAGTTTACAGAGAAAGCAGAGAGAGAAATAAAGCTTTAGAATGTTTAGTAGGAAACACGTCACTCTGGTCACGGACTGAAAAAATGCGAGAGAAGAAAAAGATGGAAGAAAAGAAAAGCTGTGTGTCATAACCCTAACCCTAACCCTAACCCTAACCCTGCAGGACAACAGGAAGCATTCTGCCTGCCCACGTGTTGGGAGGATTCTCTGTCCTCTGAGACTCAGCTTCAGCTCTTTTCCTTTTTCACCTGTATTTCTGTGAAAAGGAAAGTTTGTCTGGACTAGAATCAGGAACCTGCTGATGTCACGGTGGCACCAACGTGTCCTCCAGCACCACCCTCAGGCATCTCGGAGCTGATCTGCTCCTACGTCTTTCTCTCCAGCTACAGACTCGGCCCTTCATTCCCCCGCCCCTACGCCTGCACCGCCTCCTCGTTTCCTCTTCCCGGCTGGCGTTTGGCCTGACCTCTCAGTGAACCGTCAGTGTGACCCGGCAGGGAGTCAGACACGGATCAGATTCAGCTGAGTAACAGAGGATGTGGCTGCAGCCTGGGGAAACTGAGGAAGCTTAGACAGTTCCACAGTCAGCGTGATGAAACAACCCCTTTTTTGTTACTCCCTGAACCTGGAGAGTCAAATGAATAAATCTGTATTTCTGTCGCTGCATCATTTTGTTTCTGATGATGTCCGTCGTTTCATTTGGCAGGAATGCTGCCGGCATCCTGCTGTGAAGGAGCGGGCTTGTTGTGCGACATGTAAGGAGCCAGAAAACTGACCTGCCGGTGGCGGGCCGTGATAGGCTAAGTCGCTCGATGACGGGCAGGTAGAGAGAGTCGGGCATCTTGTCACTGCGACACGCCTCCAGGCTCAGATACTTGAATATGTGAACTTTACCCTTTATACAGATCTGAAAAGGAAAAGAAAAGTCTGATCAGACGTCACGCTCTCCATCTGCTGCCTGCAGCAGCAACGACTTTGAGAACAGCAACGTTGACTTCGTCCACTGTGCAGATCGAGAGGATAAGAACTGCTGAGTCACAGCATCACTACACCTGAACGTCCGACTCAGTCCAGGAGCTGGACCCAACACACCTGTCAATCAACCCAGCTGCTGTGAGGCGGAGGCAAACCTCCACACAGTTACCACCAGGCCACCGATCACAGGACCTGACACAACAACGAATCCCGCACAGCAGGGTGGTGCTGGCTGGTTCAGTACGGACCTGCGCGGGTGGGCTCTGCAGCGGGTTGTTCTCCAGCTGGAGCGACTGCAGGTGTCTCATCTTCCTGTAACACACCGGGATGGTCGACACCTTGTTGCAGGAGAAGTCGAACTTCACCAGAGGTAGGACGGCCAGGTCTACAGAGGGAGAAGGGAAACACACTGTGAGTTCGTCCTTCAGGTTCTGAACAGGGACGTTTCCCACCAGGTCTCGCTCATTTTCCACCTCGATACCGCGCGAAGCATTAGTTAATGATTTATTAAACATTAATTACACGCTATAATCCTTTATCATGAAGTGAACTGATATGAACTAAGTAAGAGTTTAAAGAGCAGCTGCTGAGTAAAATATTCACACCGACTCGTTTCCCATCGTACAGAACAACGCAGCTGTTGTTATGATCGGGGGTGGGGGGTGGGTGGGGGTAATTGTTAGCAGCCGAGCGTCTGATAAAATACATGGAATCAAAGGCCT
This sequence comes from Microctenopoma steveboyesi, assembly GCA_032359275.1. Taxonomy (NCBI): domain Eukaryota; kingdom Metazoa; phylum Chordata; class Actinopteri; order Anabantiformes; family Anabantidae; genus Microctenopoma; species Microctenopoma steveboyesi. The sequence goes on from JAUMHF010000013.1 coordinate 926,346, forward strand.
TTTATTACTGTGCTGAGCTAGTGATTCTGTTTCCATGGAAACCTGCACCGACACGCACACCGATGACCAAGTACCGGCCGGCATGATGGGTGTTTAACCTCAGGCCTGGAGCTCGAACTACAGCTCGACTATCTACAGAGGACTGTGTCTGAGAACCTTGTCTCTTAAGGTCGTCTGTAAAAGCCAAGTCTGCTCCGATTGGTCGGCTCGCTTGATAAGAGCCTGCCTACACGCCCCAAACGATTTCTGCATCCGCCACCGCACCCCAGCCCTCACTGACACGGACGGGACAGACGGGTCTGAGGACAGAAAGTACTGAGGGAACTGTCTCCTGCGGATCACTGAAGTGATCATTATAGTCTCTTCTTGACAGTGTCTCATAATTAAAACCACTCGTAGGCGGTAATAATGTCGTCTGAGCGACCGTGACCAGAAAGCATTCCTCTGGTTACTGGATCCAAATACATGCCGCCTTAAAACTCGGCCCTGAACCAGCAAGGTTCAGCTAGGACGAATAAAAAATGCTGTAACACCAACATCGTGTCAGCCAAGCTGTTACCGTGCAACCACTCCAGGCAGACTGGATGAGTCGAGGCACAGGGGGAAACATGGAGGCATCCTCCAGGAAACAGTCCGATCCACTGAGTCCGTGTGTTCTCGTCACTGAGGTGCGACCTTTCTCGAGTCCCGCGTCCTGTACGTCCCTCTGTCAGAAATCACTCTTCATCCCGTTCGTACCCTCGTCTCTCTGAGCCTGTGGTTTGTTCCGTCTTTCTAGTTGAGGTAGGAGCGCGCTTCCATCGCTCTTTGAGCTGAATTGTTAGCAGACCTTTGCGTCACACACTGAGACCAGGGTAAGTTGGTCTGGGTGGGGTCTCTGAAGATGAGCCCCACAGGCTCATGTTTCTTGCTCATCTCAGTGTCACGGACTTATTTCCGACCTTTGGGGACTGAGGTCGCCTCTCGGTCACACTAAGGGGAACTTTTTAGCACTGGGGCGGGCGTGGCCGCGCTTACACGGGACTCTGTGCTCTGTTTTTATCTTTTTCTGTGTTTCTGAATTCAAGTGTCAGCAACTGAAATGTTGAAATGTTCGACCCTCCGCAGGACGATCAAATGAAAACTGAATCCTGAAAAAGTAAAGTAAATGAAAAGATGTCAGGCTTCACAAACTCACCTTCTGGCAGGACGCAGAGAAGGTTTCGGCGCACGTTGAGCTCTCGTAAAGCTTTGAGTCTGCCGATGTGACGAGGAAGAGCCGTGATCTCGTTGCAGCTGATGTCCTGCAGAGGAAGAGGCCACAACGTGTGCATGGGTGTCAAAGCTTCTGGTCTTCACATGACAGCACCAGTTATCTGTACTTTACATTTCCCTCTCTGGAAGGTTTCACCAGGCACCTGAAGCACATGTTGTTACCTGGAACAAGTAAAACTGTGCTACTACTGATTAGCAATAAACGGAAAGTCTGACTAAAGTCCGTCTGTGATGAGGAGTTTGTGCTCCTCTGATGGGCGAGCAGCGCTCTTCACTCCTCTTCTGTATCGCAGCTGCTGCTAATGCTAATGCTAGCTGACTCTGCATCACTTGGTTAGAAAGTGTTGCAGCTAGATTTGGATAGCCGTAGGTTTTGCCCTATCCTCTTTGCCCCCCTGCTGCTGGAGCCTACGCATCTAAAATGGCCACAACACTGACCAGAATACTCAGGGTGAGTGCTACTAATCATATCCCGTGCTTCCTCTGACCCATTACATATGGCGTACCCCAAGGTTCAATCCTTGGTCCAGTGTTACTCTTGTTTTATATGCTCACCCTGGATGTTATACTGATGACACACAGTTGTTCGTTCAGGTTTCGCACTAAATATGTCTAGAGCTTAATTACTCCACAGATCCGTTCCTCAGTAACACACTCACCAGCTCCATGAGGCCGTGCAGCTGTCCAATGGTCTCCGGCAGGCTCACCAACTTGTTGTTGCTGGCGTTGAGGACTCTCAGAGGTAAACTATACAGACAGGCCGGCAGAGAGCCCAGCTGATTACGACTGCAACACAAACACCAACCCTTTTTAAGGTGGAGCAACCAGGTAATAATTTAAATATCAATAAGCTATCAAGCATCACAGCATCAGTTCTGATAAATGACCGTTTTTTATTTTTACTGTAAGATTCAAAGACATTAATGGACAAATGAATGAGGGCGGGAATGACCCCATTACACTCGATTCCCTTCTTTGTATCTTCACTGATGCCCGATGATAAAACCTTATCATTTTACTCAGCTGTGTGTGTGTGTGTGTGTGTGTGTGTGTGTGTAATGCCTCTTTTCATTCTTATTTGTCCTGTAAAGCACTTTGGGCATTATGTAGAACTAGATCAGACTGAGCCAACACACACACTTCACCACAGCACTGTGAAACCCCCTCTGACTCAGCTCTGAAAATAACATTCAGGAAACATATAAGTGTGTTTATCCAGCTGTTCACACACTCTGGAAAATGTTAGCTGCAGTTTTTAGCTCTCGTCTCTGAACTCACAGCTAAATGCTAGCATGCTAACAATTGCTAACAAGCGGCGACTGAGGCTGATTTCAGTTCACTGCCGATTTAAATCCTCTAATACTGATGTGACAGATGTTTGAAATAGACTAAAAATAACGCTGCACTATTCCTGGAGGCAGCGTTATGGGTTCTGTGGTGAATAGAGACCAGCTCAGTAATGATGTGCAAAACTCAGCATTTGTCCCAAGAACAAAAACAGAATGAGAAACATCAATTGTCCCTTTAAACAACGTGCTGCTAACAGGAAGATGTTTGTCTGTAACAAACAGTAAAAGTAGAACGTCCTCGTACGCGGACATCAGGACCTTGTAGAGCTGAATTCTTCATTTTGGTGCAGACAACCCAAAATGTGATGTTCACGTGTGTGGACGCCAGGTCCTGGGAGGCCCTGCAGAGCCGGATGTTGGCATAGGCCAGTGTTTCTGAGCTACTGCCCCCCCCTCCTGGCTGCTTCCAGCACACCCCGAGGGGGGGCAACCAGATGAAATCAGGGGGTGTTGAGTGCTGTCTGTCATCACCACATCATTGTGCCAGAGCTGCAAAGTTCTCCTAAGAATGTTATCCTCTTTCCTTCCTCTTCTCGTTTTTCGCCGCCCGTCTAGTCCCACGCGCTTTGTCACGGAAACTTTATTCACACTTCAAACTGTGGGTTAATTGATTAGTCAGAAATTAGGCTGTGATGCATACTGTCAGTCAGTAGCTCTGGAGCTGTGTGTGTGTGTGTGTGTGTGTGTGTGCGTAGGTCCGGCCTCCTGCTTTGGACAGTGCAGTGCGTGTACCTGAGGTTCAGGGAGGTGAGCGACTGCAGGCTGATGATGCTGTCTGGGATGGTCCTGATGCAGTTGTGATACAGGTTTAGTGTTTCCAAGGCAACCAGATGGCAGACCTCTGAGGGGACGTCGGCCAGCCGGTTCTTTGACAGGTCTGCAGAGAGGAAAGAGAAAAAAGTGAGAAACACCACAGACAGTGAAGTCCACGTCCACGACGTCCATCCACCCGTCTCACTGCATAGGACTCCACCAGCTTCTGCTGTTACGTCACACACTTCTGCTACTTGTCTCATTTCTGCTGCAGTAAAAACCAAACTGTACAAAGAGCAGTGGTGCAATTTAGTCACCGGCTGCATCTCAGCAGCGTCGCACAGTCACAGGAAGAGCTATTTAAAACTGTGTGGTTGAGAAACAAAGAGCCAGTGAGTCCCGCTCAGATCCACAGAGCAAACAGCAGCATTCTGACTCAACCTCTGGTAACGTGTGTGTGAGAGAGACCGCGTCCCACACCAGCAGGCCTCCTAACCCCCCAAACAATACAGCAGAAATCACGGAAAAACACACGTTCCTGTTTGTGAGAACAGTAAAATACGAATGCAACACTTAAGCTAACAACAACATTAAAACCAGGTCTTAACTGGTGAAAACGTCACACTTACTACTACTACTACAACTACTACTACTGCTACTGATGCTGCTACTACCGCTACTACTGCTGCTACTACTACAACTACTACTGATACTACTACTGATACTGCTGCTACTACTAATACTACTGCTACTACTAGTGGCCTGGTTGTTCAATGGGTTAAGCGTCAGACTGTGAGGCAGAAGGTCGCAGATTCAAAACCCAGTGTGACTAGTCCATCCCCTACCAGGTGTGTCCTTGAGCCAGACACACAGCGCTAGCTCCTTGTAAGTCGCTTTGGATAAAAGTGTCTGCCAAGCAAAGTAAAGTAAAGTACTACTACTTGTCCGGGCCTGATACCTGTTCAGACATGTATATTAGCACGAACACTAAATCGACTCTTTCCTGTTAGTTGGAGAAGCTCCGACCTGCATCAGACTCTGCAGTGATGTCACACAGATCGTATCTGTGACTCGCTGACCTCACACACTGCGTGTGAAAGAGAAGGCGTTTCAGGTTTGGCAGCTGTTTCTGTGTCTGCTGCTTTAAATGTGAGAAACAAGCAGCTTGTTTGGTTTTGTACTTTTTCATAGCTGCCCTCGTGCATCTGAGGAGAGGAGACGAGTTAGTGTGAGACTCTGAGGCCTCACACTAAGATAAACGACCGGCCCGGCGCTGGGTGTGCTGCTCCCTGAACCTGGAACCTTCCTACTGGAACATGAAGCAGGTCATCTCACGGCTCAGGTCCTACTGTAGGTATTCAACACGGTTAGAGACCAGCAGAACGTTCCAGCTCCTGATGCTGTAAGCACCACCAACACCACCACACCCCGTGAAGCAGGCGGGACCTTCCTGTGTTATTAACAACACGGCCCCTCGCTCCAAGAACAGGAAGCGATCTCAGGGTCGGGAGGTCGACCACAACGCTTTGTCAAGGTGTGACCTTTACACTCAGGCAGGGGAGGAGAGGAAACCCTGGGAGGGAGTAACAGAGTGAGACTGAGGTTCAGGGTGAGCTTCCTTCACACACAACTCAAATGTGCATCATGTCAGACGGTAATTAGCAGAGAGACTAATGAGACAAACCGCCACAGGTCTCTGGACTTGTTGTCTGCGTGTTTGACGCCTACGTCAACACAAGAACAAAACTGAAGATGTACATTTGTCTAAACACAGAGACAGTTTCCTCTTTTATAAGTGAGGACATTTCTCTTCATTATCTTCACCATCGCTGTGAACTCTCCCTGAATGCATCACCTCCTTTGTCTTTTCACTTTAAAACCTCCACAAGTCATCGTGCACTGACTTGTGGAGGCCGAGCAGCCGAGAGACAAGAATGTCTGCTGCCCACTGATGGACAACACGGAGTTCAGCTGTGACAGGGAGAAATAATAAACCACTTTCTCCATAAATACTGGTCGACGCTGTGGTTTGTCAACTCACACAAACACACACACAATGTGAAGCGAGTTTCTGGTTCTGGTCCAGGCTCACATCTCTGAACTTAAACTAACTGATGAAGGTCTCAGTGGTCATACACGTCCCACATCAGCTTCCTACTGGGAAACTCTACCACTGTCGCGTGTGTTACTCTTCAGTGTGTTATTCCAGAACCAACAGACTACACACTGCACACAGAGGTGTGGAGCTGTGACTGGTGTCGGAATATTTTTGGTTCCAAGTTCTGCAGAGTCAGGTCATCTAGGTCTGTGAGAAGCACACACATACAGTGTGTGTGTGTGTGTGTGTGTGTGCGTGTGTGCGTGTGTGCGCGTGTGTGTGTGTGTGTGTGTGCTGCAGCTGCATCCTCTGGTTGTTCGGGAAAAGGCGAGACTCCTCCCTGCACGACAGTAATGACAGGCTTCATGGTACACACACACACACACACACACACACACACACACACACACACACACACACCTCCCCCCAGCACAGAAGAGAAACAGACTGTTGTTTCTGCTTCGGTTCAACATCAGTGAATAAGCTGCATTTTTGTCTCCACCACCTCCTGAGGGAAATATCTGCTGCTGTCGGTGTTGTTCCTGCCTGATGGTGCAGGGGGCGCCGTAAGCCGAGGACACATCCGAGGGTCTGTGCAGAAACGTTTGAAGACGTGGAAGGAGGTGCAAACAGGCGCGGGTGGGTGGAGTCCTCAGCAGTGAGGATGTGATGATGCTGCTGTGTTTATTTTATTGATACATAAAGTTCTGTAAAAACAACCATCGGACCAGCAGACACACACACAGACACACACACACACACACAGACACAGACACACACACACACACACACACACACACACACACACAGACACACACACTGTGGTTTTAGTGATAGCACAGCAAAAAGAAATTCGGTCCAGATGTGGATCAGAGCCACTGAGCTGATCTACACAGGGATGTTGGGCAGGCTGTGTGTGTGTGTGTGTGTGTGTGTGTGTGTCAGAGGAAGGGGTTTTGGTGGTGTCCTCAGCACATGCTGACTACACAGGAAACAGCTCTAGGTGGGGTTGGTGCAGGATGCTGAAGGTGTCTCAGACTGAAGTCAGTGGTGGTGATGATGATGATGATGATGATGGTGATGATGATGATGTCTGATTTCTGTGTAACAAGTTTTTCTCTACAGATTAATTATTATAATTATTTTATGACCCACTGAATGTTGAATTAACTCATGATAGCAGAGAGAAAACAAAACGTTAAATATTCTGTCAGGTGGAAAGACGTCGTTAACGGGCTGTAACATTGAAAACAAATCTGCAGAGTCAGGATGGAGTTGCCATGACGACCATGTGAGACTTCAAGATTCAAGATTCAAGATTCAAAACACTTTATTAATCCCAGAGGGAAATTGTTTGCCATGAATACAGCCGCT
>JAUMHF010000013.1:933273-947065 GCA_032359275.1 Microctenopoma steveboyesi
TATTAAGTCCAGTCAGAACTCTGGCTGCAGCATTCTGGATTAACTGGAGGCTTTTGAGTGAGTTACTGGGACAAACTGTCAGTAATGAATTACAGTAGTCCAGTCTAGAAGTTACATGGACTAGTTTCTCAGCATCACTCTGAGACAGGATGCTCCTAATCTTAGAAATGACAGCAGTCATCACACCTGTTTCTCCTTCTTCTTCTGCTCCGGTTGATTCTCTAACACCGACCACTGTGACCCAGTTTTCTCCTGTTCTGTCTGGAGAAAAACCCATTAAATCCTCCATTAACTGCTCGTCTGACTGCTTCATTCACTATGCATGACCCCACCCCACTTAGAGCCCCCCCGATGAGGTTGAAGGTGCAGATTAAGGATCTTATCAGGTTAGAAAATAATTTAAACACACTGATGCAGTAAAAGAGGAACAGAGCTGGGACGGTGTTCCCCATGTTCCCCAGCTGTCAGTAGGTTCAGGTGCGGCAGGAACACCGAGCGGACGGACCTTCCTCTCACCCAGCTGCCATCACATTCCTGGGAATCTGCAGCTTCCTCTGTGTGTGCGTGTGGAGGAAGAAGCAGTGAGGTAGAGGATGAGGGTGGTAACCCTCGGAGGTGTGACCTCTGATTACTGCTGTGTGTTTGAAAGCATTTGTCAGCAGTAATCAACAAATCCCACGGACTCGTCCTCGTAACAGTCTGAGAATCTGATAAGAGACTCTGCTCTGTTATAATGATCTAAACGCGAGCACGGCGTGGAGTAATACATCGTCATGAAAAGGCATAACAGTTATTTTTCATTGTATGAACCAATCAAATTTGAACAGATGCTGAAGATGCTGCGTTTACATTGTAAATGCAGAGTGAAACTCTAAACATAAAGATCTGAGATATGACATATATAACAAAAAACAGGGGCTGGCAGGAAGGACGGAGGCGAGTCAGAGTGTGAGCGAGCAGGCCGTGGTCTCTCTGTTACTGCAGCTCTATTTTTATCTGTGCCACTGATGTGAGCAGAAAAAAACAGGAAAAATGCTGCAGATGGTTATAATACGAAGCACAAACGTGTAATCTTATGTAATCTCTCTCTCTCTCTCTCTCTCTCTCACACACACACACACACACACACACACACACACACACACGATATTCCTGACAATGTGACTTGGACATGTACAGTATAGTGTGAGTCCAGTAAAAAACTGCCAAACTGCTGCAGCGATGTGTCGTCTGGAGCTGGGAACGTGGAGGTGGAGCAGCAGGCCACTACTGTGCTAACACACACACACACACACACATTTACTGTACAGCTTAAGTGAAAACAGCAGAGCAGCAGCGTTTGTTGCTTTATTCTTTCATTTCCGAGCAGCAATGAAAAAGTGAAAACAAACAGCAGCTAAGAAAGAAACTGATGAAACACACACACACACACACACACACACACACACACTACAGCTGCAGATTAATCAGCAACAAACTGGAGGAATGTGAACATGTCCGAACACAACAGAACATGTAGAAGACGAGACGCTGCTGCTATCGTCACTTTATCAATAATCAAAATAACTTTTCAACATGTTGTGTTTGGTTGCTGAGATCATCAGAACATCTGACGGATTCCGGACCGAGCTGCTTGATCTGCAGCAGATTAAGTGATAATGACAAATAAAACGCACACGTCCGTCCACGCCCACTGTCCACTTCAAACTCCCCCCAAATGTTCACATCTGTGCAGATTTATGATGATACAAAGAGGAAACAAAACACAAATGCAAAACACATAATAACACTAACAGACACCAAAGGTCGTGTAGCTGCCAAAACCAAGCAGCAGCAGCAGCGGCTGTAGCAGCAGCTGTAGCAGCAGCAGCAGTAGCTGTAGCAGCAGCGGCTGTAGCAGCAGCAGCAGTAGCAGCGAGTCTCTTGGGAGCCTGCAGGTGTAGCTACAACCCAAAGTTAATTAGCCTAAAGAATTAAAAAGCACCGCGTCTGCTGATCAGGACGGCTGGTTCTGTTCTGGGTGTGCAGCTGGACCCTCCCTACATGCTGTGACCCCTACACAGGGACCGTCCAGGACAGAATCAGGGTATTTGTGTTGGTGCTGCTATGTAGTCCGTGTGTCTGGGTGACGAACCGCGTCACGAGGCCAAACTAAACACGCCATTCCTGAGAAAGGAGCCTCGTGTTTGTGTTTAAAGCCTCGCACGCCGTGACTGCTGATGCCACCACCAGGAGACTGACCGGTTGGGTGGGTTCGGAAACTACCTGCCTTCACGTTTCTGTTCCTGGCCCCCCCACTCTCTGAAACCCCTGCAGCAGCACCTGGTGTGGAGTGTCCCAGCTCATCTGCTCTGGTCTGAATCAGTCGACCAGGCTGTGAACGGGCTCGACCTCTCCGAGCGAACGCGTCGCTGACTGTCTGCTCATTGGTTCAGCGGGTCTGGAGTGGGAACAGGAGAGTAAACACAGAGGATCCTGTTCCTAACCGGACAGAAGCAGCTCTACAGTGTGGGATAAATGAACGCTCAGCACTTCCTCGTGGCTGAAAACCAAGCAGAGAAAACACCTGCAAAGTGAGAATTCACGCGTTTACACCCCACATGCTAGCGCTCAGGCTAACATGTTTAGCTGTGATTGTAATCACTGAACGCACATTCAGCTCTGCGCTCGTCCAACATGAACCCCCGCCTGTTTGTTTCATCACAGCAGCAGCTGATGAGACACGGGGAGGACACTCAGCAGCTTCCTCCATCACACCGAGGGAATCAGAATCACTAAACTGTTCTGAGCTCAGGTTGTCATGGTTTCTGATCTAGGCCGCCACCTGCTTCCGTTTGGCCTTCACACACCTGTCCTGACGGGGCGAGGACAGATGTCCCCAGTCAGACCGCTACAGGAAGAGACGGTAGCTTCACAGCAGCTTTGTGAGCGCCGCTGAGAGGCGTGAAGCTAACGATTAGCACTGATTCACCATGTGAGCTAGCGTTAGCTCACAGGTGTGTGAACCTGACATTCAAGTCTCGAGTGGCCTGCTGCACAGGTTAGAGACACGAGGGGACACGGACACCGAACCAAACCTGTGGCAGGTCCACAACAAAAAGAAACGCGTCTCAACAAGTGAAGAGCATCCGCGCAGACTTCCTCTTCGTGTCACCTTCCTCCTGCTGCTGCTGCCCGGCAGGGAAACGCGAAGAGGAACCGTCCCATCACACGTCTCTGCACACAGACCGGGGACCGGTGGGTCAGGGTCAGCCGGTGTGAAGGGGCCCGAGGAGCCACCGGACCCGTTACAGCTGGACACAGACTCCTGGAGGTGAACGAGACAGTCAGCAGCCAACAGAACCTAACAGAACCTAAACTCTGTTCTGTTTACAGCTGTGCCTGGATTAAGGGAAGCTGCGGGGATTTCCAGGTCCAGGCCCGCCCCACTCCCTGATCCATGACGAACGCATTCACTGAGCTGAGCACCTGGTCCAGGTGAGCTCGGAGGTTCAGGTTCGGTCCAACAAGAACGAGCCGCCGGGCAACAAACCCGCAGCCTCACGCACACCCACGCACGCTGCTAACGGAAATGCCAGCGCTATAAATAAAGTACAATAATCACCGACCGTCGGTACCGCCCAGCACCGGCGTGGCCCGGGTTCTGTGGTAAAGCAGACGGCGCAGGGACCCCTACCTGCCTCCACCGTGTCCGTCAGGTCGTGGTTCGCAGCTGTCCGCGGAAACTCCTTCAGTTTTCGGCAGCTGAGGTGGAGGACGCCGCTGGCCGCCGCCTCCTCCAGCGCCCGCTCCAAGCCCCGGTTTGGAGGCAGGTTGGCGCCGCCGACGTGCGTCTGGATCGACGGGGCAGAACCGAGCTGGGAGAGAAGGGGGCGAGCTGCCTCCGGTCCCAACGTCGCCATGATGTATGTTCGCTTTATCCGAGTGCGGGACAGAGAGCGCGCGGGGCGAGCTACCGTGCAGTCCGCGGGACACCGACTTCCCAGGCGTGCCGTGCCGCGCGGCGCGTTCAGTTCCTCCTCGGCCGTCTGTCTGCGCGGCGCGTCAAGCGGCGGGGCTACGGGAGCGGCGCGACATCCGGCCGTACACTTTCAAAATAAAGCATGTGTGTTAATTTACGTATATTATTATTCAAGATAAAATGTTTGATATAATACAAATACAACGGGAATTATAACAATAAACTCCAGTTTCTTTCCTATTTATCACGTACAAATTAAGCATCTCAACATACGTAGCAAACATCCACTCAAATACTCATTACATAAATTACATGTCGTTAAAATCTACTTCATCAGCGGCAGCAGAGTATTTTAATAATGTATTTGAGTCTGACAACACGATGAAAAAGGTAAAAGAGTTACAGAACATTAAGATGTTTCTGCTTCCTGTGACCTGGCCAGAGTTTTCCTTCATCCTTGTTTTATTTCCGGTGATATCCGCTCTCCTCCTCACTGCGGCTGCGCGGCTCAGAAACGCGAGCGAAATAAACGCAGCAGCGAAAAGTTGGTGCACAGTGACATCTGCTGGACAGAATCAGACTGTACTGCCACAGCTTCAACCAGATTCACTATTTTAAATACTTTTATTTATCCAATGTTTTCTGTCAGATAACAACAATAAAAACATTACTGTACAGTCTCTTATATTTTTTTATTTACATATTTATAAGATGACAGAACCTGGTTCAGGGCTCATTTACATACACGTGATCATACTGAAAAGTGTTTTGACTGAGGTTTGGTCGCCACAGTTTAAACGTTGGTGTGTGGTGACGTGGATTATTCCAAACAAATGTGGGATCAGGCCTGGATTCAGCGCAGAGCAGACACTGAAGCTGCTTTGTGTTGTCACAGGCTGCCCAGTGATGTGTGTGTGTGTGTGTAGTGAGAGAGCGCCGTTGGGCAGCAGGAGCGCTGAGTCAACTGATTACACAACAGGCTTGCATCAGCAGATTCACAGTGCGGATCACTGATTGCACAGTTCACACACAACACAGCAGGTACGCCGAGTAAAGATCAGCTGTTAAACCTAAACCCGTCCTAACGCTCAGAGAACAACACTTTCTATCACAAAGGATGTGACCCCGGTGCAAACAGGCCACCGCAGAGAGACCAACAACAGACTCACCAGCTGAATCTGAGCTGTTTCTAACACGAAGGTACATCAGACCCACTGATACTCAGAACTTCCTCTTTCACCTCCAGCGGTCGCCGGCCCCAAGAAGCCTCATGGTCAGCGTGATCTGTGGTGTCCATGGTAACGAGTGCAGATTGAGGAAGATGCACCAACATAAAATAAATCCTGCTGTGGTTTTCTGTGTGCTGATGTAGGCGGAAGGGAAAATCCAGTTTATGCTATTTTCATGTTACAGTTAATTCATTTTTTTCATATTTCAATGACTTATTATTATTTAGCTAAATCACACGTCACGTTTCCTAATGGGAGGAAAGTGCACACGTCAGGTTGTAACAAGCCTTGGAGTCAGCTCAGGCAGCCGCTCTGTGTTTTTTCAGGTCAAACTCTGCCAACTGCTCCGACGCAGAAAGTAAAAACCACTGTTAAATACAGGAAGTGCTGATAAACAGCCGCTCTTCCTTTTCTCTGTGCCACAGCGAAGACTCGATTCAGACGCTGCTCACGTTGTTACAAAATGGTGAGTAGCCTGATTCGTTGTGTCCTGTTCCTTCTCTTTCTCTGCAGGCTCGGGTCAGATGTGAGCAGGACGTTCACGGGTCACTGCCCATCAGAGGCTGTTACAGCACCAGAAGGATTCTGCTGCCACACGCTGAACAGCTACAGCCTGTTTTCACCTAAAGAGGTTAGGTTTCATTCATCCTCTCTGATGAATGAAATGACCCATAGCATTCGGCTGTGATCTGTGTAAAGACCAGCTGCACACGAGGTTAAGAGCCACGAAGGAAACACAACATTTCTTTGGTTCATTTAAACGTGAATTTCCGACTCTTGGCTGCATTCACTCGCCCACACACACGCAGCTGATGCAGGGCGCTGCTGTCAGGCTCCGACACACATCACATCACATTTTAGGGGTTCACAGTCAGGGCCCCTCGACTGTGGGACGAGCTGCCAGAGGAGCAGGATGATTCTTCTTCTACTGTCTCAGATGATCCTGTTGGTTTGTGTCACCGTGTTTCCTGTCTAACAACAGTGTGGTGAAATGATAAAACAGGATGTGTGAGACAGATTTAGTGCCTGTGATTCTAATGTAGCAGCCTCAGAATGAGACTTTGACTTTTAAAGCCACACATCTCAGTGGAGCGCGGCTGGAATTGATTGACGGCCCTCAGATACTTGTTTTTGGATTCTTTTGTGTTTGTGGAGGTGGTGAAGTCTCTGCATGTCGCCACAGCTGTTTACTCGCTGCTCAGGAAGCATTGTTGCATCAGGACGTTTGCACCACAGCTGCAGTGACTGGGAAACTTGTTCTCTGTGCAGATGGAGAGCTGCAGGAGCCTCCGCTCCTCTCCCCACAGATCCAGATACGTCAGCTGGTGTGTGGAGTCACCGACACCTGTAAACACACCTCAGCCCGCTGCAGGTAAGACCCCCCCACTCCCTCACAGCAGGTCTGCAGGGATTTAGGAATAAGCTGAATATATCTCCTCCTCCTCCTCGTTCTCCCAGGAGCCACTCCACAGGCTGCCTCAGAACCAGAACCTTCAGTCCCGCTTCTGCTGCTGTCACCACCAGAAACCAGCTCTGCTCTGCACAGCTTTGACAAAGACACGAGCAGTCTCAGCGACGAAGGCAAAGAAGGCGACAGCAGGGAAGGAAGCAACAACAAGAGCAAAGAGAGACCAGAGGATGAAACGTTTCACCTCCCCAGGAGCAGTCCGGTCGTGTCCAGGCGCCACAGGCCCGTCTCCTGGCACGGCGCCGGGCCCGACGCCGCAAACCCAGCGAGGTAACTGCATGAACGAGAGCTTAACAGTCGAGTTCAAGAGGGAAATGACCTCCTTTTTAAAAAAGAAAAGTGAAACCTGGAGTCTGGTCTTTACGTTCCTGCAGCTGCTAGAGTCTTATTATCAGTTCTCAGCTGTGATCATGGTTCACTGTGTCGGTGTGTCGAGAGTCGTGAGTCAAGTCCACGCTGTGTTTCTGGTCCTGACTGAACAGGATCGGACCCCCCCACACACACACACACTGGGGGGTTTTACAGGTGGACGCTCAGCACCGTGTGTTTCCCCTCACTCGCTGGGCGATGGCCTGAAAGCTGCGCGGCAGCCTGCAGATGCTGAGGAAACAGGAACTGAGACAGAACACGTTTCTGTTGATGTCGGTGGTAAAACCACGTTAATGTCACGCACCAAAAATAATATCGTCACAAGCAGCAGGAGAATAAAATCGATACAGCAGAGCAGAGAGACCAAGAGAGAGAGAGTCAAACGTTCGAAACTCTCTGCTCGGTAGCAACATCTGAAGTTTGAGTTTCTCCTTAATCTGCAGCCACTGTTGTTTTTCACTGGAGCTGAAACTGCCTAAATGAAACTTTCTTCTCCCAGCTCGGACCCCCCATCTCCTGAAGGCGCGACCCTGCCTCGGGACCAACGCGGACGTTTGACAGTCGGCAGTTTGGAGAATCTGGGATCCAGACCGAGTTCTCTTCATGTCTCTCCGCAGGTCCAGGAGAACAAGAAGCAGCGCTGCGTCTCCGTGTCCAACCTGAACAACCTCCTCAGCTCTCTGTTCCACCTCCCCTTCAGTGGACAGCAGGGACCGACAGGGGAGCACCGAGGGCGGGGCCTGACCAGCTGCGATGGCCGCCACTCACCAGGTAGATACAGTAGGTCAGTCCAGTAGGTCGGGGGGGACTTAGTCCGGCTCTATCTGAGTCATCGGGTTTCACTGAGCCAGAACTAACGAGTTTCCAACAGTGTGTGACCTGAAGATTAGTAGAAAATAACAAGATGGCCGAGACAAAATATGAATGAATGATTTTCTATTTGTGCTTAAATAAAAACATTAACACACAGGATCAGGTCCGTAATGAGCAGGGCCGTGTCCAGATCTGTGGGGCCCGGTGTAGGATTATGTTGGTGGTCGCTGTTTGTAATGGATGAAACTCATTTAAATCATCTGTGGAAGTAAGTTCCTGAAACGGAAATGAAAAACAGGTAATGTCGTTATGGCAGGAAGAACATTCTCTCTATGAACAAACTGCTGCAGAACTTTGAAGATACCGGAAACATCGGGAATCAAATCAGATCCAGAGTTTCTAGATTTTTGTGTTTTAAGATTCAACAGTTTGGTTCATTACACAATAAAAATAATGATGTAAAAAGAGGAGGAGCAAGTTGAGGAGGAGGAACAACACGGCAGCATAAAACTTTTCCATCACAGTAAAGAAACACATTTGAAGTTTGAGACTAAAGAACGCCAGCTGTGTTTGAAACCAGGTCACATGATGCGACTCAGTGTTGTTAAATGAAGCTGTGCTCATTTCATCTTCTGTGTGTGTGTGTGTGTGTGGTCAGACCTCTCCACACCAAACAGCAAAGACAGGAAGTTCAGTGCGATCCCAGAATTGTCTGCAGACGTCTTCAGGACCAGCTGTGAGCTGGACGAGGTGCGTCGCCAACATTAATCACAGTAACTGGTGGTTTGGGAACATTCTGAGTATTCTGTCTTCACATCGTCCTCGTGGACCTGAAGTGATAACCTGCTGTTTCACCCGTGTCTCTGCAGGAAAATGCTCATTTCATCGTGGTGGACATGGTGCTGGAGGCGCTGGAAGGTGTGAAGTGGAACCTGAGCCTCCACCAGTGGACGTCCACGCGCCAACACACTGCAGAGGACAGTCTGCTGCAGGAGCGCGAAGCCTGCAGACACACGCGGACCTGCGGGACACATGACGACACACACACTCCTGAGCAGGTGCAGGACAGAGGAGAGGAGCCGACACACCAGCCAAAAACCTTCTCTGTCCTCTCCACTGACAGCGGGTTTGAAGGTAACGTGACGTCCTGTCTTCAACTGTCTCTGACTCTGCTACCACTTTGTTAACCTGACACTGTGTTTTAGACTGTGGAGCAGAAACTACGCTGACACAGAAAGATTGTCTCACAAAGTAAGAGACACTCCAGGTTCCTCCACTGAATGAGAATGCGTCGTCAAACCCGTGTTTCTGACTGGACCTGTGTTTTCCCTCCATAAAGTGCAGAGTCTCTGGCCCAGCAGCTGGTGGTGGAGTTCAGGAGGAGCTGGCTCCCTTCCCGTGAGCCGCGGCGTGGACGGCTGAGCCTCCGTAGCTCACTGCAGGAGGTGAGGAGACTGACAGCAGCCAAATACAGCTGCCTTCATGTGTGTGTGTGTGTGTGAGGTTTGGCTTCTTGTCTCTGTCGTCTGCAGCTGCCGGGTACGGGCAGCGTGGCGGAGAGCAGCAGCAGCCTGACGGAGGAGATCAGACTGAGAACCAGGATGAGGGGCTCTCTGAGCTGGGCCCCGCCGCGCTTCCAGATCATCTTCACCGTCCAGCCAACACACAGGTTCTCAGACACACTCAACACGACACGCCCGTCACAGGCCTCGCTCTCTGACTCCCTTTCCTCCACCAGGCGCAGTCACGTGGTGGCGTCCCAGCACTTTCTGTGCGCAGGCTGTGGAACAAAGGTGGAGCCCAGTGAGTACTGGATGGTGCTGATAAAGCTCCAGCTGGAGCAACGCATGCACTGACTGAAAATGATCAGCTTCATTCTGCAGGAGTTCAAACACAAAATAAATCTGCCGACTCGCGGTTGATTCCAGAAAAATGTGTTCCTGTGATGTTTTCCTGTAAGTAAAGAGAGAAACCTGCTGCGGGTCTCTCACCACCACCGGGTGGCGCTCAAGTATTCATCTAAAATACTGGATTCCTCTGATCTGCTGTCACGTAGTTTTCTGTGATGAGGAAAAAAAGTATCTTCCACATAAATCACTGACATTTAGTGTAAACAAACACTGTGAGCACTAACAGCAGCTCTCTCTCCTCAGGGCACATCAGAAAGCTGCGCTACTGTGAATATCTGGGCAGGTGTGTAGAAGAACCAGTAGAGTTTTCACCTGTGTTTAAATCTTCACTCTACATATGTAAGTTATTGAACTGGGACCAATGGTTGGTGGTGTTTGATGGGACAGGTATTTCTGTGACTGCTGCCACAGCGGCTCTGAGGCTGTGATTCCTGCTCGGGTTCTGTCCTGCTGGGACTTTGGCAGGTAACTGAAGAGCCCTCATCAAAAAAGCAAACAGCCAGCTCCCACGGTAACTCTCACACGGTGAAATTTAACGGAACTTTATTGCAGGTACCCTGTGAGCGACTTCTCCAAACAGCTGCTGGAGTCAGTTTGGTGTCAGCCTCTGTTTGACCTGACATGTGTTGGTAAGACGCTGTACAGCCGAGTGAAGGAGCTGGACAGGTTCAGGGTGAGTTGGACTGTCCCAACATATTTAGACGCTGCTCTCACATGTTCACACGAGCCTCCCGTTGCTTCAGGAGCTGCAGGAACAGCTGCTTAGCATCAAGAAGCTGCTGAGAGCCTGCAGGTTGTCTCCCAGGGTGATGATGGAGTTCGAGCAGCTTCCCGCTCACCTGATGGAGCAGCCACACCTCTTCTCTATAGACGACCTGTGGAGGGTGAAGAAAGGCCAGCTGGTGGTGCAGGCCAGGGCGGTGCTGCACGCCACCATCGATCATGTAGAGAACTGTAAGGTCAGTCTGTGATTTGATGACTCTGCAGTGGAAGCTCATCAGCTCTGGGCAGCATTTGTTCCGCTGTAGAAACATTTCCGTCTCCACTGGCATCAAACATCACTAACTTAGAACATTTCTCCGACTTCTCCTGTTCCAGCTGTGTCTGGCTCGAGGTTTCATCTGTGAGTTCTGTAGAGACAGAGACATCATCTTTCCCTTTCAGACCGACACGTGTACGCGCTGCCCAGGTGAGCACGAACAAACGCTGACTGCGTCTCATATGTAGTAAATGTGCAGAACAGATGCCATGAGATGACGTCACAAAGGCTGTGATGTCATCTCATGTAAGTCGGCATGTTTTCTGATGTGACTTTCAGTGTCTTCTTCAGCAGTGTCAGACACTGTTTGAGTTTCTCCTCAGTCAGTGATCAGATGCTGTAAAACAGCGTAAACTAACATGTGGATAAATCAGCCGGGTTCTGTTTTCTTCCCTTTTGTTTATTTGACCACAGAAAATATGACCTGTTCAAAGTGTGCTTATTTTCTTTCCCAGCGTGTAAGACCTGCTATCACAAACAATGTTTTGTGGGAAAGAAGTGTTTGAAGTGTGCACGGATCCAGTCACGGAAAAAGCATTGATGGATCCATGAAGGAACAACTGCTGCTCCACACACAGCGACTCAGTGAAAATCTTTGACTATATTATAATGAGTAAAATAACAGAGGACTCTCATCTGTATGTCAAATTTCCTGTGGAAATAAAATGAGAGCGATTTTTTTACCTCAAGCCGTAATAAAGATCTTTCTGTCTGTTAATTATTTTGATTTTGCATTAATCTACTGCACAAACTGTGGCGAGGTGTCGTAATCAGCTCATCTGACTGTTAAACCAGGCCTGAACTACTGCAGCACTGTGACAGACTTCAGAAGAAAAGGAGGATGAAAAAGTTATCTAAAGTTAGTACTTTCCCCTACTGTACTCACACAGTACAGGAAACACACAAACACATTTATCTAGTCCCATGACATTTCATTTGCCTCTTGGTTGCTCCTAATGGCAGCGCGCTGAACCCCTTTAGACTCAAAGTTTGTTCACGCCTGGAGTAGTGTCAGGTGACGACATCTCAGCCCCTCAGGTACAATCAGAGGTGTCAAGAAAAACAAACCGAAGCTTATACACGCGACGCCACCGCCACACACCAGCAGGTGATGCAATCATTGCTGAACAACTTTTGGTATTTGTTAGAATCTTCAGTATTTGTTTGGTCAGATTTTTAAAATAAATTCAATTAGGTTGCTTGCAGCAACAAATCCACAGGGAATCATTTCCCAGCTCCGCAGTTCCCTTCAGCTTTACACAGCATTTTTATGTCTTTTAACTTATTTGGTTTTGCAGGCGACACCACACCTCCACCGACTCCATGCTAAAGTTTGAAGGTGTGAAAATAACATATTACAGACTAATGTGTCTGCTTATTCTAAATCTTGTAAAATCTGAGCAGAACAGCACAACAAAAACTTACTCCTGAAGGTGGAAAACAGGAAAACACCCTTTGGAGCAAGACACTCAGTCCCTGCTCCTTGTAAATCGCTTTGGATAAAAGCATCTGCAAAGTAAAATACTTAAAGAATCTGGAGGATACTCTGAAAGAGACATGCAGAATGGACGTAATATTAATTAATATTTAATACCTTCTTGATCCTCTTGGTTGTTTGGACAGCTGCTAGACCTGTGTCTGCGCTACTACGAGGTATCAGTGTCTTGTCCAAGGACACCTCAACATGTAACCCTGTGGGACTGGGAATAGAACACGCTCACCCTTCGCTTTGAAGACGACTGCTCTACCCACTGCGCTATCATACCGCCCCCTCACATTCTCAGATGTCACTGCATGGATTTTGGAACATAAGTAAAACTACTTTACTTTACTTTACTTTACTTTGCTTGGCAGATGCTTTTATCCAAAGCGACTTACAGGGAGCTAGCGCTGGGTGTCTGGCTCAGGGACACACCTGGTAGGGGATGGACTAGGAGTCAGACAGGATTCGAACCCACAACCGTCTGCATCCCAGTCTGACGCTTAACCCATTAAGCTACCAGGCTGCTGGTAGCCTACTATTGTTGCTTCTCCAAATGCAAATTAAAAGTTTACAATGCAAAGAAAACCACACAATAACAAGGTTGTGAAATACTGCTGCCTTCTCCAGATCCAAGAAGGGTCTCCATGCACTGAGAGTCCAACAGATAAGTCCTGCTCCAACATTTAGAAATTCACTTATTGAAATCTGGGCGAACAGAGAGAGGGTCAGACAGACAGAGGTCTGGAAGCCATATTCAGAGCCAAGGTTAGATCCATGCAATCCAAAGAAACAGCAGATCAGGGCGGATAGAGGCAGGATCAGGAACAGGATGGGAGTCAAAAATCGTCAGAATCTTCAACGGTCATGTTTCAGAGCTGCAGAGTTGCAGTCTGGAGGTCAGAGCGGGCAAACTGGCAAATGGTGCGCGTGTGGTGAGCTGCTTTCAAAGCAGCGCTGGACTAGTTAAAAAGCTCAGGGGAGGCAGGGATGGGGATGAGGTCTACACTGAGTTCTGTGAAGCTCTGGATGTTGTGGGGCTGTCCTGGTCATGGACACCTCAGCCTCCACGGTAAGGCCTATGCAGGGGTGTGGGAGCAGAAAGTCTGATCTATAGCCGAATCTTGGATTCAAGAGGAACAATGCGTATTTGTCCTGGATGAACTCTACACCCTGTCCACCCTGGAGTGGTTCTCAGGGGAGATGAGATGACTGGGTTTGTGATAAGCGATAAACGAGAGTGAGGCCTGCTGGGTAATGGAGCCGCTGGCAGAGGTGAGTGTAGTATGGTGTCAGCAATTGAGGAGACGCCTGAGAATGGCAGGTAAGTAATGACTCAGACTTAAAGGGTAAGACAGGAGACAGGTTGTACGTCTGGCCTGGTAGCTCAATGGGTTAAGACTGGTATGCAGAAGGATGCAGGTTCGAACCCCGTCTGACTCCTACTCCATCCCCTACCAGGTGTGTCCCTGAGCCAGACACCCAGCGCCAGCTCCCTGTAAGTCGCTTTGGATAAAAGCGTC
>JAUMHF010000013.1:949387-960405 GCA_032359275.1 Microctenopoma steveboyesi
GTAAAGTAAAGTAAAGTAAAGTAAAGTAAAGTAAAGTAAAGTAAAGTAAAGTAAAGTAAAGTAAAGTAAAGTAAAGATGAACCGATGCAGAACAGAGAAATCCAAATGCCAGAGAACAGGCCAAAATTCTGAGGCATCCAATATCATTCACAGTTCAGAGGAGGGTCAGAGGCCAAACAGATGGTTCGACTCAGTATCAACCTTTCAAAGCAGCTGTTGTTTTTTCTTATTTTTCTGTTACTCATATTTTCATATTCATTACAAGTCAATAAATGGTTTTCTACACAAAATTAAGGTACATGTTTGTATTCTTCAAAAGAGATGAATATAAAGATGAAGAAAGAAGAGAAGGGAAGAGAAAGTGATGACGGTGATTGTGTGAGAGGAGGAGGGAGAGGAAACCAGGATATAAACCAATCATTAGCCCGAGACTCAGTTCTCTGCAGACCCTTGATGATGGAGTCCCAGGGTGGAGCAGAGCTCTGCTTTCCACAACTCCTCAACGTGTCCTGCAGGAAGGCGACGTCTGGGTCCAGAGTGGTGCTCCTGAACATCCTGGTGTCGTCTGTCTCTGTGCTCACTGTGACTCTCAACCTGCTCGTCATCGTCTCAGTCTCCCACTTAAGGCACAGATAAACTCATCATCTAAGTTTAGGAAATATGAGAATTGATCTGGAGGTTTCTGTTCCTCCGTGATGTCATGTGTAAAAGTGTTGTTCTGTCTCCCTGCAGGCAGCTCCACACACCCACCAACATCCTCCTGCTCTCTCTGGCTGTTTCCGACTTTCTTGTGGGTCTCGTTCTGATTCCAGGTGAAATCCTCAGGAAAACGTCCTGCTGGTTTCTTGGTGATGTCATGTGTTCTCTGTACAAATATTTAGTCACCCTCACTATCTCTGCTTCCATAGGAGACATGGTTCTTATCTCAGCTGAACGTTACGTGGCTGTTTGTGACCCTCTGCATTACCCCTCCAGAGTCACTGTGGGAAGGGTGAGGTTCTGTGTTTTTCTCTGCAGGTTCTGTTCTCTTCTCTACAGCAGCGTTTTTTTTAAATGTGGTTTGATTGAACCAGACAGACAGAACTTCTGCTACGGAGAATGTGCTATTGTTGTTCATTATGTTGCAGGAACTGTGGACGTTGTCGTGAGTTTCATTTTTCCCATAACTGTCATCATAGTTCTGTATGTGAGAGTGTTTGTGGTGGCTGTGTCTCAGGCTCGGGCCATGAACTCTCACATCAAAACTGTCTCTCTGCAGAGATCAGTGACTGTAACTGTGAAGAAATCTGAGCTGAAAGCAGCCAGAACTCTGGGTGTTCTTGTGCTTGTGTTTTTAATATGTTTCTGTCCGTATTACTGCGTCTCTCTCGCAGGTGATGCTGCTCTCAATGCCTCATCTACATCTTATGTGATCTATCTAATGTATTTTAACTCCTGTCTGAACCCTGTGATCTACACCTTGTTCTACCCCTGGTTCAGAAGATCTATTGTTCACATTTTTACATGTAGGATCCTGCAGCCTGGATCCTGTGACGTTAACATCATGCAGAGAGGGACTGTGCAGTGACTGAACTCGAACTGATCATTCATTTAAACATGAGTGAATTCACAAATCTGAAAAGTGTGTGTAGTCTAAACATGTGCTTATGAATAAGACACCTAGTATCAACTTCACATCAAAACTATATTTTGGCATCCACATGTGGTTGTATAACTCAGACCCGCTTATTTTTAAATGCTCAGTGAAAGTCTCAGAGATTTGACACAAAGGTGATGTTCGTCTTTTGACTGTTGTGCATTTGGTGAATAATTTACAACCTATGGTGCATTCTTTGGTTAATATGTTTAATTAATTAAAAGTCTTCTTTTAGTTTTTTGACTGTATTGCTATTGAATTTCAATTTCAAACATTCATACGCTACCAATCAAAACGTTTTCATGAAAAGATGCATGTCTTCAACTGTGGTCCCATCATTGCAAAATGGTTTTATATTCATAATTATAATGAGTTTTAAACTTGCATCAACAAATCTAATGTGCTACAGGAATACTAATACATGCATGGCATACATACTGACGATTGATGTACGTGTATGGAAGTGTTCCTTTAAAGACGGTTTCTATATACAGTAGTCATTTGTAATATTAACAATATGTACACTGTGTTATTTATATTTCAGATTAGAATTAGATGTTGAAAAAATCTGCTTCCATTTAAAAAACATTGTCATTTCTGTTTGTGTCCAAACTGTTGTCTGGTAGTGCACATGTGACCCGAGCACTCAACTCATAGATTCATGACTTAAAACCTAATTAAAGTCTCTTCAGGTTCAAATCAGAGTCACTGATGTGAATTTCCTTATGAGATAATATTTAATTTTTACATTACACCATAAAAAATAACTTAATATAAAACAATCTGAAATCACAATCATAAAGGTTAATATAAATCCAATAGTTAAGAAAGACAAAACAAAATCTTAACACTACTAACAATGAATAAAATCAGAGCACGATTCCTTCACAGGTGACCACAGCCAAATCTCACACACCTGTGTACGCTGTG
This sequence comes from Microctenopoma steveboyesi, assembly GCA_032359275.1. Taxonomy (NCBI): domain Eukaryota; kingdom Metazoa; phylum Chordata; class Actinopteri; order Anabantiformes; family Anabantidae; genus Microctenopoma; species Microctenopoma steveboyesi. Next base: position 951,954 of record JAUMHF010000013.1, read on the forward strand.
CTCACTCTGTAAGATGTGTAGAATGTAATATAAATATTAAAAACCAATATAACCCCAATGCTTGTCACCCTAAAAAACATCTTGCGGAGGAAAAACATACACACACACAAACAACGTCAAAAACAAGTCTTACAAAGTTGAAACGACACCTACGGAATGACGAGCCCAGCGGCCTCCACTTCGTAAACACCACTACCGTCTGCTGACGAGCGCAGCCAGAGAAGAGCCGTGTCCCGTGCTAACAAGGAATGTATTGGCTACTTAATCATCAGTAGAATTAATGTGGGGTGGGGACACTGCACCTAAGTGGACACTGTGCACTAAAGTGGAGCCAACAAACAAAAAGTTGGTCTTCAGGTGTACTACAATGTTTTGACATGGAGTCATGTCTCTGAATGTGTCGATGAACAGGCATTATCTTTTACTGTGGACTGACATGTCAAACTCTGTGAGAGTACACTATATCTCCTGCCAGGTAGCGCTAAACCATACCTCCATTTTTGTTTCAGAGATTGATTGATACAGGTTTGCTAACACCTGACTCTGTGTCAAATCACTCCCTGTTTACTCATTCCATAAGATATTCTTTGGACGTAGAATGGAGCCCAGGAGTTTATTGCGGAACCAGGGAGTTGAACAGGTGAATGCACTGCGAGTGATTGACTTAAAGAGGAGATAATACAGAGTGCTTCCACAAATAGACAAAGCATCTTCCTAGATCTAAAATTCAAATACGTTCACTAATTGGGGATTGGATTGAGTGAGATAAAGGTAACCTTCTCATACTCACCAACTTGAGGTTTATGTGCTCTTCCTCAAACTAAATAATTGATAATGTCTGATCAAGCTGAAAGTCATATCTCAAAGACATAAGAAGTCTGTTTAGACCTTCATACATGTTCACCATAGTCTATTCTTTATAGGCCAGGTTTGGAGAAGTCCTGTTCACTGCTCCTCTAGCCTCTCTTCTGAATTACAGGTGGTGCAGATGCTGATGCTAATGCTAGCTGACTCTAGCTGCCTTTATCAAGATATGTTTCTGTGTCTCACTGTTTACAATTTGCAGAGTTGTCGTTGTTATGATGTCACAGACAAACTTGAAACAATTGCTGAGCCATTTTATCACTGAATGCTGGTCGTCTAAGACTCGGGACATGCGGGTGAAAGGGTTAGTCCTACCGACTCAGACATGTTTTGCTTTGAGTTCAGTTGCATTTTTTACACAAATTTATTGACTTGTAATGACCTGCTTTTAACAGACAGTTGTTGTACACATTTTCCCAAGCACTTACTTTTTAAATGAGGTAATATTGTAATTTAACTTTAGCTATTTGCTATTGTTTCTTGGTCTACGTCTGCTTCTCCTGCAAGAAACAAACAAAAAAGCGGGGGACCAAGACGAAGCCAGGCGGGCAGAGGGGGACAAGGAAGGAGGGCCGGAGACCGAACAGGGAGCAACGACTAACACAGGACAGAGACAAGGAACCAGGGACAGACACGGACAGAGTCCAAAAACCAAAGTTCAAGGACCGAGACCACCCAGTTTAAAGCAGCCCGGGGCTAGAGCCCAGGCCGCCAGTCCAGGGGTGGAGGCAGGAGGCCGGTAGGGCCTCGAACAGGCCGAGTAGTGGCAGCAGGCGCTGTGCCAGGAGAGCTGCCGGTGGACCGCCTTGAGGCAGACGAGGGTCCATGAACACCTCGGGCACATGACCTGGCGGAAACAGGCGAGAGTCCAGAAACGCCCGGGGAGTGTGCCCCGGGCAACAGGCGAGAGTCCTGGACAGGTCCAGGTAGGAAGCCCAGGGGCAGCAGGCGTGGGTCAAGATGAGCCCCAGGCAGGTAGCCAGGGGGCACCAGCCGATGGTCCAAGGGCCCTCCGGGCAGACAGCCCGAAGGATACAGACGAGGGTCCCGAGGAAACCCGGGCGGAAAGCCTGTAGCGACGGCTGCGGAGGTCCATGAGCCCTAGGCGGGCAGCCCAGGAGTGACTGCTGTGGAGCCCAAGGGGCTCTGGGAAGGCGGTGACCAGGGAGCGATGAGGTGGAGGGGGGTCCGGGTAGGAGACAGGTAGTGAAGGCTGAGCCCCATCCTGGAGATGGGTTGCAGGCTGGGGGTGAGAAGCGGGCTGCTCAGGAGACCCCAGGGCTGAAGGAGGGCTGGGAACAGGAGAGGTGCAGGTGGCCACGTTGCCCTTGACGTGACCACAGCCAAGAACAGGACCAGGAACAGGGACCAGGCCCGAAGAGGTGGGGACCATGTTGTCCTCGATGCGACCCCTTCCAGAGACAGGAACAGGAAACAGGGCTGAAGGGGCGGTGACCGTGGTGTCCTTGACGCAGCCCCTTCTTGAGACAGGAACAGACGGGACGGCGGCTGCGGCGTCCTCGGTGCAGCCCTGTCCGGAGAAAGGAACAGGCGGGGAAGCGACTGCATCAGCCTTGATGCGACCCTGCCTGGGGGCATGAGTCTGACGGGCGGCGTCCACAAAGTCAGGGACCTGAGCAGACTGAGTGTCGGCGCGTGGATGCGCCTGGGAACAACAGCAGGAGCCTTCTGTGTGGCGGTGTCTGGGAACTGGAACAGTGCTGCCGACAGAGCAGCAGCCGAGGCGAGGTCCGAGGCTGCAGGAGCAGGTGCGGGGTCCGAGGCCGCAGGAGCAGGTGCGGGGCCCAAGGCCGCAGGAGCAGAGGCAGGAGTTGCCGTGGAAGTGGCAGCCTGAGGGACTGCAGCAGGAACTGGAGCAGTCACAGAGTTCATGTTGGGGGCTCCCAGGCCCTGCAAAGCCGCATGTCTCTGGCGAATACCCCCTAGGTAGTGGGTACATACATACCCCAAAGATTGGGGGCGGATGATCAGGCGGGTTCCCCAATAGGGCGAGGCTGAGGAGGAGTGCTGGGCAGAGTCTGCTGCGGACTGGGGAGCGGCAGCGGACTCAGCGAGAAGCCCACGCTAGTAATTTGTAGCTCCATTGATCGATTCCCAGCCGCGGCACCCAGCCCATCCCCCATACCAGGAGTGTCCTTGAGTAAGACACTTTGCGCTAGCTCCGCAGGTGGTGTCTGTAGTGAGGATGGGTCAAGTGCAGAGGACACATTTCACTGCGTGTTGTACACTGTGCAACTATATATGTGACAAATAAATCTTCTTTTTCTTCTTCTTTTTCATGGTCAGGAACGTGAAGTTTGAGACTCCAGCAACAGGTGTAATCCCCGGGGGAATTCAATTATGAGGAACCGACACAGGGAGTGTGTGTGTGTGTGTATGTTTGAGGAGGGAGGGGGCATGTATATACATATAAATCAGCTGTATGTCAGGAAGTCCAGGTCAGAACTATCTCTCTGCAGATCTCCTAATATGGAGGTGGAGACTGGAGCAGAGCTCTGCTTTCCACAACTCCTCAACGTGTCCTGCAGGAAGGCGACGTCTGGGTCCAGAGTGGTGCTCCTGAACATCCTGGTGTCGTCTGTCTCTGTGCTCACTGTGACTCTCAACCTGCTCGTCATCGTCTCAGTCTCCCACTTAAGGCACAGATAAACTCATCATCTAAGTTTAGGAAATATGAGAATTGATCTGGAGGTTTCTGTTCCTCCGTGATGTCATGTGTAAAAGTGTTGTTCTGTCTCCCTGCAGGCAGCTCCACACACCCACCAACATCCTCCTGCTCTCTCTGGCTGTTTCCGACTTTCTTGTGGGTCTCGTTCTGATTCCAGGTGAAATCCTCAGGAAAACGTCCTGCTGGTTTCTTGGTGATGTCATGTGTTCTCTGTACAAATATTTAGTCACCCTCACTATCTCTGCTTCCATAGGAGACATGGTTCTTATCTCAGCTGAACGTTACGTGGCTGTTTGTGACCCTCTGCATTACCCCTCCAGAGTCACTGTGGGAAGGGTGAGGTTCTGTGTTTTTCTCTGCAGGTTCTGTTCTCTTCTCTACAGCAGCGTTTTTTTTAAATGTGGTTTGATTGAACCAGACAGACAGAACTTCTGCTACGGAGAATGTGCTATTGTTGTTCATTATGTTGCAGGAACTGTGGACGTTGTCGTGAGTTTCATTTTTCCCATAACTGTCATCATAGTTCTGTATGTGAGAGTGTTTGTGGTGGCTGTGTCTCAGGCTCGGGCCATGAACTCTCACATCAAAACTGTCTCTCTGCAGAGATCAGTGACTGTAACTGTGAAGAAATCTGAGCTGAAAGCAGCCAGAACTCTGGGTGTTCTTGTGCTTGTGTTTTTAATATGTTTCTGTCCGTATTACTGCGTCTCTCTCTCAGGTGATGCTGCTCTCAATGCCTCATCTACATCTTATGTGGTTTATCTGTTCTACTTTAACTCCTGTCTGAACCCTGTGATTTACACCTTGTTCTACCCCTGGTTCAGAACAGCGGTTAAACTCATTGTCACATGTAGGATCCTGCAGCCTGGATCCTGTGACACCAACATCCTGCAGAGAGGGACTGTGCAGTGACTGAACTCTTGTGTCTATGAAAAAAATAACACACATGTAGAAACTGTTATTTGAAGCACAGAACCTGTCACGTGTGTGTGATTTTAATCTGCTTTATATTCAGTTACATTAGAAAGTGTTGCTGGTAAAACGTGGCTCTTTACTTTCTGGCAGAGATTTGATGTCTACAGATTCTGTCAGTGGATACTCGTGTGACACAGTCAGTGACTGTAGTGTGCACTTTATATTCCTTTATTTATTGGATGCACAATTTAACTTTTTTCTATGTATCAGTGAACATGCAGCGAAGCAATAGCCAATACCACCCCCCTTCTATATAATTACATAATTCTGATTAAAAAATATATTGATTTTCTTTCATTAATAACTGAGATTAGACGTAGATTTTCTTTATTGCCAGCAGAATAGTAGCATCATCTGGTAATGCCCATGGTTAAGGTGAGGAAGGAACAAAGGACACATGAGGGCTGGAGGAGACATGACACTGACACATACGGTGAACCAGACGAGTTGCAGACAGCGGCTAGGATAAGGATCGGCAGGCTGGCATAAAAAACGGAGCTATAAACAGATTTTGCAGAAAATGGAGAGATCATAACAGATAATCCGGCAGCGTGTGACTGACTGAGGGTGGAAAATAAAGGGACGCTAATGTTTGGGAAGTGAAGACAGGTGAGGGAAGTGTCGGGAGCGAGGCGAGTGATTGGGAACAGCTGCAGGTGATAACGTGAGAGGGAGTCGGGCATGTACAGGTGAAACTCATGAGTAAATTACTGAGAGAAGTGGGAGAACAGAGTGAGTGGCAGGGAAGAAAATAAAAACACCGGGGCAAACCGTGACAAAAAATACAGAAAGAAAATATGAAGATGAAAAACAAGATGTCCAACAGTCGTGATGATCATCATTGTGATGATCATCGTGATGATCATCTTCCATACCATCAGTGATGGTATGGAAGATGATCATCATGATGGTTGAGAGATGTAATTATTATTCAAGATGTAATTATTATTCAAGAAACACCTCATGGATGCACTGGGACGCATCATCTGTGATGCTTTCCTAGGATCATACACCCTCACCCAGTCGACCCAGCCGGTGGTGGTCAGGCCCCAACTTGCGTCCCAGTAGCAGCCCACAGATCTGCCCTTTTTATCCAAAGCCACTGGGTGGCCTTCTCGGCGGCTTTGATTGCAGACTTAATGGCCCTCTTCTTTGCTGCTTCTATGATGCCCAGGCGGCTCAAGACCTTGCACAGAGATCTTCCTGCAAATCCCCTGCAGCCTACCTCTATGGGCTCGTAGAAGGTCCTCCAGCCTCCCTCCCTGCACTCCTCTACCAGTTCCTGATACTTAGTCCTCTTCGTCTCGTTGGCCTCCTCCATGTTTTCCTCCCAGGGCACTGTCAACTCCAGTATGATCAGCTGTTTTGAGGACTGAGAGGTTATGATCATGCTGTGTGGAGTAGGCCTGTTGTCGTCTGATGAAGGTCCTGACCTAGTTTTTAGTCCCCCCCTCGCTTACATCTGGAAAGAGCAGTCGCTATCATAATTACCCTTCCATAAAATGCATTCTCTTAAATACATTTCTGTGATGAACCGAATTAAAGCTTGGTTGTGTTTTCTGTTACCACAATGATCCTATGTTAAAATTTGCTCAGGCACCTTTTAGCTGCCAAATACATGTGATCCTGAGGTAACTCAACAATCTGACAAGGGCCAGACACAGACTGGTGTCAGTGAGGGGAGACTGAGTTACAGTGTGAGGCAGCTGATTCTTTACATCCCCTTTCTAATGCTGGTGGAACCTGAGCATACAGAGCAGGTGGGGGAGGGGCAGGTTCACAGGTGAGTCAGGTACAGAGAATGAGAGGGAGCAGGTGGTGGTACGAGCCAAACCACAGGCCTGGACAGAATCAGTACCTTTGAATGGTGTGTAAGTGAAGCATAAAGAAAGGAGGTAGAAAAAAACTTGACAAGGGTGGAGTACAAAAAATGGGGAGGGCTGAAGGTGGTGAGAATGAAGGAGGAGTGATGTGTTTTACAGATAAAACTGTTGTGTTCTGGTCAGAAAGCTGCTCTCTCCACCTCTCTCATGACTAAAGAACACGATGGAGCAGAGCTCTGCTTCCCACAGCTCCTCAACACCTCCTGCAGGAAACCAACCCCTCCCTGGTCTGAAGCTGTGTTTCTTCGTTTCCTGCTGTCCTCTGTCTCTGCTCTCACTGTGACTCTCAACCTGCTCGTCATCGTCTCCATCTCCCACTTCAGGCAGAGACAAACTTTTCATTATAACATACACATATGCATCTAGATTTTACCAGGAGAAACCGCTGTGATGAATATAGACACTAAACCATGACGTGTAAATGTAAAACATCAAGAGTAATGACTTTGTTCTACTTCTATCACTTTATTTAATGGTTGAACTTATACTTTCCTGTGACTGTATGGAATCATTTCTTTTTAATAATGTTCTTCTCTGTGTGCAGGCAGCTCCAGAGTCCCACCAACCTCCTCCTCCTCTCTCTGTCTGTCTCTGACTTCCTCGTGGGCCTTGTTTTCTTTCCAGGTGAAATCCTCAGGAAAACATCCTGCTGGTTTCTTGGTGACCTCATGTGCATCCTCTATAAGTACACTTCCACCGTCTCCGTCTCTGTCTCAGTGGGAAACATGGTTTTTATATCAGTCGATCGTCATGTTGCTATTTGTGACCCTCTGCATTATCCCACCAGAGTCACAGTGGGAAGAGTTAAACTTTGCATTATTCTCTGTTGGTTCTGTTCGACTCTCTACAGCAGCATGTTTGTCAAAGACGACCTGTTTCAAAGATACAAGAACAATTCCTGCCACGGAGAGTGTGTGTTTAACATTGAATACATTCCAGGAACTGTTGATGTTGTTGTGACCTTTATTATTCCAGTTACCGTCATCATAGTTCTGTATGTGAGAGTGTTTGTGGTGGCTGTGTCTCAGGCTCGGGCCATGAGGTCTCAAGTTAAAACCGTCACCCTGCAGCATTCAGTGACTCTGACATCGAGGAAATCGGAGCTGAAAGCAGCCAGAACTCTCGGTGTTCTCGTTCTAGTGTTTCTAACATGTTTCTGCCCGTATTATTGCGTCTCTCTTGCAGGAGACAATCTGCTCAGTAGTTCATATGGAGTCATTGTCATATCTGTTTTCTGTTTTAACTCCTGTCTGAACCCTGTGATCTACGCCTTGTTCTACCCCTGGTTCAGAAGATCTATCAAACTCATTGTCACTCTTCAGATTCTGCAGCCTGGCTCCAGACAGACCAACATGCTGTAGAGAGACTTTAAGTGAAGATACCTTTACTCTGAAAATTCTGCGTGAACAAAAAAACACAGACATCTTACTTCCTGTTTTCAGTAACTTATTCACACCTTTGTTTAGCGACATGCTGATAAATGTTACGAATAAAAAGCTGTATTTACCACTTCATCGTCTGCAGCAGAGACTTAACTCACATGGACAGAACACTTAAGTTGTCTACTACTGTCTGCTGCATACACAAGACCCATTAGGGCAGTGTACTGAGTTCACTAAGCACTACATACATACATGAGAAATAAAGCTTCTGTCACCACTTCGTCTTGAACAGAAAGAGAATAGACCCTGACATTATATAACTGATGTATGTAAAGACAATTTGATAATTCACTCAGTAAATGTACCAAAAGCTGGATAAGTAATAGTTTGATATTTGCTCTTCAGATGTGTTTTCTTCCTTAAAGGCAGATTGGTTCAAACTAACACGTGTTACAGAAAACGCCCCAGAGAGCAGAGGAGGAATGACGCTTATAGCTCAGAGATTAAACTGTTGCCTGACAGAATTCAGGTCAGCAGCTGCAGCTCACTTCAGATCTCTGATGACCGAGGGACGCGATGGATCAGAGCTCTGCTTCCCACAGCTTCTCAACACGTCCTGCAGGAAACCAGTGACTTCTTGGTCTGAAGCTGTGTTTCTT
>JAUMHF010000013.1:960505-991840 GCA_032359275.1 Microctenopoma steveboyesi
GTCAAATGTAAAAGACAAATTTGGTTGTAACATGTAAGATATTTTAATGACAATAAAGTGGATTCTTCTTCTGTCAGTGCTGCATGGTACTTTCTGCCTCCCTTCTGTTTACAGCTGATCAGAAAGAATAAATTTGTCACACACAGACATTCATTACATATGTTAAACAGACTGATCAACGTCAGCACGTGTACTATGTGTCATCACACATTATATTGGTGATTTGAAGAGACGTGAGTCAAATACCGGTGTGTGTGTGTGTGTGTGTGCGCAGAGGTGCAGCTCAACCATCAACCAGCCTTGTTGTTCTAACGAGCACATGTTAATTCACCATAATTATCTTTATCAAAGGACCAATAGTGTTAATATCCTCTTTAAAAAGGAAGAGACCTGATGGACACAGCCCTGAACCAAGGAGCCGATAAAATGTAGAAAGGCCCCAGATTATATGACCTCTTAGATTTCAGGTATTTAGATGGTTCGTTTTGTTAAAAAAAAGAAATCAGTTTCTGACTGTTTGACAGAGAAACGCCTGGAATCTTTCCTCATTTCTAGTCCTCCTGACTCCAGGAGTCCTCGTCTGAGATGTGGAAAGTTCTCAAGTCATTTCTTCCTGTAATGTTCGAGTCTTCTCTCACACTATTAAATGTTTGGCGTTTAAATGTCAATGTTCAGTTTTCCGTTTGGACCAATCAGAGAGCTCCGTTTGTAGACCCACCACGCCCCTACTCTGTGTGGGCTTATCTGATTGGCCACCCCGATACTGCTTCCCTCTCTGATTGGACAATATGTTGTCTGCCGGCTGGGAGGGGCTGGAAGCCGGTAGTTGCCGCTCATGTAGAAGTCGGAACCGTTTCTGAGTCGGTTGCGCTGAACGGTTCAGGACATCCTTCCTCCTCCTGCTGCTGCTGTGTGTGTCGTGGACCTTTAAACTAACCAAGGTAAGACGCTGAAACATGTGCGGAAACTGTTCGTACGTGCGACGAAGTAGAAAAAGAACCAGGAAGTGCAGTGAGCTCGACTGCTACATGTTTGCTAATTGCGGGTTAGCTTAGGCGGACTGGGAACCAGTGAATCCATGTCGGCTGCAGCTGGGAGCATTTGCATTTAGTGCTCGGCTAAATATGATTTAAGAAGATTCATGGAGGTGAAGCTCGTATGTAGTGTTGGAAACTCGCCCCTGTCTTTATGTGTCATACTTTTATTTAGTGTGACAGCTGAGAAAGAGCGAGCTGCACAGCTCAGTGCTGTTCTGCAGCCCTGCTCTGGACTGTGACAGCCGTCTCCTCCCCATCATGCCACCATCACCCTGCCTGCACCCTTATGTAACTTTACGAAACCCCAGAGAGGGACACGGCCCATGCTGCTGTGAAACCAGTGAAAACGTGGGCTGAAGCTGCTTAGTTAAACTTCTCCTCTGAAAGCATCAGGTGATTTTAGAGATTTCCAAATCACGCCTGGAGACACAGTTGTGTCATGTGCTGCAGGAACGTGGTGGTTTGGCTCATTTACACGGACATATAAGAGGATTATGGAGTTAATCATTTGGAGCAGTGCTTCCTCCTCCTTTGAATCCATTCATCAGGAAACCGTTGTGTTGTGTAGGGAGGAACTTTTCCATTAGTGAGTGTGCCAACACAAGCCCCCAGTCACAGCACAGCTATTATCAAATTATTACACACATTTTCTGTCCATTGACTAATCATCGACACTCATAGTATCTACCTGCAGATGGTTTTAATTAGTTCCAGTGTGGGACTGTTGTTCACATCAAACCGTTGCTGAGGTCTGGTTCCTAGGAAGCTCTGAAAGAAACATGCTCTTCTGATATTTCATGTTCCCAGACCATGAGATGGTCACCAGATTAACTCTCACTCTCTTTTTATTTTGCGTATGTTTCTACCACCAGACTCCAAGATGTCTCAGAAGATCAAGGCAGGCTCTGTGGTGGAGATGCAGGGAGATGAAATGACTCGAGTCATCTGGGAGCTCATCAAGGAGAAGCTCATCCTCCCATACCTGGAGCTCGACCTGCACAGGTGAAGACAGCTCGGTGTTAACACCCTGTAGCCTGCGGAACACGTTACGTTACACACACTTGCTCATTCAGGGATTTCTGGTTTGACGTGTTTGTACATTTCTTTTTCCTGGAGAATGTGAAAAGATTAATGTGTCTGACAGCATTTTAATGGAACTGATAATGAGACGTCCGTAGATGATGATCATGTTGCAGCTGCAGCATCATAATATAAATCTAACCAGTGTAAACGTATAAAACCCTCTTTAGCCTGATCTGAATATGCGACTGACTGGTCTTCAAATCATATTACAGACGTTTAATATGGGATTCGTGTGTTAGGTATGGAAGCCCATTTAGGCCATTTAGCGTATATATTTATTAACTGATGCATCGCGTTGTATAAGTCAAATTTATTGTGGAGCAGGTCGTCGATGTTCCTGTTGTGACGTGTTGAAATAACAATTTCTCAATGATTAAGATCAGAGCACTGGATGAATAACTCAGACTTTTTCATCCATTCAGACGAAGCTAGATTTTCATCCACACTCGTAGTTATATTAAAAAAAAGGTGATGCAGGTTTTCTGGTTGCTGCAAACATTATAGTTAAACCTGATCCTGTTTGTTTAAACCAGTTCCTCAGTGGCACTTTCCCACCTAGTCTTCAGTTGTTGTGGTTTGGGGGAAGGGCAGATGGAAAGTAGGCAAAAGGTCGTGGCTGTGTTCAAACAATGAGTGCACAAGGATGAAGGGAAGGAGTGAAGCGTGCTTCCTTCTGTCACTACTGCAGCGTTCCCCGCGTGTCTGCAGTAAATCAGCGCACAGCTGATCCTGTTTATGTCGGCTTTGTTTCACTGGACCTGCAGGTTCAGATAGTTTCGGCTGTCAGTCCCTCCCCGCTCATCGACGTGACCTTTGACACAGTGGTCATGCCTCACGTCACGCCTCAGCTTCTGGCCAACAGTTTGTAGCACATGATCCCTTTCAGTATTTCACTCCTTGAAACGGGGCTTTAGGTTATGGTGTCCCGCGTCTGTTTGGATTATTTTCTCTGCTCACTCACAAGCTCAAAAACATAGTGTAGGAGGCAGGGATGTCGATGGGTTGGTCACCTGTTGTTTATCAGGTGTGGGTGTAGCAGCAGTGATGACACCTGCACTTGTTTGTAGGTCAGTGAGAGGACTGGGGGTGGGGGGTGGGGGGTTTAGGGTTAAGGGGCTCTGCAGGCATCATTGTGATGCACAATTTACAAAGTGCATGTCACAGAAAAGAAAGATTAGGGAGTCATGTTTGTATTTTGGACAGAACTCACCGCCTCCCTCAGCAGATAGAGGAGACGGTGCACCTACATTCATTAATTCCTCTCCGGTAAAATCTTTTCAAACTTTGTCTTCCTGCAAAGCTACGACCTTGGCATGGAGAACCGAGATGCAACAGATGACCGGGTGACGGTCGAGGCGGCGGAGGCGGTGCGCCGTTACAACGTGGGCATCAAATGCGCCACCATCACGCCGGATGAGAACCGCGTGGAGGAGTTCAAGCTCAAGCAGATGTGGCGCTCGCCCAACGGCACCATCCGTAACATCCTGGGCGGCACGGTGTTCAGGGAGGCGATCATCTGTAAGAACATCCCCCGCCTGGTGCCCGGGTGGGTGAAACCCATCATCATCGGCAGACATGCCCACGGAGACCAGGTACCCTCAGCCTGTTTCTGTCGGGGTGAGAGAGGTGAAGTGTCTCTCTGTCCTAACGTATCACAGAGCATCACAGTCAGAGTGCACCAGCTGAGCTCTGCCTCCACAACATTTAAACCAGTTGCATGCATGGGCTCAGTGAGCTGCACACATCACACGGTTAATAATTATATGTCCTCTGTCCTTTTGGACGGTGACGGTGTAGAGTGTGAACATCAGACCCAGATGAAGTGTCAAAGCACTGCGTGTTACGCAACGTCCCGTGGATGTCAGAGACAGGACTCTGCTGACATGTCACATGTTTATGGCTGCCGGCCGTTGGTCAGTTTTATAGGCATTTTAAAAAGAGTCTGATGAGTTTAATGAGGCCGAAGACCCCCCCCCCACACACACACACACACACACACACACACACAGCCCTCCCCAGTGTTTTAACACAGCGCAGATATCTGTGTGATTCCAGCTTTAACCTTTAGTCTATGTTCTGCCCACAGTACAAAGCCACAGACTTCGTGGTGCCTGGGCCTGGGAAAGTGGAGATGACTTACACGCCCACAAGCGGAGAGCCAGTGAAATATCTTGTTCATGAGTTTGAGGGTAAGAACTGAAACACCCCTTTGTGTGTGTGTGTGTGTGTGTGTCATTGCACTGTGCTCTGTGTGTTGGTCCAGGCACAGGTGGTGTAGCCTTGGGCATGTACAACACAGATGCGTCCATCAGAGACTTTGCACACAGCTCCTTCCAGATGGCTTTGTCCAAAGGCTGGGCTCTCTACCTCAGCACCAAGAACACCATCCTGAAGAAGTACGACGGCCGCTTCAAAGACATCTTCCAGGAGATCTACGAGAAGTGAGGAGAGCGCCTGCAGTTTCACATGTGCTGATCTTTCTGTCAGATCTCGATCACCACTTAAGAATCGTGTGCATCCTCCTCCCAGGGAATATCGGGCCCAGTTTGAGGCCAAAGGCATCTGGTATGAGCACCGTCTGATCGATGACATGGTGGCCCAGGCCATGAAATCTGAGGGAGGCTTCATCTGGGCCTGCAAGAACTACGATGGAGACGTACAGTCTGACTCTGTGGCACAAGGTTGGATATGAGACAGACTCTGTCTGCTGGTTCATAGACCTCATTGTGTGACCGTGGTTTGTGTGACTCTCGTCCAGGCTACGGCTCCCTGGGTCTGATGACCAGTGTGCTGATCTGCCCCGACGGACGCACAGTGGAGTCTGAGGCCGCCCACGGCACAGTGACCCGCCACTACAGACAACACCAGAAGGGACAAGAGACCTCCACCAACCCCATAGGTTAGTGAAGAGCGGATGTATAATAATATATTTTATTGATTTTCATATATATAAATGTGTTGATGTGGTTTATTCAGCCTCCATCTTTGCATGGACACGCGGCCTGCTCCACCGGGCGAAGCTGGACACCAACACGGAGCTCAGAGTGTTTTCTGAGGCGCTGGAAGCCGTTTGCATCGAGACTATCGAGGCTGGTTTCATGACCAAGGATCTGGCTATCTGCATCAAAGGGCTGCCGAAGTGAGTCCAGCAATCTGTCACGTTCACTCATTTAGTGTCGGTAAATTCAGTTGGACTCGGTTGAGCAGGGAGCGATGGAGTGAACGAACCCTTCTCTTCCTCTGTTTGCAGCGTGACTCGTGCCGACTACTTGAACACCTTCGAGTTCCTGGACAAGCTGGCAGAGAACCTGAAGATGAAGCTAACCAACCACCCCAAGCTGTGATGTCACCTCTCAGCCTCTGCTGTTGAACACACACACGCACGCACACACATGCACACATGCACGCACACACAAGCACACACACACCCACACACACACAGAGCTACTGGGAGGTTGAGCCCAGGACTCCTACCTGGAGAAGGAGCTGGAGCCTTGTGGATCAGTAAAATCCAACATTCCTGTGAGTGTAGAGACGAGAAACACGAACTGAAGTGACTGTGGTTCATGTCTGTATTTGTCTTATCTGTGCAACACTAGGGGGCAGAATTCGTGTGAGGGAGCCATGAGACTGTCGCGGCCTTATTTGTTTGTCACGAGTGTAGGTCCCGTTGGTTCTGGTCACCTACCCACATCTCTTAACACTGTAAAAACGCCTCCTAATGAAACCCTGTGACAGTAGAGTGACGCCGTGATTCTGTCGTACGTCATGAAACACTCACAGGGTCGTTCAGTAAAAAAAGTGTCCCGTCAAATGTCCACCTGCTGGTTTGTGATCAGCTTAATGCTTTTTCATTCCTGGTGTAATGACTTTCAATAAATGAATTTTTGGAGGAATGTGTGCGTCAACGTTTCTGAAACTTTACATTAGACTTTATAATTAACAGTTGCTCTGTGTCTGGTGTTGGACAGACGGACCGTCCCAGTGTTTACTGAGAGATGACCAAGGCTGCTGCTGCTGCTGCTGCTTCGCTGTCCTAACTTTTTTCCTGTCTTTCCGTTTCTAAGGAGGGCTTTCTCAAATGTTCAGTGTTCAGCAGAATAACCTTTTATGGAGTGGATAGGCTGTTGTTTGAGGTCAGAGACAGGTTTAGAATTGTGTTTTTGGGCTACATATACAATATAAATTTGATCTCGCCATCAAATATCTAACTTTGCAGCACAAAAAGCTGCACTTAGACGATGGTTGTATCACTTGTTTGTGTGTGTTGGCTACATCAAGTGTTTATGCTGAGGTTTGTTTTTCTTCACACCTTTGATTGGACTGAGACCTCAGAGACTGTAATAATGTGACACAAATGATGCAAGGGGAAAAGACTTTTCGTTCAGAGAGTCTGTGTTCACTGTGATTATGAGATATTTATGGGTCACAAACTTTTTCTTGAAAACATGGGCACAAATGACAATTATGTTTCATTTCACAGTCAATTTTCTAGGGAGAGAATTTAGGCCTTGCGTATTGCAAACAAGTAAAATGTTTGAATATTTGTGTTTAAGTTATGTCTGCTAATTTTAATGTTTATTAAAATGTACATCTTCCTTTAAATAACAATGTTTAGAAACACCAAAAAAATAATGTATTGTAACTGTTATATATGCAGACGAAATCTAGGTTATTCATTTGATTCACAAAGCACTATTAGTGGATGATTCAGTTGAGCAGAGAATAATGACCGTCAACCCTGTACACGCTAAAATGCACTTTATAAAAAAGTGATAACTGCCTGACAAACCTCTGTAATTCTGCTGGAATCAGTTTGCATATGTGGGATTTCCACCCAGGCCTTCTGCAGCATTTGCCAAAGGTCTGCTGTGCTGGTTTGGCAGAGTTCCAGAACTTGTGGCTCTCTAAAGTTGTTTACCAAGCATTCATCATCATTCCAGGTGCTTTGTTTTGAAATCTATTTTTACCGTTTCTCATTAGGACACCTCAAAATTTGGACTTATCAGTCCAGAGGACTCGGTCTGCATCATTTAAACCACTTTTCTGATTTTAGTAGATTAAGGGATTCGATCCTGCCACCTTTTGCTTCCTAGTCTGATGCTTATTCCATTGAGCTGCCAGGCCGTGGTCATGGGCTGAATGCAGCGTGTTGTGTAGATGTCTTCAATTGAGACGAGAGAGACCCCCGATGATCTTCTCTGCTGTTCTCACTATCTGTGAGCCTGTGAGCTATCTTGATGAAGCTTCAACCAATCAGTAGGGACACTTTCACACCTTGTGACAAGTCTCAAAGCTAAACAAAGTTTAAGAAATTAAATCATTTAAAATAAAAGTCATGTGTGTCCAGGTATGGTCAGAGTTTTTTTAAGAACACAAATAAGTCAACAAAGTTTAGTCTGTAGCTTTTGGCTGATACAGAATTATTTTTGAGGAGTTTAAAGACATAATTTAGTCAAAAACAGGAGTAAACATTGTGAGCTGTGGCCCTATCCAAGCGCCATACCAGAGAAACTGAACAAGTTCCAGCTGCTTAAGAAACGTTGACCCACGTCTTCATACATTCAATTCAGCTTTAGGGTGGCGTCAACAAGTATGGCATCGAAGATCAATGAGAGTCAGAGCCTGTAATCGCAAAGAATGCATTTGGTAAGCAAAGAAATGAACAACACCACTACCATGAATTATTAGCTTTGAACAACATTATTTCATCTAACATGATTTGGTTTTGTTTCCTCAAACAGTCCCCCCCCCAGTGAGCCATATAAGACTAGCATTGGATGGAGGCAGTGACATTGATGGTTATTATCTAGAAACAGACATTGGTATAAGGTTTGTTTGCTAGCCTATGGCTCAAGATATAGATTTAAACTAAACTAAGGACAGACATGTGTAAATGTCATAACATCCATTTTGTGTCCAGGTGGTGAAGGGTACCATCAGGGACACCAGGGACAAAGTCACGAAGCTTGTGTGTGTGCTGTCAGGCTGGAGCAGGAAATTACTCTTGAGTCTTCTGACCTATTCAAGGCTTATGATCCCATTGGTTTATTTTACAGTTATAGCGTCACCGTGCTAGGGAATTCTTACGATCTGTTTACTGTACATTGCTGTCAACATTCATTCTCTTTTGTCTATGTGTTCAGCCATCCAAGCTTATTACGCGCGCAAAGAACGGCGTTATTTTTCCTTGCGCTCTCCAAACATGGCGCGCTGTTGCCCTATCCGCGCGCCACAGTTGCCGCTGCTGCTGCTGCAGCTGCTGCCTCCGATCGTGTGAGTGGATCGTCCGGCAGATGGCGCCGTCGCACTGGGATGAATCTACAGGAGCCGGTAGGAGAAGACTCAGGCGCTCACTTTCCCATCAGCCGAGGAAAGAAGAACAGCAGCCGCGCGCAGCCCGTGTCGGCGTGGAAATGATGGACCCTTATCAGAACCAGAGGAAGCAGCTGACCCCCGGCAGAAACACCGACCCCAGGGACAATCAGCCAGATGTGCCGGGAGGGGAACAAACGGATGATGTGGACAGATACGCAGCTGCCGGCAGGAACCAGCAGCAGCAGCAGGACAGACAGCCTCGGTAGTAAGTGACGCTGTGTTCAAGAAGTTTCTATGACTGAACGACGAATGACCTTTCCTTCTTATTCTGATGGTAAATTAAAGTTGGAATTCCTCCTGTTTACTTTCACTTTCGTTTCACGCGATTGAAAACAGAAACGATGCCTTCACCGTCTCTCGTAAATCCCAGCTCCGTGTTCTGTTCTACTACTAATAGGATCATACAGCAAGGATTCGTTTAACACTAATAACCCCCCTCAGCTCTACAAGGTCCTGATGTCCACGTACGAGGACGTTCTACTTTGACTGTTTGTTACAGACAAACATCTTCCTGTTAGCAGCTCTTCACATGAACATTGATCAAAGACACAATTTTTATTTCTCATTCTGTTTTTGTTCTCAGGACAAATCATCACTCAATTGTGACTTCATAGTTTTTTTTTATCTAAATTTAAAACAAATGTTTTCATATGTGAACATATTTTTCTCAGAAACTACATGAGGTAAAAAGATAATTCTTTCAGTCACAATCAGCACAAATAGCAACGAGAAATTAAAACTGCATGAAAATAAAAGAGTCTAAGGAGGTTTAACAAGTAAAGTGTTGTTGCACTAACATTTTTAAACCTGCTTCGTTATAGAATAATTTAACAGGAGGGACTTGAACGCTGCATCATGAGGTAGACATTTTAGTATTTGGAAATGAACATGTTCAGTTTGTTGAATGTGAAAACAGCACAGGTGGAAATGTCTCCACCCAAACACACGCTTCAACTTTCTGTGTTTTAAAGTACAGAAATCGATTATTTATGATTTTAGTCAGATAATCACTGATGACCATGATTCTGACTTTATGTAAAGCCTGAATTACTTAGTGTTTATTAATATTAATTAGCTGCACTTCTCTACATGTTTCTTTGTTTCTGCCTCAGCTCAGACGGATTCACCGTGATCGCACCAAATGAATCTCGGCGGAGCGAAATAAAAAAGAGTAGGTGGATGCTTCTGACCTTCTGCTGTATTTCACCCTGTAATTTGATCTAATTACAGTTTGTGTTGTTGTAGTTGCTCAGAGAGAAGAGGACAAACTTCAGAGGTGGAAAGAGACGCACAGAGTCACGTCTGTGCACGTGACTCCAGAGAAGCTGGGTAAAGAGCAACACGTGAGAAGTATCATTTCATTCTCACCGGTGTGTTTTAACCTGCTGTGTCTTTGATCCAGGTGGAGATCTCAAGATGGCTGAAGCCAGAGAGAAGCAACATACGAACCGGCCTACCTCCAGGCTGCAGAAGAAGGTGAACACTCCCACGCTAACAGCATCCACACGGATCGCTTCTAATCAGTCAGAGCTTCAAATTGATTTGAATGTGTAGGTGAGTGTCTGACCTGTTGCTTCCAGCTGAAGCAGGAGGAGCTGGAGAAGAAGAGGAGGCAGGAGGCGGACGAGGCGTTACAGAAGATGAAGGATGAACAGAGGCAGAAGGTGAGATGGAGCGTCTCTCACTTCAGTTACTTTTAAAGCAAACCGTGATGACTGACGGGTTTGTCGCCCGCTCTGTGCATCAGCCCCTCTACTCAGCACTTTCTAACACGGGCCAGAGCCCCGAGTCAGGAACGTGCTGCAGTGTGCGCAGTGTGTTTTATGGTTCAGCTCCTCAAAGTGCAAAGTTAGATGATGGTGTAACGGTGAATGAGCCCTAAAAACAAATCTCTTAGCTTAACTAGTGAGTGACCAACAAGAAGAAAACAAATAAGATAAATACGTGTAGGATTGATTTAGTGCTTTCAGAAACAGTCTAGCTTTCTTCCTCTAGGTGTCACTAGAGACACAGATCAGCCCTGTCTCTGTGCAGACGTATGATGTTGTGGGTTTCCAGTTCTACCACATGTCTGGCCACCGCTCTTGACCTAATGGTGGTTAACAGACGGCGTCAGTTATGTGGACAGGTGATTAATACTGAAGACCAAAGCAATATTCCACAGACGTTTCACTGTTGCACCACGACCTCGTGAAGCCAGAGGAATGTGCTGGTAATCCAGCAAGTCAGCGTGTGAAGCTATAGACATGATCTAACTAGAGCCTGGCGAAAACAACCGTCCATCCTGAGACGTCTTCGTGATGCAGGGGCAGCTTAAAACCAGACAGGGAGTTACGAAGTGTTCGAACCACAGTCGAGGAGCCGACAGCTCGTCCCCGCCGCAGGACAGTTCGGCGACTACGGTACAAACTGTGTAGGTGTGAGTTTATGTCATGCTATGTGTGACCACTCGCTGTGACTCGTTGCAGGCGGAGCGCCTGGAGGAGAAGAACCGGCAGGAGGAGCGCAGGAGGAGGGAGCAGTTCGGGCAGGATCGCATCAGGTCAGACCTGGATCAGGTTCACTTGGGTCTCCTCACTCACAGAGGGAGCATCAGGTGACAGCGTCTCTAGACCGTCACAAAGGAAGCTGATCCTCCGCTGAGATGTAAATCTCCACAGCCTTCAGTGAGAAAAAGGAAAAACACAACACGCCGTTCACCTTGGACCCGTTTACCTATTCAGACTTATCAGACAGATCCAGGGTGGTGCAGGGTGGTGCAGCTTGATCCTTTGTTAGATGCTTCCTGTCTGCTCCACCCTCTACCAGAGGAGACATGTCTCTCACACACAGAGGACGTCACGTGACCGTGTTCCCCGGGGGGGGGGGGCTGCTCGTAAAGCAGCATCTCTGACCTCCGCACAACACAAACAAGAGCAGGAGACATCAGACCGATGCGTGAACCCCGGGAAACAATGAAAACATTTAGGCGTCAGAGCGGGACAAACAAACCAGCCGGAGCCCGCGGCGTGTGTGTGCGTGTGTGTGTGTGTGTGTGCGTGTGTGTGTGCGTGTGTGCATGTGCGTGTGTGTGTGTGCATGTGTGTATGTGTGTGTGTGTGCGTGTCTGTGTGCATGCATGTGTGTGTGTGTGCGTGTGTGTGTGTGTGTGTGTGCGTGCGTGCGTGCGTGCGTGTGTGTGTGCATGCATGTGTGTGTGTGTGTGCGTGTGTGTGTGTGTGTGTGCGTGTGTGTGTGCGTGTGTGTGCGTGCGTGCGTGTGTGTGTGCATGCATGTGTGTGCGTGTGTGTGTGTGTGCATGCATGTGTGTGTGCATGTGTGTATGTGTGTGTGTGTGTGTTCTTCTCTTGGTGGAAACGTGTAACTGAGAGACGTGTGTTTGTGTGTTTGTTGCAGGAAGGCTGACAGGTTACAGCAGAGGTTTGAGAGCACAGCTCCACGTCACACGTCACCCCGGGTGAGCCAGCACACGCGTGTTTTATTTGTACACACGGCAGACGCTGTGTGTGTGCGTGTGTGTGTGTGTGTGTGTGTGAGCAGACGCGGCCTCAGGGTTCAGATCTGGACTCACACTGATAGATCTGCCTTTGTTAAGTGTTTTCTGAGTAAATAGTGTTGGGTGCGGAGTTTTCATGAAGCAGTATCCTCAGTGGGCCGGGCGGGGCGAGGAAGCCGACCCCCCACCCTCTGAGATTATCCCTTTGGGCCGAGCCAAGCCACACAGCAGAGCTGTTAAGTAAAGGAGTAAAAACAGAGCGCTGCCCTTTCCGCTCCGCTCCTAATCTCTTTTGTTCTCTGCGCTTCCTTCTCTCCGTTCTCAGCCGCTCTTCCTCTCCGACTGTTTGGTTTTCCTGGGAGGGAACGAGCGGAGCAGAGTTCAAGGGACTTCCCAGAGTTCAGAGACACAACACAACAGGATTAGATCAGAACCTCACACCAGGAAGTGGCGAAATGGGGGGTGGAGGGGTGATGTTTAAATCAATACCTGGTTAATTGATATCTGAGAAAGCGTTTATTAGAGGGTGTTGACAGCTTCTGTCAGAGCGAGACACGCTGCTGAAACGTCTGCGCCTCTCCACCCAGCCTGTCAGGAGGACGGCAAACAGCCTGAGGAGTGGGGGGTGCGGTGGGGGGTGTTTCTCTCTCTCTCGTTCAGTTTCACACAAACCCGCTGAGAGGACGCCGCCTGGACACAGAGAGACGTCTGTTACTGTAATGAAGACGTCTGTTTCACGGAGGGACACAAACATGCAGACAGGATAAATGGATAATGGCTCCCCCTGCCCCCCCCCCCGTCCTCACGTCTCCCCGTGCAGTGTCTCGATTTCTCCTCTCTCTGCACTTCTCATCCCTACATTCCTTTCCTTTCATTTTCCCTCCTCACCTTTTCACCTCTCTCCCCTCGCATTCCTTCCTTCCTTCCTTTCTTCCTTCCTTCCTTCCTCTCCTTCTCTCTCTTCTCGTCTCCCCTCCCCTCTCCTCGACTCTCCCAGGCTGCAGCTCCCTCAGATGGACGTCACAGATGAGCAGATGAAAGCCTGCGGCTTCAGAGCGGCAGAAGTCAAACTCCTTGATGTGGTTCTGTCCGGGGCCCAGAGATCTGTTGTTCTTCCAGCGCTGGCTCCAGAAGACACATTGATCTCTCCTTTCTATCCTGTATCTGTGGGTGTGTTTGTGCGCTGTGTGTACATGTGTCCGTGGGCTTTGATGGGAACACACACGAGCACAGGTGGGCTGTGTGCGGCGCCATCATAAACACGGAGAGTTAAGTGTATTTCTTTCTGAAATGAAGAACAAATATTCTGCTCTCAGCGACAGACAGGAAATGAACTCACTGACTCTCTTCTTGTTTTCTTATCAATGGTTTTAGCTGCTGGTTTTGCTGCTTAGTGCAGCTCAGTCACACTGAAACCAGGTGTTGGACTGAACAACGCTGGTTGGTTCGGCTGCTGAATGATGAGGTCACATAGTCTCCCATATAACTCAGCAGCCGTTCATGACCACATGAACAGACAGACATGACAGACGAGCTGGTTCTTTGGGTCATGAGCTCAGGTGTTTCATCACAGACCTTTGTTACAGAGGGATCTTCTTTTTCTACGTCGCCTCTCTGTCTTTGAGTTTTACCAGAGCTTCGTTTCGGTGCTGAAAGACGGCAGCTGTGGTTCAGGAGCTGTGTGGGTCAAGCCTCTGGTCACGTGTTGAGGCACCTTTGGGAAAAACACTGAACCCAAAGTTGCCCCAGTGCCTGAAATGTGACATAGAATAATCAAAGGAAAATGAACTGGTCACATCACAGGTTGGTCATGAAAAGAAAGGCAGGACAGAGAGAGGAGCATCTTTACTCATGACCCAGCTGTTCAGACTCTGGGTAGCTGTGTCCTGTAGGTATGATGATCATTCTGAAGGTAGAGTTCAGCAGACGGTTAAACACCCACAGCCATTTACTGAAGAAAGAATCAACGTGCAGCAGTCACAGTTCTGTATTTACAGCTCCTCGTGAGGACATTTAGGCTGATTAACCCCTTTCTCCGGGGCCACTCAGCCACCTTTTATTTCATGGTTTTTTCTGTATCTGTCAGAGTGAGGCTGTGGAGAATAACCAGAGGGACATGCCGGAGAAAAGCGTGATAGATGTACAGCTGGATCAAAAGAGGTAGGAGCCTAAGCTTTGCAGCTCATAAAGAAAATAATAACTGAGGTCTCAGTGGACAGAAAGACATTTTCAGCTGAGCAGAAACTACACGTACGAAAACGGACTAAAACCAGAACAGACTGGTGCTGAACGTTGAGTAGCTGTGAGCATAGTGAGCACAGACGTTTGAGAAGCTGTCAAACACACGTCAGGCAGAAATCCATAAAGGACAAAAAATTGATTTTATTTTGACAGGGTGAACTCGGCCTTTCTGGACAAGCTTGAGGCTCGAGGCAGAGGGAGCGTCAGCACCGTGAAGACTGAGGAGGAGCGTCCCCGTTTAGCCCCGGACCGGCCATCTACAGCGACGGAACAAGACCAGCTCGCTCGCCTGGAACCAGATCCTGATCCGAGCTTCTCTGCCTGGACAGAGGAAGCTGGTGAGTGGAGCTTGGATGTGTGAATGTCCCTCTGTTTCTCACGCCTTTTTTTAGCCCGGCCCGATGCTGGTTAACCAAACCTAAATCAGACGTGACAAGAGTTGCCCACCTCATCCTTTATGAGAAGGCTGTGATTGTCTGTTTAGTCTGCGTTAAATCGAAGGCTCTACATATACATGGACAGAGGTATGCTTGGTATGCAGTGATACAGTGGTTCCTGGCATTTAAAGTCTGATCCTACTTGTAGTTTGTGGGAAATGTGAGGGTGTTTGTGTCCATACAGTAAGTGTGAGTAAGTATTTGCCCCTGTTTCCGGGCACAAACCTTTACCTACTGTGTGTGTTTAGGGACAAGATGCAGAGCAGCACATGCTGCTATTGGCTGTTGTCAAAGTGGAAAATTCTCCCACATGGCTGAACCCAGGCTAGACCGACTCTAGGCCTGCAGCCAAACAGACGCGCCAGACGAGCAGTTACACCCTTTTATAATTGTCCTGGACTGAAATACTAACCGTGACACCTGGCGAGCTGCCGTACACCTGTAAATACCTGCCAGTCACAACACAAGAAGGAAAACGTGTTCATGTTCAGATGCAGTCGAGACAGGAAATCCTATTTTCTGTGGTACATTTGCTTAAAAGTGTCAGAATCAGTTCTAGTGTCATCATAAGTTATGGTGCACATGGAGAGGACATCCCAGACTTTCCCGCTAGAGGCCGACGAGTGAAGGTTTTACTTTAGATCTAATGACCTTCCTACTAAACCGGACCCAGGAGTATGTGATGTTTCCATGATCTTTGATCATTTACATTGGTTCATTCATGAAGAGCCTGCCACTCAAGTTTTAGCACCTCACCAGTCTCTATTTCCTGCAACTATATATACAAAATCACCCAATCAGTACAGAACCAGAGACAGCACTGCTGGTGAAGCCATGCTTGCTGTTGACAGACTCCAGGAGTTCCCAGAAGTATCAGAACTGGTATCAGTTGTTTTTTAGACGTAGCTTAAAGCGCCGTTTTGGAGCCATGCCTCTCCGGAGCCTTTTTTATCCTTGACTTACTGCCTGTCCACCTACCTGAACACCAGCCACGGGCCTGCGATTTCACCAGTTAGTGGTTAAAATTAAAATACCCAGAAACATTTCAAACATTTTGTCCTGGCGCTGAAGTTGTGGGCACAGTTCTGCATATTGGAATGCCACAACATCCTCAACATGCCTCCGTCAGCGCCGCTCTATATTTTACCAGGGTGCTGATCAGGTTTTCAATTCTGTCATCACCTGCCCAAGTATTCTGCCTGGTTGGGGGGGATGGCCTCTTTCACTGTCCAATGACTTTCTGGACCCAGAGGGACCAGTTTGTAGCAGGGAAAACTGGCGGGATTTGGCTCCTGGATGGCGTGGGTAGCTGTAGGGAAGAGTTCCAACGTGGTTAGACGAGAGAGCTTTTAAGCTGCCAGATACAAATGACTTACGAATCCCACTTCACCGTCTTATTTTAGCACGTTTCAACCAAACAGCGGAGGAAAGAGCACTGTGGGCATTACCTCACAGCCATTGGTGGCTGTTGGTGCAAAACAAGTTGTACTAGCTCAAAAAAAATAAATAAAATGTGATGGCAAAACCGCCAAATGTTGTGCATGAGAACGGGGAAAAAAAGATTACAGGACAACAGGGGCCTAGTGGGAAGAATGATGAATCAATCAGAATCTGTGAAGTCTCTCTCTTTCCTGTGTTTTCCAGACCCAAAGTCTGACTATGACTGGGCCTTGATGAAACTGATGAACAAGTTCTCGCACTGCAGCAAAGACTTCCTAGAAGACGTCCTCGTCCAGTGCAACGGCGACTACGAGCAGGCCTGCGCGCTACTCGTCTGATAGACAGGCTGTGTCCAGATGTTAAAAAATATGGCACTTATTTACCCAAGGTTACCCACCGAATCCCTAGTGGTGGGTAGCTGTAATTGCATTAAATGTATATCTACGGAGCAGTATGAGCTTCTTGTAGTCTGTTAAATATGCTATTAATCACGGACTGTTTTGTATCTCCCCTCATGCAGTAGTGAGTCATGCCTGGTTTTTGCCCTGACATTGAGTTGAATTAATGTTTAGACAAAGGTCATCTCCATGACTCACAGCCCTCTGATCATATTTGGGGATCCTAATTAAATCAGTGTGCGCACATGGAAGAAAACTCTACCCAAACACATGATGCATTTTGTTTGTTTTATAATCAAAGTCGCATGTGATGTATCTATAGCAGGATTCTTCAGGGAAACCAAAGTTGCAAATCTTAGTAGGATTTGATGAAGGAATTACTTTAATGACTGGTTTCAGTTCTTCATATTAGTTTTAGCTCTCGCTGTTTTTCTATCCGACCTGTCAAATGTTTCTCTTTCATCAGTGTGTTATATCAGGCTGGGTGGGGTTTCCAGTTGGGCAGATCTTCCCTTTGGGGGGTCCATAAGAAAACACGTGTCCGTCTGGTAGCTCTGCTCTCACAAGACCATTTATTCTAACAAAGGCAGAAAGGGTAACACATTATTTTATTACATTACTTTATGGGTCTTTATTTCGTAGAAGGAATTATAAATAATACAGCACTGATGGAAAAGCAAAATATTATTGTTCATAATATTTCTTTTATCCAACCTGCTCAATTTAAACCCAGCAGAGAAATAAATCAGTCGTTTATCAAGCGTTTAACAGTGTACAGGGTTCTTAACGTTGAGGGGATTATCTGGAATATGTACATATAAAATAGTATTTATGGGTTAAAGAAATAATCACACCATTATATCCAGTTTCCAAAAATTAGAAGATGCTTTTACCACAGCTGCGTTGTAGCATGACGCTACAGCCAAAATTAGCTTAGCTCACCTTAGATTAGCTTAGCATTAGGAGAAAAACTATTGAAAACTTTAGTTTTCAGCAAGTTAATTAGTGTGTTTGAACTGTTCACATCTAAACTAAGCTAATCCCTTTTCTAGAAGTAGCAGTACGACAGTTTAGAAGTAGTATTAGCTTAAAAAAGGACTATTTATGGAGAAAACTCCTTTCACATTAGAAAGTATTGGATATATACTGAAGCACAAATGACAGGTGATGAAACCATAATACTGCATTCATTTAAACAAATCCCAAAACGTCTGCATGTTAGTGCTTCGTGACGTCTGCGTATTACGTGTTAAACGTGACTAATGTGATGTGATGTGATGTTATCCTATAGTGCAGCAGTTTGTGGGATGACATCTGGGAGAAACACGTTTATTCAGGTTACAAAAGTCACAGTTTGGATTAAGCTAACAAAGGGTTGAGGCTGGGTGGAGAATAATGAGGTTAGGGTTTAAATGCAGTGAAATATGTGTGTTTTGCTAAAACGTTGGCGCCTTTTCTGTGTATCGCTGTCAAGTTAATATTAAAAACCTCAAAATAAACCGCCTATGTGAGGAGAGTGGGCCTGCTGAGAGGCGGGGACGCACCACTGCCCTGTCACCTAATCAATACAGCTCAGCGCACGTCTGGGAGCCGAGAAGACACAGGTGTGGGGAGGTATCGCATGACGTCCTCCCGGGCTGTGTGGATCTCTAACAGGACAGTTTCAACAGCTCTGTTACCCAGTGCAGCATACTTTCCAAGAAAGATTTACGGAGCATAAATTCCCCTCAAACACTGCTCCGTGCACTGATGTCACGACTTGTACTTAACTCAGTCAACCTGCTTCTTGGAAGAGGCCCTGAGCTTTATGTGGGCTGAACAGGTTGTGATACTGTATAGACTACTCATGAGAAGTAATTTGGGAAGTTTCTTCTCTGCGTCTGTATTAGTCATTTGTCCAGACAGCTGAAAACAACTAAATCTAAATTAAGAGCCAAAGCAGTAGGTAGCGTGACTTACTGAGGGAGGGGAGTGTAGAGTTTGGTCGGTCAACAAAGTGCGTCACATGTCGAGTTATTCGCACTATAGAAAAATATCATGAGAAGCACCACACCAGACCAGAAAGGTAATTAGGGAGAACATTTTCACTCAGCTGTGCAACTAGCTTAGTCCAGTCAATGTTTACTTCAACAGAAAAGGGAAGGCGCCACATTTCTCTTCCTCTAGTTTCTCTGGTTTAAAAATCCCGTTTGACCGACGGGTTCGACTGCAGAAATGATTTGATCTCTCCTGTGCTGATGCAGCTATTTACTCCCAGTGAGGCACCACACAGCAGAGAAGATGTTGGTGGAGCCCAAAAGAAGAAGAAATAGTCCACAGCTTTACTCAGTGGTTACCGTCTTTAAAAAGCTGGACCCTTCAGCTGGGACCTGGTGAACAACCGTCACCGGAGCAATCGTCCAGCGCAGTCAAACACGGTCACAGTCTGTACAACAGTGTTGCCGGAAAGCTGTGTGGGTTCTACTGCAAGCGAGTCCCTTACCATCATACATAAAACCATTTCAAATCAAATCAAATCGACCATTTTTATCTAAAAAGATTAACTAGAGCATCTTTAAAATAGCTAAAATATCACAAATATTCAACCTGTCTTGGAGCAAAGGGTTATTTTCCTTTAATCAGAATTACGTTTCAGAATAATGTTCATGAACACCACATAAAACCAGCAGGATCTATTGATTGAACACTGCATGTCCATGTTTTTGCTCAACGTTCTCCACGAGGTACTTCCCAGCTAGACTGTTTTCACTGCTGACTAACCCAGACAACCAGAAACAGATCAGACTGAAGGAGGAATCCGGAGAAAGTTAATAAATCTTTAGAGAAAAACAAAACAGTGCAAAAGGCCAGAAAAGTCCCAAGTAAGAGACAGACATAATATTTGTTATGATGAGTCTGATAAACATCATGATGCAACGACGGCTGAATAACTGGCGAGGTCACCATAAGAATGTTCGATACTCTCCAACGAAGGGAGAAGGAAACGTGCCTCTGTGCAGCACAGCGTGTTCAACTGTTCAGTTGACAGCTCTGATTTACTCTCACGGCATCACTTTCAACAACAGGTGGCTGTCATCAGACGAACAAGGACACATACCTGCTCAGCAGCAAACAGCAGACTGAAACCAGCTTCAAAACCAACCCCAGCTCCCAGAGACGCTCTTCAGAGAGACCACTGAACTGTTTTCCCACATACCGTCATTTCAACCACAGTCCTGTTTGTGGTTTAGGCAACGAAGCGTGTTAGTTGAAGATGGAGGATATTTGTGGTTTGTGTTTGAAGACACTAGTAATAATCTTTCCTGTTTTAAACTGTGAGCCTACATGGTGTCGGGCAGGAGGACGTGCAGGTGCCGAGGAGTCGGGTCGGGCCGTCTCACTTCAACACGTGTCGAAGTGAGACGGTTAAAGGGTGCAGAGGACTGATGAGCAAACTGGGAACAGGTGTGTGGGATAGGGCTAGGAAGAAAAGTTGGAAGACATCTGGTGGTAGATTAAGGAATGAGAGTTTCCAGAGAACAACGAGAGCCTGAGACGCAGCAGAGGGGAGGACTCGTTCCCCAGAGACCTGGAGTCATGGCAACCTTTACCCAAACGCTGGGAGTTTACTGACACTGTAGGCAGGATGTAGATGAGATATGTCGACGTGCTCCGTATCAGTAATAAAGGTGTTGCCCCCACGTGGCCAGCAGAAAAACACCCCAACCAAATCCATCTGTTGAGTGGCTGCACTGGCTCTGCACCATTAGCTGCTGTAGCCACGTCCTTAGTGTGTTCCGTCATCTCCTATCAGTACAAGTTTCCTGCAGCCATGACACTTTTAGTCTACCCATACCTCCACCGCTACTGTGGAAGATTAAACAAAGGCCTGCATGACTCATTTCAGAAGGCCCTTACAAGTGACCTACTTTGGCCTGCAGAGACTGTGTGTATGTGGAACAATCGCCTCTACACACAGATACTGAAGAGAACGAGGGACTAGCAAAGAGGAGTATGCAGCAGTAGAGGTACCTTCCCTACAGGGAGAAGGTGTCAGGTGCAGGAGGAGACAGGTTACGTCCCAAAGCTTCAGGGACAGGAGGGTTTGTTTGCAGAATGTTTGACACACGAGTGCTGTGTGTGCACGTGACTCCCGCTGGAGTGAGGGATCCTGATCCTTTCCTGTCTGGTCACCGGAGTGGGTACGGTGTTATTCTTGAATGAGTCACGGCTTCCAGGAAGGGCTGCCTTTTCACCCTCGCCCTGATGCTCCCCGCGCAGACGGTGATAGTTTCTAGATGCAAGGATCTGTGAGCGTATTTGTGTGACAGGCCTCACACTGCTCACCTAGATGGACACTTAAAGAGTTGGTTTGAAGGACGGACAGACAGGTGAGTGACGCTCCAAACATAATGAGAGGCTCTTCTTTAGTACAGTAGTTACGTGTTTATTCATTTTGTGTAAGTGTGTAGTCATGTAACCAACTTTCTAACAGAAATAAAAAGGTGGGCTGAGTTCAGGGACTCCAGACCTGGATCTCCGAGCCCTGGATCTGTGCCCCGTCAGTCTGATGTGAGACCCGTGCAGCAGCAGTGTGTCGGTCACGTCAGGCTTTCTTTCTTCTTGCTGCACCTCTTCTCCGATCAGTTATCGCAGTTTGAGTCACAGGACCACCCAGCGGCCTTTTCGGAGCATGAGCTGTCCCTGTGAGGACGTCCATTACATCAGCACATGGCACAGCTACACACAAACATGCGTGGACAGTTGTGAGTTGGGGGATTCCCAAAGGGTGGTTCACAGTCAGAATGAGGTCATCACAAACTGTAGTATTACACACACACACACACACACACAACTTCAGGGGGGAAAAAACAATAAAATGTATCTACTTCAGAAACACCCAGCAGTCGCACGCAGCACGAAGCTCTGGAGAATATTAAATATCAGTTTGAAGAGCAAACAGCGTCTCGATCGGACGGAAATCACCACATTTTTTTCTTGCTTAAATGAAAACCTCTTCGACCGAGAACTGTGAGCTAATGCAGGACCAGCAGCATCAAAGTTTGAGTCCCACATCCACTGTGTTCAGCGCGGCAGCCGGGGAAGGTGGGGCCTGCCGCTCCACCTTCCGCGGCCAAGCTACGATTACGATAACAAGTAAGCTGGTAGATCCCAGCAGTGATTACAGTAAACACACGATTGTCATCCTCCTTCTTAAACGTGTGGGCATATCACATTGAGAAATCAGCTCAACCTCAAAGAAGATTTTTCTCTTTCCCCAGGTAATCTGTTCACAGATGAATCATGTGAAGATGTGGGGAAGAAAATCAGTCATGGTAATCTCAGCGGTCTGAAACTAAGAGTCTGTGACACACGTGTCTGTGCAGGCGTGAAGAGCCAGTTCACTTCAGCGTGTTCAGGTTGTTTGATCGTAAAGCGCTGGACGCATTAACCCGAGTAAAGCAGGTGATTATATTAGATGAGAAGCAAATGAGGGGAAGACATTCGGTTTCAACATCATCAAACAACATCAGAGGGGAAAAGATCTTAACCCCTTCAGTTCAGAGCGTCCTTCCTTAAGTCTGCACACAGGACGACGTCTGGACGACGTTTGAGCAACAATACTGATCCAAAAACCACAGAGAACAAATAAATGGTTGCTGCGTGTCTGTGAAGGTTCCCGTTCCTCCAGGTCAATCTGTTACACGCTGAGAGCATTAATGACACGTCTGCTCATTCCAGCCTAATCCGAGATGTTCCAGAACAAGTGAACAGGTTTTAACCTTCGTTCCCTTTTACTTTACTTTAGTCTGCTTGGCAGACGGGATTCGAACCTGCAACCTCCTACATCCCAGTCAGACCCCATTGAGCTACCAGGTCGCTCAGCGAATGAGATACGGTGGGATATGAAGTGTTGGACTGACTGTGTGAACGCAAAACGTGTCGGACGTTCAGTGCCGTTTTTCTGCCCCCTCCACACAACAAAGACATGAAAACTATTTCGTTTTGTGTTGTTCAAAGAACTGAGCAAAAAAAGACCCCGCAGCAACACGACTTCCCAGAAAACAATGTCCTGGTTACTCGAGCTGATCCACAGGCCTCACTGGGACCGTTTCTTCAGTAGAGAGTAGTTCCAATGAAAACTGTTCCGCAGTGAGGTCTGTGGATTATCCAGAGCCACCGAGACATTCTTTCTAGAAATAGACGTTCCTCGCAACTTTTTCAATTGTAATTTTTCAACGCTTCGAACACCACAAGCAGAATTCCAGTCACCTCCATTGTGTTGGGGGTGGTGACAGAAATCTTACAGGAGGATATTTCAAAACGTCAGCACATAAAACCAAAACTATCTGCACGCATGGCAAAAAATTTTAGTTTTTCTTATTCAAGTGTGCCGACCTTCAGTTCGTTAGTTAGAGCTCAGATGGCTCGCGGGAAATAGCTCATCACGCCGGTTAGGACGGTTGCGGAGCAGCGAGCGTCTCACACATCGAGCTGTGCCGCGGCTCAGTCCAGAGTTTTTCTGAATGTGTGAACAGTTCAGGGCGCCGCCGGCTTACTTTGGCCCAACGGGCGTACAACATGAGGCTATTTCTGCATCCAGGAGACAAGTCATACACTGTGCTGTCTGCGTGCACTTTGGTTTTCACAGCACCCCGCACACTCCTCTTAGACTTTACATATGGGGCGTAGCGGTGTGATGTCTGTACCCAGTGTCATAAAACATCTGCACAGCCCTAGACTGACCACGTGAGAGCACGTCTGTCCTGGGACTGAATCACGAGCTCCCATAAACGGCTTCAACACACATGTACTTATATAGACATAGAGCAGAAAGCAAACATGCATCCATCTCTCCCTCCGGTGCACATGCTTTATGCACTCAGCTGTGTCGCCCTGCTTCCTGAGGGAAAACTCTGCTCACACTCATCGGCTGGCATGCGTTCACACACTCCATAAATCTATCAGGCAACACAACCCGGAAAACGTTCCCGCACACAAGTACAAGATGCTAAAAGAAAGCTGGAAAAAATAAATCGATAAAAAACAAAGAGGATGTGTGTGGAGCCGGGACCTGGTGCAGAGCTCTGCACGGTTATTGGCTCCTCAACTCACACGGTTTCCTGTGTGGTCCACATTTTGTGGGTAGTGTTACACAGGCCCTGTTTCATCCGGCACAGACAGGGACGGGGTCACAGCACAGACACTATGCTGTAACGATGATCTGTGGGCTAAATCATAGCTCTGACATCCCAGAACAGGCACCGAGTCCTGGGAAGCTCTGAGACGCAGCTCGGACGCTTCAGCTGCTCCACAAAAACAAAAGGGACCGAGGGAAATCAGACGAGCTGCAGTGTGATCACAGCCCGGTTACTGAAGATGACGGCTGATAGCAACACGGGGACCCTGCACCCATTCAGCCCCGATGAACCCGACTCACGGTGTTTACAGTGGCAGACTCCAGTCTAATCTTCAGCATCACGACAGGTTAGAAGTTCAGCTGCTTAAAAGATGCAGATACGGGGGTGAGGCTGAGGTGAAAGGCCGCAGGGTTCAGAGCAAACACAAAGTCTACACACGTACAGGTCCCCACAGCTCACAGCGCTGCTGATGTGTGAGCAACACGGCGGCTTGTAATTTAGCCCTCAGGCAGAGAAAACTAAATATCGGTTTTCCAGCTTAGCAACTGTCAACAGCGCGACCAATCCGATGATGACATTGACTTTGGTCGCGCTGTTGCGAGTTTCCTCCACCCACAGCATGGTTTACTCCGAGCCTCGGTTCTACTGCACTGCTTATACCCAGGCACAAACAAACACACATGCAGTGGGATGAAAACGATCGAAAACCACTAATCACTTCAGGGCCACTGTGTCGATGGTCGTTGGGCTGACGGAGGAGGGCAGAGGAGGGCAGAGGAGCAAGGGAGCGAGCTGCTTGTTGGGTCAGAGCTCGGAAACACAGCCAGCAGCTCGGCTTCAGGGACTGAGACAGAAGCAGTCACGCACAGAGACAGGGAGACGGAGATGGAGATGACGAAGTCTGCAAACTGCCTGTGGAGGCAGACCTACAGTAGAGCGGGGCTGGTTAGCACAGCGTACTGTATGTGGTCCAGTGGGAGTTGACTGGGAGTGTAATTAGAGGCTTGTTTCAAGTGGAACAGACCTAACAGTAACAAGGCTGTCACAGTGACAGATTGATGGCGTGTAATGGGAGGTTAGGACAACACTGGAGGTCTTCTTCATGAATGGATGGGCTTTTTACCTTCTGTAATGTACACGGACTGTCCACGAGTCTGGGAAAGAAGTTCGGGAAAATCCCACGGGGCTGCAAATGTGCACACGAAGCACACAGCTGGTCGCTGCACTGACACACTGTCAGAGGCGGATCTAGGTTTTCTTTAAGTACGGGGCCCGATATTCATAGAGGGCCCAAGTATTTGACCAATAACATAAAAAAGTTTAAACAGTAAAACACTCACAAACACACAGTCTGTGAGGAAATCCAGGTTTCTTAATGTAAACTTTATTGATGCTTCACCTCATTAGCACCATCCGTCTAATCGCTCTCCAACAGAAGGACTGATGAGCGACAGGACAGGGGCTCTTCAGGGAGCCAATCGGATTTCAGGCCCCGCCCCTAGAACCCCCACCGCACACTGTATGTTTACAGAGATAACAGCACTCGCCGTTTGTTGGTCCACAAGACAAGAGCTCAGTTAAAAGAATGACCAATGATGCTCCTGTCGTCTCCTGTGTTGAAATCAAACTGTGGCAGCGGCAGCAGAACCGGGCTGCACATTATGAAGGATTAATGGCATACGCAAAACCTCTGTGGGAAAATCGTCTGCCCAGTCTTTGTGGTGAAACCTGAATGATTCAGTAGGATTCAGAGCAGCACAGCAGCCCGGGGATGTTTCCAAACGGCTCACGCTGAAGTCGAAATGGTCGGAGACGCTCAGAAAAAGCTCGACTCAGAATAACACAAACAGCTTACAGTACAGTGAACCCAAAAACACGGGTCAGCTCCTTTCCCTAAAAACATTCCCTGAAACAAACTCCGTGGCTTAATATAACCATTCCCTTCGGACGCTGCCCTGACCCCAGCTTGACCACCGTGCGGTCGCTCGCTGTCTCAGTAGGATCCTTGCTGATGACTCTGAACTCTCAGCAGCGCTTTGGCTCCGTGGACTCACTTCATCACACACACACACACACACACACACACAGTTTCAAACTATATTGCTTTCTCAGCATACTGTAGCAGGCTACGTTTGCGCAAGGGCCAATTCAAAGCAATTATGGTCTTCCTACCAAAACAGGTCTCCTAAGACCGTGTCCGTCCATCTGCTCTGCACAAAGAGTTTTATTCCACTGGACCCATCTCTCACAATAAATCACAGATAATTGTGATGTATATTTTCTCGTGGTCACATTTTGCCGTGCTACATCGGACACATTATGCAAATAGTTTGTGTCGAGAATGTTGATGAGTCCTTTGTTGTGTTTACACTGTGGTCGTCGTCTTTCTTCTGCAGATATTTCGGGGGACAGACTGTTGTCTCCATGTGTGTGAGAGAGGGAAGAAGGGGGGACACAAGCAAACTCTTGTTTTCCGGAGCGTTGCCCTGGTGACCGTTTGCATGGAGGAAGCTTTGGCCTGTTTGTGCGTATGTCCTGTTAATGAGTAATCTGTGCTGGGCTCAGAAACTTCGAAGAATGTTAGTCATAATGGTAATGTTAGCATGACAGTGCAGAGCAGAGGAGATGGTAATTACTCCGTGGGAGGCACTTTCCCGTTTTCCACCGAGGAACAGAATGCGATACCATACTTATTCCTGTGTTTATACGCAGGTAGTTCCTTCTGCGAACATTTCGCTGCACGCAGAGACAGGGAAACCCCTCCACGAGTTCCTCACAGGGTTTCTGTGTTTCCCCGCTTTGTTTGAAATCTTTGTACCTTTATTTACAGTTGTACTTCATCAGTATATTTCATCATGTCTCAGAACAACAGTTTGATTTGTTCATTTGCTTGCTCCATCTCACCCTATCCCTAACACCCTGCTCCGTCACACCAACCGTCTTCCTTCCTTCACCTCTTCTGAGGTCTTCCTCTTTTCCTCGTACCTGGCGGCTCCACACTTCACCTCATACAGTTCCTCTCTTGGTTCCCATCATCTGCTTCCTCCAGGTCCACAAAGACACAGTTCAGCTCCTCTCCTCCATACCTCAGGGGTCCTCTCACTCTCCAACACACCATGTCCTCCTCACTGGTCCTCTGTACTATCTGGTTCACTGCCTCTGTCCTCCTCTCTCTCACTTTCATCAGCTCCACAAAAGACTCCTTCCATCTTCTCTACACAAACCGAGCTTCACATAGGACACCAAACATTCCTGTACATCCTTCATCTCATCCCACCTTTGCTTTCTCTAACCTTCTTTCCTGTGCTTCTTCATCACACCATCAAGTCTCCCGGTCATCTTTTCTCTGTCCAGAGGATACTGTCCCCACTACAGCTGGACTTCCCCAGTCATCCGGTAACTCTTTCCTTCCGTCCAACGCCTGTCTCTTCCTTCCTCAACTTCCACCATTTATTTCTTGCTTCGTTTTCAACCACGTCTTTGTCTTTATGTCCTGTTTCATCCTACAGACCACCATTTGACGCTGCCTAGCTACATCTCCACCTGACACCACCTTACAGTCTTCCACTCCACCCTCCGTACGAGTGAACCACCACGATCATCTGTCCTTCTAGTTTTATCCTACCTACCCAACACCTTCTCCACCTACATGTCCAATGAAATCTGCTCACACCACCTTTCTCTCCCTCCTAGGGAAACTGTCATCTAACCTACTCCACCTGTGGAGTACCACACCCTTCCTCCTGGTCTCCTGCCACCGCCCCTCTCTCCATCATGTCAGCCAGCTCCTTCCCTTTACCAGTGTCATTAGTGTGTTCATAAAGCACAGCATACATTCTATTTCTGTCGGGGTTTAATTAGACGTCTGTGTCACCGATGAATCACAGATATATATGCACAGGACACGCCTTGGAAAAAGAGAGAGGAGGAATTTACACGAGATGCTTAATTATGTTTTCATCTCATCGCCTCAGGAAACAGAAATGTGTTTTCCAGAAACACATATTTATCTACAATACACCTACAACACAAACACAAAGGAAGAAAAACACCCTCAGGAGGAGATTATTGCCCACAGTTGTTCCTAGAAATGAGATCTGTACCACAAGCAGACATTTGACGACTGTATGAGCGAGTGTTTCCGGGCCTTTTGTTCCTCAGTCTCACCAGAAGCACACAGATCCAAGATCCACCAAATCTGTCTGAGGCTGGAGTCGTGACACCTAGCTCGAGCACGTCGCCCTCCCCCAGATGTGTCTGCTGTTCCATGAATAATCAGCCCCGGCCACAAACGGGCTTAACTAACGCCGTGTAATCGTTGCAATTACCAGCGAGACAAATCATATCGCGAGGACTTAGCTCGTCTCGAGAAGCCAGAATGTGGGTACCAGTCGCTGCCCGTTGACATGTGCCGCTGTGACAAAGCTTGTCAGTGTCTTAGACGAGAAATAGGCTTTGACTCGGTGAGTTGATTTGCATTTGGGGTTTTTGGGGTCATTTTCCAATTGCTTGGGCCAAGTGTGGCCAGTCTGTGCGAGCGGGGAAGTGAGACGCAGTGATCGCACCACTTTTGTTGGAAAGGCGTCTACACACGCTGAAGCCCCGGGACGCTGTTTAAATGTGAGAATCGGCTCGTGATATTGTTGCTTTCCAGGAAACATTAACTTCGTATGATTTAACTTCACTGTTTTGATGGGACCATTTTCCAGATCTCCACTTCTTCAGCTAATGATTCGCTGCCTTTCCAAGACTTTCACCAGCTTTAATTCAAACGCTGAGAAATTGTGATGTTATGATGGTGGTGACAGTCTCTTCTGTGGTTGTACTGCATTCTGCTCTGCTGAGGCAACTGTCAGTAACATTGATTATTGCTTTTGCATAGTGGAGGCAGGCGACAGCAAAACCACATCTGCAATTTTGCTATTGTTTTCTGCAAACAGTCTTTTTCCCCTTAAATCTCACAATGACATCACTTTATCTGTTCAGGCGGTATTCAGCAGAAGAGAAACGCACAGAACGTCGTGACCTGCCGGCTGCACTGGATTCTCATGACATTTTTAGGTCACAGAAATTCACAGTAACTTTATGTCCCTGAAAAGGCACAGCAGCTCTTCTCACTTTCATTTAGTGTGAAAGCCGCAACCCGGCGGCTCGTCTGACACAGGAAGCAGGAGAGGAAATGCTAGGACACTACCTGCTTATCCGGGGGCGGTTTCAGCCTCATGACCTTTCTAAACAGAAGCTGCAGATACACGGTTTCACTTTCCAACAATGTGCTTTGGTTATCTCTGACACAGATGTTTATCACTGCACTGTGAGCTGCAGACACGCCAACAGCTCTGCAGCAGAGACGTGCCGCTGCTGCCTCCACCACAAAAGGGTTTCAGACAATAAATCTATGGAGTAAACTATCACATGAACCCTGCTCTGCACGCATGATGTGCTCGCACCATGTGAAGTGAAGTCACCTTGGAGAGCGCTGACGTCTGCAGCTGCATTCCAGCTCAAGTGGCGCTCTCCTAAAAGCTGGGTAGCACAGAGTCCCTGTGGCAGTTTGTTTGATTGAACGCAGCCTTTCACTTGAGTTTGTGGCAAATAATGAAACTAATGCTCGCTGCTCTGTGGGAAAAGTCAAGCCCGCGAACACTGTTCAATAAACATCCAGCCAATCTGGATCGGCGTCTGGTCAGCGTCAACGGGCCGAGACAAGGAGGCTTAGCAACAGCAGTGACACACAGCGCAGCCGGGGCATCTGAACTTTTCCCCTTCTGGCAGAATTAATCTGCACGTTGTTTAAACTAATCGAGA
Organism: Microctenopoma steveboyesi; assembly: GCA_032359275.1. Taxonomy (NCBI): domain Eukaryota; kingdom Metazoa; phylum Chordata; class Actinopteri; order Anabantiformes; family Anabantidae; genus Microctenopoma; species Microctenopoma steveboyesi. Next base: position 989,945 of record JAUMHF010000013.1, read on the forward strand.
TGCAGATAAATCTGTCAGCTTTCCCGCCTGCGGTCGGTGAAGCGAGGTAGGAGTGTTAATGTCGCTGAAGCACGCCAGCGGAGGATTCCCTCAAACTCGTAGTTAGGAGGAATAACAGTGGTGTGGTGCGAGGGTGTGTGTAAGCTTGAATATTGTTCTGTGTGTGCGTGTTGGCTGGAGGGAATACAGTGACTCTGAAACCAAAGAGAGCCCAGCCCACTCCCACAGTGGAAAGAATGATGTGTTATCCTGTAAATGACACTATAGACCTGAGGTGAGACGCTGGGCATTGTGTGTGCAAGAAAGACCCAATGCCCGAGTGAATCACCTTGCGTGCAACACTTACCCATGAAAACATACATTTATTAATTCCTCACCCGTGTGTGTGTGTGAATAAGCGCTCCTGCTTGTACTGGCCTCCTGCGGACTGTGCTTTGTAAATGCTCCACCTTGTGTGTGTGTGTGTGTGTGTGTGTGTGTGTTTGCAGTGAGAGGGCCGGACCCTCTGTTGTACTCTCTCAGGGGACTTCTAATTAAGCTGACCACAGAGGAAGTTGTTTATCATGTGTAGGTGTGCGTCCATGTGAGCAACCGGTGGGTCGGCGGGGTGAGACGGCAGGTGAGGATGGATGCCGTGCGTTGGTCTCTGAGCATGTAAGAGGGTGAGTAAGTGCAGTGTGTGAGGGTTCTGCGTGAGAGTCTGTCTCCCTTCATGTGGTCGCCGAACCTCACCACAGTTAGCATAATTGTGTTTACAGTAAAGTTACTACCTACCTCCGACTGCCTGTGGAACAAACACTTACTGGATCATAATCAAACCAGAGCTTCATAAAGCGAGCTGCCGAAGAACTTTTTCCGCGCTACATGTCTCGGGTTGGACTCCCTGAGACCAAACTAACGTACACACAGCTGCTGTTTGGAGCTGTGTTGTGAATCACCACCAAAGCAGCTCCACACCAACACATTGCCTCCACCACGTGAACATCTCTCTGTCGTCTTAACTCAGATGTAGGTGTCCATAATATGTCCTGACTCCCACGTCTCTGTTTGTGTTGAGACTGGTCTGTTGCAGGCAGCTGAAAACCTGGGAGGCATCAGTTCCTCAAAATACACGATACGATGTAGTTGTCCTCTTGTCCTCTTGTTCTGAGAGCGGTACACAGAGGTGTAGTTTTTGGCAGCATCTTAATGGATTTATGTCTGGCGAGTTCCAGAAGTGAATGTTCTTGGACCCACAGTTGCTGAATCACATTCTCAACCTTGAGGAAGGTCATTTCTTTAATCAGTGCAATCGTCTTCAGCTGTGCTAACATAACTGATGATAACGGATAAGCTTACATTAGCAAACCCAGCGTGCCATTAGAGTGAGGAGAGTGGATCACGCTAGGTTGATATTCTAGTCATTTTTTTGTTGTATTTCTGATTAATTTGATGTTATTTTGAATTAAAATCAGCTTTTTCTTCTAAAATCGGGAACATTTCTATGTGAACCGAAGCTTTTGAGTAGTGCACTGTGTTAAAGATAAGGAAGGTTTACGTGTGTGATTCGTCTGTGACATAGAGCTACACTGAAATAAAACAGTAAAAACACATCAGGGAGTCGCACTGCTCCAAAGGCTGAAAAGCAGCTGTGACAGTGTCTAAAAAAATCATGTAAAATAAACAGCTTCTTTGGCAAAAAAACACATTTGATTTATTGATAATAAACAGAATACCATCAGCCCTGTATTTTGATGCTCTCTTAAAGCTAGCGAGGGTGTCTGCCTCCAGAACTGTAACTGGGAGCTGGTTCTACAGGAGAGGAGCTTGATAGCTGAAAGCTCTGCCTCCTATTCTACATTTAGAGACTCTAGGAACCACAAGTAGACCAGCACTCTGAGAGCGAAGTGCTCTGCT
>JAUMHF010000013.1:997665-1008960 GCA_032359275.1 Microctenopoma steveboyesi
GCTGGTCTCTGAGCTGCAGGACTCTGAGCTGCAGGACTCTGAGCTGCTGGTCTCTGAGCTGCAGGACTCTGAGCTGCTGGTCTCTGAGCTGCAGGACTCTGAGCTGCAGCACTCTGAGCTGCTGGTCTCTGAGCTGCAGGACTCTGAGCTGCAGGACTCTGAGCTGCAGGACTCTGAGCTGCTGGACTCACTTCCTCGTGACTCCGTCCAGGTGTCACCCCGTCTCGACAGGAGCTACCTGATCCATCGGAGACGATTTATCCGGGGATTATTGCTGCTGCATGAGTCAGACGGGGATTCCCTCAGTGTGTGCAGCCATGTGTGTTGTGTGCACGGACCCGTGTTTGGTCCGGCTGTGTCTGTTGGAACCACCAGTGATGAGACAAGCTGCAGGGTCTCATCACGTCCAGGTTTTGGGAGTTTGCAGAGATACAATCAAAATGAAAGGAAAGTGTTGCATTAGATCAAATGTTTTTGGTCCCTGTGAGAAAATAAAAATGAGTAGAGGTTGTTTGTGTCTCCTCGCGGTTGTTTTCCGTCTGTGTGATGGTGTTGTGCTTCTCTGTGGTCACTCTGCATCTTTGTAATGTCTCTATTTTCTACGTAAGCGCTGGGACTCTGCCTGAAATGTTTATCGGCCGCCGTTGAGTGGCATGTTTTTAAAGTACAGCATTATACGCTTCAGCTGCTGTTTTTACAGGCGGAGTCTGTTTTATGCTACGTAGCAGGACATTTTAGTGGCGCTGGCGTTCACGTGGGTCAGAACACGGGCCACCTCCAGATACGTGTGACGTGTAACGTGGACTCACCCAGAGCTCAAACCTTTTTCTGGGCTGAGTGTTGGGCACCTGCCGGCGGTGGCGTGACCACAGTCTGATCTGCTGACCGGTGAGCGGCTCACCGGGGCAGGGGGGGGTTATGTTCCTTGCTCAGGGGTAACGAGCTTGTTGTGTCTAAAAATGTGGGCAAACAACAGGGTGTGTGTGGGACGGCTGAAAAGAGTCTCAGAAAAACCTCAGCTCACATGAATCTAACGTCAAACCTCCGTCACGGCTGTTGCACAGCGATGTTCTATCCATGGTGCTGAAGCCGGGTGGAAGTGGACCAGTCCCGGGTCAGAACAGGAAGCTGTGCTGTTAAACTAGAGGAGACGGGGGAGGGGGAGAGGTGAGTCCGCGTGTCTGAACCAACTGACCCGCCGAGGCTGAAGGCCTCCACGCGCTCTCGCAGCAGATGACAGGGGCTGGTTACCGTAACAACCCTCCCGCTATCTCACGCCCATGCGTCTGCAGCTCTGTTATTCTTTTAATAACACTAATGTTAGCATTAGCCAAGTGGTAAAAACGTCAGACATCAAAGGCCAGAAACATCTGAGCCGAGCCGACTCAGCAGAGCGTCTGGGCTCAGACACACACACGATGGTGCGTAGGCAGATACTGGAGCAACCTGTGCTCAACACGGCCTCCGGCTGCTTCTCAGAGCTCCATTTCCTGCAAACCGCAGAGCCTCGTAAAGCTGCATTAGCTCCGATACGATGCCTCTGCTGCTGCTTATTGGGGGAAAACACCCTGAAATATTTTCCAACACATGACTTTGTTTTTGTGAATCAACAGCTCCACCTCACAGCTGAGCCACATGGAGACTCTGAAATAACGTCTGACGGAGGGATGCAGCACCAGAAAACCCAGCAGAGCATGTTCCACTGGAGCTGCTCTGTCATGGAATATCTACAGAGCCAAGGCCCACGCCATGCGATCCGTACCCACCTCCACGCGGACTGGACCGCGTCTTTTCAGCGCCGCAGCCATTTCTGTTTTTACATATGAGAGCAATAAAACGCGCCGGTATGTCGGCCGCCTGTTTTATGAACCACTGAGTGGAGCAGGCGAGTGAAGTGTGTGTGTGTGTGTTCAAGGTGGGGGTCCAGTGGACGCCAAGCTTTCCATAATGTTTACTGACACAACACATTCTGCTGGTTTGTGTTCAGCGCCAGGAGTTGAGAAACCCAGTCCCTTCAGATGGGGGCACACAGCGGAAGTCAGTGTTTACACTCACGGCTTCAGCTGTTTAAATGTGAAACACGGGAGCACTACGGACACCGCAGCACAATTGTTCTGTTGTTGCAAAACTCTGCCAGTATTGTTTGTTATTGGCATAAAATAGTTCTTCAGAAACAACGATTTCCTTCGTATATATAATTAGATATAATTAAATATTACACTTTTTCACTCGTCTGAAAATCTGGCAGTGAAACTATGTCAAAACCTGAAAACTAATCAGGTCCTTATGCAACTCGGCTGAGTAATTCTCCTGAAACCTCAGATTTCGTTTCAAACAATGAGCTGAAAGCCGTGTGAGGTCCATGCAGCACGAACGTGTGAACCCCAGCCATTCTCTGGCTCGGCGCTGGTGAACGCCCAAGTGCACACAATAGACGAATTGTCTGGTTTTAGGTCCAACATTAAAACAGTTTGAGCCCCAGAGGTAAGGATGGTTCCTCCCATCGGACAGAGCCGTCCGTCAGTGTTCGTTCTGCTGCGCTTCTACACGACCTCCGTCTGTCACGAGCAGATGGAGCAGCAGCAGCTACAGCAGCAACAGCAAGACTTCACACAAAGATTGTGCAGACGATCGGACTCCGTCAGGGCGGCCCGTTTATCAGGTTACAGGTTCAGGTGACGGGGCTCGATCCTCCTCGCTGCACACTACAGCACGCATGAAGCACTGGTACAAAAGTATTTTCTTTATTAAAAATGACAAACATAAATTAAAAAAGCTTTAAATCGGATCTTACAGGTATGTTCAGGTACAATCTCGTAAAATAAACAATATACCCATATTGCTTAAGGCTAGGCAGGTGCACACAGAATTGTCAAAGTTAACAGACATAAATATGAACTTTAAAATGAAGCCCCTGTGTTTGAATAAGAACAAAGCGTGTCTACTACTTCCTCTAAGTGCTACGTAATGATATGTCACATGGACATAAAACAGAAATGCTTCTTACAGCTGAAGGTCACTAACAATGACCAGTCCCTCTGCAGCTAATAAATAAATATTTAGTGCATATTCCCATTTACCTCCGTGAAGAGCCAAATGAAAAACAAAGTTTAAGTTAAAGACGAACCGAACTCAACTCGGCTCCTGTGGTTAAAGAAAAGACTCTTTTCGTGTGACGTAAGGTCAGACAGTCCAGCTATCTGCATCACCCCGATGGTCGGAAACAGAAACGTCACGTCCTCCTTCGTCTTCAGTGAAGCAGCGCTGGCTCCGGGTTCGTCCTCGTTCTGAGTCCATGTCAGACACACGTGACACAACCTGAGCAAACACTCTGAAATTAAATAGTTTTCTAACACAGAACATGGGGATGGAAAAGTATTAATCAGGCTAAGGCCCCGCCCCCGACGCTCATCCAGGAAGTCCCACACCCGAGATAAACATCCACAGGCCTGCAGAGCTAAGAGCGGGTACAAACATCCAACCACGAGCGGCGAGCTGCCAACCGCCGCTAATCCATCAGACCCAGTGTGCAGCATGGAGGTGGCAGCGTGATGTTGCGGGGATGCTGCGCCGCCTCGTTCACGTTTAACTTTCGCCTCATCGTTCTTTGAAAAGTCGGATTTTGTGTTTGCTCAGGTTCGTTTGGAGGTTTTTACCCTCTGGACGTGCTGATTCTGAACCACGTCGCTGAGCTACTCGCTGCGCAGACGCCGCGCCGCCAGCGTCGTTCGCGCTGCAGGACGAACATTCACTGCTGCAGGTCAGACACAGGCCTGAGAGTTATTTATATCCTGTACAATCAGTACAAGCAGATGCTCCAACAGCTACACCTCTTTCTGGACATTTCCTCCACCAATAAACGGGTGAATCCTTTCTCCCTGTCCGTCTGCCAACGAACTTAGTTCATTGTGGTTTGTTTAATTAGTGCATAAACACACGACTATGCTCATGAATCTGACATCGTCCCAATAAAAGCCGCAGTACCGTTAAAAACAACATTCTAGAAAGTCCAGTGCTATTTATGATGACAGAGTGTCTCCGTCTGTTTGGAGGGGCGTTTAAAGTGTGGTCCCTTCTTTTTCCAATGAAAAGGTTCCCGGGTTATTTTATGAAGAGCAACGGAAAAACAAACGTACAATAAAAACACTTTTTTACAAATCTATCAACAACAGTGGTTCTTTGGCATCTCAAATGTTCAGTAGCATGTCCGCGTCCCAAGTGTGTTTACAGCTCAGTTACCCAACTTCACCGCCCCAAAGTACGTCCCCTCTCCCTCCGGGTCCAGCATCCACGCGTTGGACACGTTGACAAACAAGGTGTCGCCGTCCTCCAGCCGGATGCCTCGGCCCTGCTGGGCGCAGTACATGTTGTAGGTGGTGTTGTTCCAGCGCATGGTGCTGCCCGTCTTCATGAGCACCATCGCCTTGCTGTTTTTGATGCTCTCGTAGTAGATGTACTGGATGAGCTGGGTGTTGCTAACATCCACGGGGGGGGTCCCGGTCTGGCTGCTGCTCACTTCTACTATTTTGTAGTAGCGGAAGCAGGTCTTGGCGTAAACGTAGTAGAAACCGGGCTCCATCACCAGCAGTTTGCCCTTCTGGTAATCCATTCTGTGGCGGTATCCGCGCTCCACGTCCCAGTCGATGGTGACGGCCTTCGTCTCACCCTCTGTGTGGAGACAACACAAGTCTGGTTATGTTCAGTTTGTAGCTAACCGAGCCGACACCAGGATTTAGTCTGCTCCGGCTTGTGCAGGAAAGACTTTTTGACTTTAGTCAGTAACAGTACGGTGCTTTATGAAAGGTTCTGGAGTGAGCTCAGCTGGTTGTTTACTGCAGCTGTTCTCAGACACAACACGTCCACTACCTGCTCTGATGGTTCCAACTTCCCTGAGCTGAGGAGACTCTACTAAAACTACGCTACACTACATCAATTTATAAGACCAGAGAGTTTGTTTGAACACGCTGGTCCCGCCCAGCACCTGGTACCAGCTTCAGACTGCCTGAGTGGAGAGAACATCGCAACATGTTCCCTCCTCCACAGAAAACTAAAGCTACTTTGTTCTGTTTGTGTCTGTGCACCTTCAGCTGTGACCCCCTCTTCACAGGAAGATCTCCAACTAAACGTTTCCAGTAAGTGTTTATCAGCCCTGCACGGCTTGGAGGGGTTTCATCACATTCCTCCTGACAGAAGGAGCAGCTTCAGCTCAGGGATGCTGGTCGGCTCCCCCCACTGCATTTCTAGATGAAACTTCTGTCCAACAGCTCAACAACACTAAGGCGTTGGGACTGAAACACCTGCCTCTGGTTTCCTCCTCACTGAGCCGATCACAGGTCACATTCACACACAAGCCAGAAGCTGGACGATGTCTGATTTGTTGCTGGGTGGAAATATGAGCAAACAGCTAATTATTAGCTGGTGTGTTTCCGCTGAGTGATGCATCCAGAGCTTTAAAACCAGCGTGACGCTGAGCTCGGGAAAAACTGCCGCCACAGCTTGTCCACTACAACAGAAACTAAGAGTTTGAAATGGGAGCGGGACTCACTCTTAGAGAACTCCTGGTGCACGTTGATTGGTAGATGAGCTGATGGCAGACTCTCCTTGGGAGTTTTGCACTGTCTATTTTTATTCCTCTTGTCTTTGAGCGCGTTCAGCACCGGCTCCGTCTGCACATCCTGCAGAAAAACAGGAAAACCTCATTTAACACGCTGATGGACAGATACAAGGTCAAAAATATCACTTGGAGCTTTTTTTAAACGTGCGTGCGTGCGTGCGTGCGTGCGTGCGTGCGTGCGTGCGTGCGTTGCTACTCTGAGAAGTTGCCCAATTTGAAAACGACACCGGCACCAGTGAAGAGACAGGAGTTTTTCTTAAAGCAACAATAAGATTTTGACATGTTTGACCACAGCTTTGTTCCACTGTCTCTTTGAGTAACTGTTTGTGTGGAGCTGTGTGTGTAAGTGAAGACAGTAAGTGGATGTGAACTGCATGGCCTCACAGCTGTGGTTGTATTCGGGGCCTGGGGCTGTGACAGACTCTCCTGATAAGTGGAACGTTTCACATACGAGTGCTCTTATACTGTGGACTGATTTCTGCTGCGTCCTCAGCCTGAGCTGGATCTGTCCGCCGCAACACGACGCACGCACGCGCGCGCACACGCACACGCACACACACACGCAAAACATGGTTTCCAAGCAAGTAAACAGTAAGTGAGCTGAAGTCAGGTGTGACCGTTTTGTTCCTTCTTCCTGAATCGTACTCTCACAGACTCGTCTCTAATTATCTTATCATAACTGCAGCACTTCATCAATCAAACTGATATTTATAGACTGAATGCGTTTTTTTCCCCTCTAATCCAATGATCTCAGGTGTTTTGTCAATACGCCTCACGCCCTCCAACGCCGAGCCCACGTCGACCACACGCACGCCGCTGCACGCTCACACCTACACGCAGCTGCTGCCAAACACCTGCGCCGCGCTAATATTACTGTCCAGTATTTATTCAGCAGCTCCAGACGAACCTGCACGACTCTCAAACTAAGATTAGCACCGCCTGTCTCCAAAAACAATTTGCTGCACAAACGTGTTTATAGTGCCGGGTCCTGGAATGAGACTGGGGTAAACAACGTCCTGCCAAGGCTGCAGAGTGATTGTGCATGTGCTCCCGGTTGGCCCCACACTGTGGGATCTATCTTGATTTTGTGGCGAGGCCGTGCCATACTGCTCTACCCAGAGAGAAGGGATTATTTAAACAAAGCGGCAGCAGCTTGGCAGCTTCCTGATCTACACCGTGATCTAGAATTAAATGACAGCCACTCTGCAGCAGACGAGCTGACCTGAAACATACACCACGGCGCAGCCCTTTAACTACACACCACACGCATCAGTCAACATCTCCATTACGCTGATGAGTAGTTTGTCCTCTCACTCACAGGTGGCCTCCAGAGCATCACACCGTAAACATTCAGCTCGTGAGCGGCGTCTGATTCATGCTGCCGTGTCCTGCGCCTGTGTCAGCGCCTGGTGCAGGCCGGGCCCGCACACCCTGCCTCACACCAAAGCCGACCGTGCGTCCGCTCTCTCAGAGAGCACCAGCGGTCCCGGGCCTCCACACAGTGTGGGCCAAGTGGACCTGACACCTCGTAACGCTAGCAGCTCCGTGGGAAACAGCCGAGGGCTAACGACAGGCTGGGCGGTTTAAGCACTCCACAGGGGACCCAGCACAAAAACTAAAGCATCATGGGAAACCGAACACCAGTGAAGCGTTTATTCTGTTACTGTTTGCTGGAGGGATCCTGCTCAGTGAGATCTGTGCCAAAAAACGGGCGGTGACTTCCAAAAGTGGATTAGAGAGAGAAAAAAAAAGCATGACTTCAACAATTAAGAATTCCTATTTTACAACTCCCTCGCGTTTCTGCTGATCGCCGAAGGAACACTCTGCAACCACTGACGCCGACGAGTGACTCACTCAAAGCTGGAGCAGTAAACTACTTTCTGAGCACGGAGCCAGATCACAATTAATCAAAGTGGTGGAAAATAAGAAGCGCTAACGGACAGGATGTTTGACCCTAACAGGAGACGAGGGGAAGGTGAAACTGTCAGAGCTAATTCACAGACGATGATCTTAATGTCTTTGTGGCGTTTCCTACTGTAGATGTTCAACCATGCACTGTGAGCTGGGGGGGGGGGGTACCTGATACAACATGCCTATGGTTTCACTCTGCTCCACTGCATGAACATGTCAGCAACTCATAAGAGCTCATCAATCAAACTCTACAGGAAGAAAGTCAAAGATGTGTTGCCGCCGTGTTTGAGCAGGCGTCAGACTCACCTCTATGGGCCGATGAGGGACTGTGGACAAATCTACCTGGAGACAGAAAGAGAAGAAGAAGTGAGGTTACAGAGCATCCTCCGGTCTGACGCTGCTCCTGACAGGTGTGGGCGGGAGGAAGGTTTTACTGAGCGAACAGGAAAACAAGCAGCAGTTCAGTGTGTGTGTGTGTGTGAGAGAGAGAGAGAGTGGGAGGCGAAGTCATTTTCCACATGTCACTCTGCATTCCACCACATCAGGCAGAGTCGAAGTGAGACGGTTGCCTCTGATTTAATGAGACAACTTCCCTGCACACATTTAAACCCACAAAGACACATCAGAGCAGCGCTTGTTTTTAACTCAGAACACACACACACACACACACACACACTGTGCCCATTCCTGCTCTCTGCTCCATCTCCAGGAAGCTCTACAGGTGTGAGAGCAGGTGATGCTCTGTATGCAGCAGCCAGCCAACTTAGAGCTTCACAGAGTGTGGGGTCCCGGTTCTGTGCTCCACCACACCATGAACCCAGGTCTGTGTCCTGCTCGGCTGCAGGGAAGAAACGAGGAGGAGGAAGCATGCGAGACGAGTTTCATGTGTTTGCTCATCACTCCGAGTCCTGCACGAGCAGGAGGAAGAGTGGCAGCGAGTCGAACCTGTTTCACACCCGACACCTCGCTGCTGCTGCTGCTTTACCGTGTGAAGCTGGTCCCCCACCTATCCAGGAACTAGACAGAGCCAGGTGGAGGACATGTTTTCCTACTGCAGCCAAACACCATCCCTCTGCCTCCGCGCGCGTGCTCGTCTGTTTACAGCTCGTGACACAGATGAATTACAAACACGCGCCTGGAGTGGAAACAGCTGGGGCTGCAAACACACCGCGCTCACGGGGACACGCAGAGCCCGGGGGACATGTCGCGTGACGGTTCGGCGCGGAGCCTCCTCTCTCCCTTTGTGCTCAGGAAACACGCACTCCGCTCCGAGCTCGTGCAGTTCTAGGGGAACACGCTGTGAATCTTTCTAAAGTTGCGCAAACTGTGGCGCACTATCAGAACGCGCCTGTCGCCTGTCTGCAGACACACGCTCACACACAGGTCACAGAGCTGGCGGCTCAGGGCCACACCGAGCCTACCTCTTGCAGATAACCGGTCAGGTGTAAGAGGATCGCCACGCTGGAAGCCACCTGAAGCAGTCCCATTACAGCGAGGGTTCCGAACAGCAGCGGCCGGTACGTGGACTCCGAGCTCTGCACCGGGTGGAAGCGGTGCTGCCCTGACTCCATGTCCACGGAGTTCCGCAGGTAGCCTCGGTAATCGCTGTGGGTAGCTGCCATGTTGCGCGCTCGGTGTGTGTGCCGTTCAGCCCCGGGGCCAGGTCCTAGACTCAATGCAAGGAAGCAAACCCTGTCTGCAAGAGTCCCTATAACGAGCGGTGGGAGGGCTGAGGAAGCGCGCTCCCCTCTGCAGCCAATCACAGGGCTCCTCCGGTACCCTGCTGCTGGAGCACTGCAACAACACACCAGACCAGGGAACCAGACCGGGAACTAGATCAGGGAACTAGACCAGAGAACCAGAACAGAGAACCAGAACAGAGAACCAGACCAGGGAACCAGACCGGGAACTAGACCAGGAACCAGACCAGAGAACCAGAACAGAGAACCAGACCAGGAACCAGACCTGGGAACTAGACCAGAGAACCAGGGTCTGAGCCTCCAGACAGGTAACATGTGACCCGCCCCCTTCTCCACACCTCAGGTGACACATTCTCACAGCAGGAGGGAAGATAAGTCCCTGGTAACCCACCATCACTGGATATGATTATTAATAATAATAATCTGAGGACAGAACACCATGTCCTCAGCAGGTCTCGCCTTTCACTGGAGCACGACCGACTCCTCGGGACTAATGTCACTCTTAGAATAAGTCAGAGACATAAAACTTTTATTGCACGATAAAACAACATCGTACAATAAAAGCAGGATAATAATTGTTCAACAGTTGTGCCAACGTTACTATTACAGCTGCGCGTTAACAGGGACAGAACCTGGTGCAGAAACATTCAAGGCCTGACCTAGATGACCTCTCTCCACGGACCAGCCTGACTCACGACTAACACAGAAAAGGGGCGGCGATTAAAACACGCCTACTGGCTACATAGCACTTGTCTTACTGTAATCATGTTGAAGCTGGAATTAGGAGGCAGGGGATTTCTTTCCTTGCTGGCGTCCAGCTGCTGGACGATGAGGAAACTGGACTTGACCAGTCCGCTCCTCACACTTCCTGTAAAAAGATCTTTGAATGTTTGTTAGGTAGTAACAACTGGAGCTCTTTACAAACCAGTGTGCACCGGCCACAGTAATGTGTCGTTAGATGCTGCGATGTAGACTATGCGCATTAGAGAGGCTGCAGCCAGCGGACAGGTAGCTCAGCTGTCCGGTCTCGCTCCCACAGTCTCACTCAGTGAGACATCTGTTGCATGAGACATCTGAATAACTGGATGCAGCACAGGAACAGCAGCACTTTTTTATGAAGCCGTGGACACGAGCTGGGTTTACTGAGCACAGGTCCAAAGTGTCAAAAGGTCTCTGGGCCAGAACCATTTTTTATTACAACCCACAAAGAGAAAGCACATTGTGACACATGTGAGGACCAAGAGAATTACGGAGAGTAATGCCTCATCTAAACCTGAAGATTATTTTCTGATATGTTGCAGCAGAGGCCAGATGACACTAAACATGGATTTCCAATATTACAGCAAGTAAAAAACATGAACAGCTCATCATGGTGATTCACGCAGCGTGCGTGTTTGTCTGACCACACATTTCCCTGTTAGGCCACCGTCTACGGAGACACACGTCATTTCCTCTCACCTACATTAAGTCAAATGTTCTTACCTCAGTCCTATGGACAGAATTACTGAGAAACCTTGAGCCCAGTTATTCTTATGAACCACGGTGCAGAACCTTCGACATTATCGCGATGACTCACTTCAGTGTCTTAACAAAGATCAGGATTCATGGCCACTGTTTGATGATGTAAATGAAGGGATGTGTCGTGGTTTTACTGTGTAAACAAAGAGTCACAATTATGGATGTGAATCTTCTGCTAATTGTTTCAAAGCGACCAAACACCTGCTTGTTCATGGCGAAGGTGGAGCGCAGCCGCAGACCTTTCACATCCCGTCTGTCATTCTTTTTCTGTCATCACAGTTTCTTTACACACAGGGTTTTTTCTTTTGCTTTTTCAATCTGCAAAGAGCATGCACTTAGCGTAGCTTAGCATAATGACTGGAAAGGGAACGTTAGTCAAACTCTGTCCAAAAGGTATAAGTGCATTATATCTTTTAATTCTTTTTTTACAACACAGTGAAAAGTTTTTGTTGTTTACCTGTTGCTAACGTTTCGAGGCGAGTGAAAACTTTGGACAATTCAATTTAGGTATTGCTTCACAGTATGACCAGGTGGGGAGCTTTTAATGTGAAA
>JAUMHF010000013.1:1009468-1038372 GCA_032359275.1 Microctenopoma steveboyesi
CAGAGCATTCCCTCATAACCTCCAGAGCATTCCCTCATACCCTAAGTGTTCCCTCATAACCTAAGTGTTCCCTCATAACCTGAGAGCGTTCTTCCATAACCTGGGAGTGTTCCCTTATAACCTAAGAGCGTTCCCTCATAACCTGAGAGCGTTCCCTCATAACCTGAGAGCGTTCCCTCATAACCTCCAGAGCATTCCCTCATACCCTAAGTGTTCCCTCATAACCTAAGTGTTCCCTCATACCCTTAGAGCGTTCCCTCATACCCTAAGTGTTCCCTCATAACCTAAGTGTTCCCTCATAACCTGAGAGCGTTCCCTCATAATCTAAGAGCATTCCCTCATAACCTGAGAGTGTTCCCTCATAACCTGAGTGTTCCCTAATAACCTGGGAGCGTTTGTACAGATTGTCCGTTTCTCAGTGTCACCTTTAACGTTACACACAACCAACTGTGTTAATGTGTTAGGAGCTCTGTGCCACGGAGTCCTGTCTTGCTATAATCTGCTTACAGCTACACTCTCCAGGCAAGTCGTCACGTGGTTCTGCTGAATGTCCACAGACGGTCCGGCGGTCAGCGGCTCTTGTGAGCCCAGAGAATAGCCCCCCTCGGCGCCTGTTTCCCCACTGCCAGCAGAACAACAGCATCGTGTTTGAAAACCCAGCACAAAACGAGCCTCCTTTAAAAACAGAAGTTATTTTAGGCAGAGGTGGTGACAATGGGGGGGGGGGGGCAGTAGTAGGTTGGGTGAGTTTGCGAAATCCAAGCTAATTTCTGGGTGCCAGAGGAGTTCATGGGAGAAAGTTTGCTTTTTATATGTGGCCCCCCTTTAAACCATCAAACCTCACGGCGCTACAATCATTTAATACTCCATCATTATGGCCTCTTTAACTTCATGAAACCACACACCATCTCAGCCATGTTGTAGTATAACCACACACCCCACCCCCCTTACTATTGCTCTCATGTTGAGAACTGCCTCTGTTGATGTTTTGCTTCTGAAACGTAGCACGATGTCTGGAGCCTGTGCTCGGCCAGAAGCTTCTCCTGACGTTGTTTCAGAGGTCTCATCTTCCCCAGGAGACCTTGTGAACTCATGTCACAGCTCCAGCGACCTCCTGCACTTGGCTGGCCATGGCCTGGTCTTGGCATTGGTTCTGGATGTGGTGCTGAGGCACTCTTCTCTCGGTCAGGGGCCGTTTAACACACCGTGAGAACTTGTGTTCAGCTGCGGGTTTCCTGTGTTCTTAGCAGTTTCCTCCAGCAGTGAGGGGCTGCAGCAGGAGAGCGGCGAGCTTGGGTCGTGTTGTATCTCCGTGTATGAGGGAGAGCGAGCGTTGGGACGGGCTCCATGCTTTCTGCCACATACGGCGTGCCAGAGAGTGGAACGCGATACTCTTCAGATGATGACGGGCGGCCAAAAGTCCTGTAGAGGAAAAACAACACAGAGCACGAACGCGAGAGGAGCACCACGTGACTGCACGCAAAGAGCAAACAGGAGACACAGCTGATTATCTCTGGTCACCCTGACGTCAGCGGTTTATCCAGGTCAAAGCTGAAGGTTCAGGGTTCACAGACAGACTGTGGAGTCACAGTGAGCCGGGTCCGGTCAGTCTGGTTCTGCCCAGGGCTATTTCAGCTTCAAAACGACCAGCAGGATTCCACTGGATTCAGCTCGTTTTCAAACCATAAGGGTAGAGATGCATGAATTAGAGAAGCCAAATATGAGGAAATGGTTTAGCTGCTGCCTGGCATAAATATTTGATGGCACGAATCCTGGATCCCGGACGTAGTGTTTGATTCAGGGAGAACCGTGATCCGCGGAGAAGGACGTGGAACAGCGGCGCTTTCACGAGCCTGGATTTTTCCACTGTTTATTACTGCTGTCTTTTATCTGATCGCGAGGCTGCTTTTGAGACTCACGCCACGAGCAGGGAACTGTCCCCCACCCCCACCCCACTCCCACATCCTCTGTGGTGAGAAGGTCACTCCAAGTCTGCAATAAAACACACACACACACACACACACTCTGTTCCCTCGCACGAAGCTTACAACTCCATAGCAACCTCTGTTTATACCCCACTCTCCTCTCTCACCCCCTAACCCCCAACCCCCCCCCCCCCCCATCACATCACACCAACCTGTGGTTTTGACAAAACTACACATTGAAAAGAAAATTAGAGCGATGATCAGCCCCAAACAGGGATATTCCAGACCATTAGTCTGATCCGGTTTCAGCTGTGGGCTGGAGAGTGTGGGAGAGTCGAGGTGAACGCCGAGCACAGCGCCGAGAGAAGCAACTGCGACAGCAGGGCTGTGGATCAGTTATTCACACGTTAATATCTGCTGTTTAGGCTTCGTCGGGTCATGTGACCTGCTGGGAGAGACAAAGTGGACCCCCCTCCTCCCGAGAGATACAGATTCAGGCTCAGAAGAGAATCGAGGAGCGAGGTAAAAACTCTCTGAGCTAAAAGCTAATGTTAGCATGTTAGCACGTTGAGCAGGTGTCATGAAAAGCAGGAGGCCACGATGAGGATTTCTCCTCCATGGTCGTCTCCTCTGAATTCCAGTCCATCCCACAGATAAGGAGCTATGTCAGGCTGAACCAAAGCCACGGACAAACCCACAGTGGCATCCAGACCCAGGAAGGGCCCAAAATATACCGATGAAAAGTGCCACAAACACTTGTCTGCAAAGGAAAACATGCAGCGTGCACATGCAGAGAAAGGAGTGGGCCTCTGCTTAGTCACTGGGAGCCGAGCTTTGATGTGAACACACATGTCGTTCCCCGCTCGCCCTCCACTCCTGCATCCCCCCACCCTCCGCTGCTTCCTCTCCGCTCCCTTGCTCTCCTTCTTCCTCCCGTCTCTCCATCTTACATCACACAGCAGGTTGTGCTCTCTGTGACTGTGGGAATCAGGAAGACATCCCAGGCAAGAGGAACCCCCCACCCACCCTCAGGACAGGCAGCGTGGAGCGGGAGTGACCTGGACCACAGATGATATGAAACCTACAGAAGCATGTGGTCAGGAAATCTCCCACCAGTCTGACTGCCATCAAACCGGGCCCCGGAAACAGACCATGAGGACGGAGCTGCAGGACCGAGTCAGCATCTCCCAGACTTCCCCTCTGCTTCCTCTCCGCGGTCACATCAAGGCGACCCGAAGACTTCGTCACGGGGTTGGGGGAGGGGGGCGAGAACGTGAAGCTTCGTGAGATCATCGACAGAGAGATGGTTTGTCAAGATGTTTCCTCAGACCCAGACACACCTGAGTGTGCGGGCGTCTCCGTTCCCCCGGGGCGGGAACGCGACGTGTCGCGTGCAGCAGCCGAGAGAAGCCTGATGTTTCAGTGAGTCAGACAGGATCTCTGCTCATGTTCACTGATAGTAGCTCATTTTATTTACTGCGTTACCGAGTTCATGCCGGACTCTCACTCAGCACAGTCATAACACCGCTGACCGTTTCCCCTCCACCCAACATCTACCATGATTCAGCTGTTCCCTCTGACATAAGCTCTTATCTCTAGCTGCTCCCCTGCTCTGTTCCATCGCTGTCTCCAACCCTTCACTCCCACGCTGCTATGTTTCATGGTGCCAGGCTCCAAGTTGCCCCGGGAGCTGAGCCGTCGTCCGCGCTCAGAGCATCACTGTGTGGTCGCCCCGGGAAACGAGCAGACAACAGCAGGGGGAAGTCACGTTTGTCCTCGTGTTTCCAGCTCCGCCGTGCTGACTGCCTGGGATCTTTCATTCGCTGTGGAATCACTCACAGAGTCAACAGGATTACGGAAGTTTGGTTACCATGACAGCACAAACATCACAGGAGGACACCTGATATGTTTTCAGATCAGTGGGTCTAAGCAGGGAGTATTTCCTGTGTGTGTGTGTGTGAACAGAGAACATATCCACACAAAGAGTGCATGATGTGCCCTTGAGCAAGGCCCTTAACCCCTGCTCCATGGCTGCAGGTCAACTTCCAGGTGTAATCGTGGAACTTGTAGTCACATGTCAAGAGCTGCTCGTCGGGGGTTCTGCAGCTTACAAGGGGGACATGCACAGGGGGTCCGTGAGAAACCTGTGAGCCAACAGTGACACTGAGTCACTGGCGGGTGGGGTCCACTCATTTAATGCTCAGAATTTGCCCACGAGCCCAAACTGTATCTACTGCCCCGAAAAACCACACGTCACCTGAGTTACGTCAGTGGAACTCAAATTAACTGAGATAAGCCGAACGCACCTATTTTAATTAGTTGTTACCTGTTTTTATGTGAGTAAGTAAAAAATACATAAAACAAAATGAATAGTTTATTTAACTGAAATAAAAATAGCTACAGGTGGAGAAACGCCGTGGGTGAAGCTTCAGCCGTTAAATGACATGAAGCTTTGTTTTAAATCCAGTCAGAAAGTTACTGAGTGGAAGAAGAAACGTTCTCAAAGTTTTTCCACTTTGCACAAACATTCAAACAATTAGATTTTCCAGCCCATAGACGTCGTCAGTATCACGTTTGGATCCTGAGGGTCTTTGGACTGCAGCATCACAACCTCCGCCTAAAAACAAGCCATCACAAGTCCAGGAGAAATTCCATTTGTGATGTAGCTGTACCGTCCTCTGCGTGCTGCGGGCGGAAGGTCATCCAGCAGGACTCCGTGAATCAGCCCCGCGCCTCATTAACCGCTCACACCTATTAGTCCGTGGTGATGAAAGAGAGAGCAGCTGTCAGGGAAGAGGCAAAACAAAGGAGGTGTTCTTCAGGCCCGAGTAAACAAAAGCCTGGTGCAGATGATGTAGCCGGTTTTCCCCTCGCGAACACAAAGCCCAGCTCAGTATCTCATGGATTCCAGCGGCTTGACTCAAACATCCACCCTCATCTCCTTCATCCACTGGACTCTCCCAACAACCCGGCCGTTTGTTGCTGTAGGGAGGGAAGTGATGTCATTGAATCACGGTGGGGGGGTAGTTAGTGGGAGGATGCTCCCAGCCAGGATCCAGCTTATCTGATGTCACAGAGAGCGTGTGTGTGTGAAGTCTGTCAGAGCTAGATTAATAAACGCCGGTTTCCTGCCTCCTTGAGAACTGTTGTTGTGACATTCCTGTGGCTTCGCGTCTTCAGAGCTCTCGCAGCATCTCATTGAGGTTCCTGCGGTGGTGTTTCAGTAACAGTATCATCGTGGAGGCTCGCTCCACCTAAAGCATCAACACACACACACACACGGAGGAATCATTGGTAGTGTGTGTCACCGTTTACCGATAACCTATCTCCTGCTTGTGCTGCCGAGAACAGGGAGAGAGGGTTTTACATTCTGATCTCTTCCCGTCTCTGAGGAAGTCTTTTCAGTACTGGTTCCCATCACTGACCACCGCCTCCTACAGCTCTGTCCCACGTTTCTACCAGCCGCTCATCATCACTGCTCTTCAGATGATGCTGCAGCAGCGGGTCACCGCTCGGATCCGTCCTCGGTCCAGTGGCTGCATCAGATTCAAAGACGCTCGGCTACAGCGAGCCTCAGTAGCCTCCTCTACACTTTCCTGTGTGTCTGACGCTCACCGAAGTGCAAATGTCCCAGTTCTGGAAAGAAAAGCTGATTTTATAACATCCAGCTCGTCACAAACTGAAACGACTGGAGAAGCTGTTTGTTAATGAGACCTGCACAGAGCAAACATGCTGTGACCCAGCGTCACGCTGCGTTTGCTGATGCAGGTTCAAAGGAAGCCAGAAAACCCTCCTGCAGT
The DNA here is from genome assembly GCA_032359275.1 of Microctenopoma steveboyesi. NCBI lineage: Eukaryota > Metazoa > Chordata > Actinopteri > Anabantiformes > Anabantidae > Microctenopoma > Microctenopoma steveboyesi. The sequence goes on from JAUMHF010000013.1 coordinate 1,015,194, forward strand.
TGTGCTAGCACAGCTGGAAACCAGTGAACCCAGATATGTATTAGCTGCTTTATCTGTGGCGACGTAATGTGACGTTGAGCCAGTTAAATGTGTCTGAGCGATGCAAGTGTTTGGTTTGTAGCCACATCAGTCGGTAACGGGACTTTCCCTTGTTTCGCCTGTGACTTGCATGTCGTAGACACCGATCGTATGAATCCAGCCATGAAAGTTATGCCTGACATGCACGAACAATTCCTTTTCCTTTCCTCAGCTCCCCACTCGCTCCCTGACTCAGGACGGGATCAGGATTGGTCACGATGCTCGGGAAAAGAAAAAGATGCAGAGATTCAAAGCTTCACAAACCCACCCACTTATTTACTAATTTGAAGTCGGCTGGAATGACTTCACCCAGGACAAAGTCACCCACAACCGCGTCCTTGTATGGCCACTCTGGGAATGTCTTCCCACTGCTCAGAGATCAGAGATGTGCTCGTCAGACACATTCCTCGACCCCTGTATCACCATGCAGCCTGCAATTAGGCATCTCCACCTTCCCTCCTCCTCCTCCCTTTCTTCTCGTCTCTCCATCTCTTCAGACAGACGCCTCCATTCATCCAACATTACCTAGTTAAACATGTCTGTGTGGCATAATCATACAGCAACAATGGCTGTTTTGTGCAACTGTATCCAGGCACAAGTGAGATGTGTGACACTGTTATCGAGACATGCACGTCCATTCTGTTTCCTTTGGCACCTGCGGCCAGGTAACAGCGAGGAGGCGGAGCGGCCCCAGGAGGTGAAATGACAGCGTTTAATGGGTTTGGAGGAATCTCTGCGCTTCACAGCAGCACAACTCAGCTCTTCCTCCTCTGGGACTCATCGTGTGACAGTAAAGACAGACTCGGATACTCAATAACTGGCTGCAGCTAGTGATTATTTTAATCGCTCATCAAACAGCCGAGTTGACCTTTGGTCTCTGGAGCTGATCATCAGTCTCTCCGGTCCTTCACCTACAGCCGCAGCAACTTTTAGACTCTCGTGTGATGATGTTACTGCATTTTGTCCTTTGACCAACATCATCGAATCAGTTTGCTCCATATTTGATGCAAAAAAAGGATGAAATGTGAAGCCGCTGATCCAGGCCCAGAGTGTTTCTTAGGTCACGTTTACCAGACCTAAGCGGAGGGTTGTATATTCTTCATACTCCATAAAATCTAACCTATTTTACAAATGAGATTATGAATCAAAATGATGAAAAAGGACTTAAGACGACACAGGACACGGAGAGCACATGAAAAAAAGCTTTATTCTCACACAAACAAATTAGAGTTTTTTAATTGAAGCTTATGTGGAAACTATTCAGCAACGTCACCGGGGAGAACAAGTCGTGAACCCACTGTCATATAACTTACATAACTTATTAAATATCTTTATTTGGCAGGATTTTACAAGGAAGCAGGAAAGAACACTCATTTTTAAGTCTGCAGAAAATAACACTGGCAACGACAGCAGCAGAGCAGATCTACATGATCTGCCTCGAACTGGGAGGCGACACTGAGCTTTCACAAGCACAACAATACAGCGCTATAGGTCGTCAGGGACGGTCGGAATGTAAAGTGGATGAAGAAAGAAACCAGTGGGGGGGCGGGAGGGTTGAGGGAAGGGGAAAGAACCTGGGAAAGTCCTGAACATTCACACTGGTAGAGGATGTGCTCACTGCGCCCTCTTCTCTTCATGTTAATACATTCCTTTAATGTAAAGCTCGCGGTAATACTTCACGGCGGCGGCGCGTTTCTCCGCCGCGACTCGTCTCTCTGTGTAAACAAATCCCACACGACAAACACCTTCAAGATCCCTCAACCGTTTGGCAGCTCGGAGACGAGGCAGGAACAGACGACTAATCACTGCAGCTCCATGAGAGTGGGCCAGTGCATTACGAAGAAGAAGAAGAAGAAGAAGAAGAAATAGTGATGTGGAGCTGGAGCCATGCAGGTAAACACACCAACATTTACCATGACAGCTGTGCTATATACAACTCGCAGCGTCTCCTCACACTCAATAAATACAAGCATCACATGAAGTCCATGAAGGGGGGGGCAGTCTCTCCTCAGCCTGATTAAAAGAAAAGTGCGTCTCAGCAAATAGCTGGTGCTGTGCATGTGGACGTACACACTGGGGCTGGTGAGTAACTCGGGTGTGTAAGGGGAAAGAGGGGGGGTGCTATGTGGAAGTTGTGGTTTTTCAGATTCCTTCGTTCCACAAGGTGACTGTAGCGTGGGTGACGGAGTGAGTGAGTCCCGGGTGGAGGACAACATGCTGAGCTCGTGGTTTTGCAGACGCGCTGCTCTTTAATTACTGACAGATCCGTCTGCGTCACTGGATCTTCCCTGAACTGGACGTGGGCCACAGAAACGGATGACCGTCTCACGACCACCAGCGGCTGCAGGGAAGATTCACCTTCTGCATCACATACTGAGCTTTGAGCAGCTTTTCACATTTCATCAAATCACTTCACAAATATACTTCTTTTAAACACCGACCGATCACCTAAGTTTGACAAAGAGATTGTAGCTGTGCAGCATTTGACCGTCACGGGTCCAAAACCAATGACCAGAACCCTGCTCAGATCCAACATGCGCTGAGAAGAGAGCGGACACGATGACCAACCATCACATCAGTTACCGAGCAACAATCATTTTAAAAAGAAATCAAATGTGTGATAAAACACGTTCTTCTACTGCACGCGCTCAGGCTCAGGGCCGGACCTCACTTCGTCAGCATCGCTGGACCCGTGAAGGTCTCTAATGTCTGACAGCATCTTGGACAAAAGCCTCATTCCAGCAGAATCTGACTCCAAAGAAATGCTGGATACTATAGACGGGGAAGTACTGCCAGATGTTGCTGTTTCTTAGATTCTATTAGATAAAACAAGGGTGTGGTGTGTGTGTGCGCGTGCGTGCGCACGGTTGGTCTCTGAACATGTGGAAACACCACCACGGAGGTGAGCTGTGGGTGTACTGACATCATCCACCCAGCAGCTATGGGGATTCCCTAACAAAACACTCATTCTCTTTCTGCCGACTCCGTCTGGAACACGCGGGGCGGGTCTCGCTCCCTCCTCACTTCTCCTCTTTCTGGAGCTCGAGTGGCAGCAAGGTGTGAGGCCTTCGGCTCAGGAGTGTGTGTGTGTGTGTGTGTGTGTGTGTGTGTTTGTACCAAATCAACACATGACATATGCAGCCTGAAAAGTAATGAAACTGCAGCAACCAAACAAAACGCTGGAATGGAAACAGGAGACGTGATGGTCACAGCATGCGATGCAGAACACATTCAGAGCGTCAGCTGCAAAGCCCGGTCCAAACGAGAGGAGGGAGGGGAGCTAAGTGTGCTCCAGTAGCCACTGGAAGAGGGGGGCGCGCTGGGGTTCTCTGCCCATCTGGAGCGCCTCCTCTCGGGCCTGGGTCGGACTCTGCGTGTGACTCTCTTCACAGTAGCGCAGCAGCATGTGCAGCAGGTCTCCCACCCTCCACTTCCTCTCCCGAATCTTCTGCACCACCGCCGGGAGCTGCAAGACCCAGTTCGACTGACTTCAGTACTCACCAGCAGAACATGACGTTATTAGTCTGACTAACAGATTCGCCCTGATCTAGTGAAGCTGAGTAACGAGTGTGTTCACCTGCTGCAGCGCTCCGTCGCGACTCAGCAGGATCTGGGGGGTGTCGGCCATGGAGGCTGCCACCCACTGCAACATGCTCCTGAACTGAGGGTCGTGGGTCGCGTGTTGCGGGCCGAGCCCGAGCTGCGACCAGACGTCCGAGTTCACTATGAGCAGCGCGGTGCCAGGAGCCTGCACCCGAGTCGTGTCCACGCAGAGAGTCCCTGCAGCACGGAGACGCGGTTACATCAGGGCAGGCTGACAGAATGAGCTGAACATGGAAAGGGACATGTCCTTACCGCTGGATTCCTCTCTGACCTCCGTCTCCTTGTCCTCCGTGTTGTCACTGCTGAGCGGCCCACAGGTTAATGAGGAGAGAGAAAAACAGCAACAGCACAGACAAAAAGACAAAAAGACAGACAGCAGGTCTCAGCTAACGGCTTAATCCACGCACAGCAGCATCACAAGCCACAAGCAACCTCATCACCAAGATCACATCTCTGAAAACATGCATCGCTGCTCTGCAGCTGTAAATCACAGCGCTGCTGACGCAGCCCGCGGCTACAGACACTCAGACATCACTGGCGCTGGAGGAGCAGGAGAAACTCCACCAGCTACAGAATCAGCCTGTCACACGAACAAAACATTTAATCTCTGTTTCAAACGTTTGGAGCTGTGAGAAACCTGCCACCTAATGGCGGACAGAGAACTGATGCTTTCTGTGATGAACACACTCAGACAAAGCTTGTGGGTCTAAAAACATCAAGTTGCCTAATGCCAGTGATGCTAAAGCAGCAGAAATCCGACTCCGCTTTAGTTTACGTTGCTCTTTAATCGTGCCAGTTCTGAATGTTCTGTTCTTGTACAGTTACATTTTTCCGTTGACAGTGAAGGGCTGAAAATAAGCCGCCGGAACAGCACTTTCGCAAGTTTTAGCTCCTTTTCGTGATGGAAAAATGTGTGGCAGTTTGTTTTCTGTGTAGTAGGAAGCCACCAGCTTCGCTTCATGTCAGATCAGTATCAACATCAACGTGCACAAACTTGCTTAATCTCTGTGTCAGTGCTGATCGTGTAGCTGGTGGATTTAGATCTGACAGAGCCCAGAGGAGGGAACCCACTCCAAATACAGTGAGACTACAAATAATAAGTAAATACTGTGCATGCAGACACCGACACCAACAAGCAGATGCATATCAGCGCAGGCATGCGAGGGGCTGGTGGTTCCGAGCATGAGACAAAGTTCATCTAACTCCATTCTTCATGATGAAGCAATGATTCTGGGAGATGCTCTTTATTCTTACTAGTACTTTGTCCCATTCTACGTGAACTCCCAGGGTTTTTTTTGGGGGGGGGGCAGCCGTTTGAACCTGCTGCTGACCAACCTGTCAGAGGGGGAGAAGGACATGCACTCCTCACACGCCTCCCCCTCCAGGCCAAGACTGCTCCAGCTACTGCTGTTCCCATTGCTGCTGGAGAGAGAGAAGGCACCACTTAAACACCGACAGGGTTCGTCCGCTCGTGCAGGATGAAATGAGCAGTTTGATCATCATCATAGCTTCAACAGACAAGGTTCAGCTCCATCACTCCAGATGAATGATCCCACTGAACCTTGTAATGTTGATTGAGGCAATTTGTCGCCAAAGGCCTAAAATGAGTGAGCTCATTAAATTCTTGTCCTCACATAATCCCGTTAATCCTGCAGGTTCCAACTGGCAACACCAGCACAACAACATACCTTTTCTCTAATTAGCCAGTGATCAGGCTGCTGGCTGAACCGAGCAGTGGCGTGCGATGCTCGCCGTCAGACTGAAGGGAGGAACCTCTGCGATAGCTAAAAATACCTCCATTAATCTGCATTACCTCAGCTCCAGCTTTCTCCCTGCGGTTTGACTGAATGACACACGCAGTTCGCTGAATCAATCAACATGCTCCGGGTCAAAGGCCCGGGAAGCTGATTTCCTTTTCTGTTATTTTATCTGCACGCTGGAAATTGGTTGCAGCAGGCATTTGAAGAGGGCCTAATAAATTACACATGGAAACAGTCTGCAGTGAGGAGAGCAGTCAGAGACACACCTTTGAAAAATATTGGGATAAATTCACTCACGGTGTGTCACATTGTGTTCGTTATGCATCTGGGGAAAGAAGCCCAAATGTTGTCAGCTGTGCCTCCGTGGAGGTGGTTTCCTTCAGCAGACATGTCACAGAGTGAGCTTAGCGCTAATCTCTGGTTCTGCATTTACTACATATGTCCGTTGAATGAGGCAACTAAAGCAGACGGCTACTTGGTTCTCATCCCTGTGGTGTATTTCAGAAATCTTGGCTGCTTTGACGACTGCATAAAGCCTTTAACAACATATTCATAAGACAACTGGCACATAATGCAACATTCGCACAAATGAGAGAAAATTGCATGTTAGAGAGCGAGGACCCAAACCATACATTGTGCTGTGTGCTGACTCTGGGATACGTCCAACCTACTCTCAACCACAGGAGTAAAATGGGTACAACGCTTAAACAACGGAGTGTTTCTCTACTCCTCTGGCAGCGAGGTCACTAGCCTCAGATTTATAACAGAAATACAAATGAAAATAACAAATATTAAGCCGACGCCTGTCTTGGATAGAGCCCCATGCTACTTTCTACCTCAGAGAGTTCCCGTCCAACCTGTAGGATTACTGCAGACAAAAGCAGGAAGAACATCTGCATAGACATCTGTTCATTTGTCAACACTGGTTTATTGTCACTATTAAAGGTGACGTGAACTGCATGCTATGTTTGAGGCAGCTAGTGGTTGTGTACCTGTCACTGAGGTGGAGGAAGCTGCTGTTGTCGTCGAGATGCTCGTCCTCAAAGCTCAGGTTAGACCAGCTTCCCAGACTGTCATCTCCTACACTCAACTGCTGCGACACAGTGGACTCGGTCGTTTCTCTACCTGGAGAGCTGAAAGCACACGGACACAGACAAAAGGGAGAGGGCTTTAAAAGTTAGAAAGATGTATGCCCACAAATCTGTATGTAGAAAAACACTGTACCAGTACTAGAAGGAATCTTGGAGTGGACAGTACCTGATGCTGGCAGCCTGGCAGACGTTGGACAGGGCCGATGTCATGATCTCAGTGGTCAGGCTCTCAGCGTAGCTGGTTCCCTCATGGCCAATGCCACTGTCTGCATTAAGGCTGGTGTTACTCAGTTCCCGTTTAGCTGTTTCCATCGCCAGGGACACCATCTCCTCAGCAAATGCTGCCCTGTGGTCCAGATCAATGTGAATCTTGGGTATCTCTAGGCCGGAAAGCCGCTCATCCCTTGCCTGACATTCCCCCCTTTTCCTCCGCTGTAAGACTGGCTGCTGGGGGTGCCTGCTGAGTTTGATGCAGTATGGGCACTCTTGGATCCGACAATAACGACACGTCCCCAGCGCTTGGCCCAGTGCTGACCCCTCAGACAGCCTCCGAGTGTGGGAGTGTCTGTCGCGGCTGCGGGTTACCTCATGCGCCAGGGATGACAGTCCAACTGTGGCCAGGCTCATCTTCAGAGTGTCATCGACTATTTTCTTGGCATAATGTTCAACAACCCGCATTACACTACTGCTGTAGCCTCCATCACACAGGCTTCCTGTACTGTGGTAATGCCTACTCTTCCCCTCCTTGGATAACAGGGGGCAGGAGAATGAGTTCCTGATAAAATTCTCCGTCATATCTTCAAGCTTGGCTTTCTTATAAAGACAGGAGTCGGTGAGAGACTTAGGCAGTCGTACAGAGGTTTGGTGCAGCTTGTGAGTTACATCACAGGTGATGTTGTAAGCTAAGGACTCTGCAAAGGTGACCAGACCCATGTAATCCCTCTGACCCTGCTCTTCAGAGTCCCTGCAACAGCATCCAGCATTATTACCTGAGGGACGAACCACAGACTCTGTTCCGTCTGTGGACGGTGAAGCGTCACTACCAGAAGCTTTCCATTCATCTGGCAGCGACTTGGAGGAGTGAAGGCGGGCGTTAGATGATCGCTGCTTGATTTTGCGGCTGGCATGAGTCAATCCTTGTTTTATTGAGCGGTAGGCCAAACGGCTTGCATACTGGTCTAGGACTAACTCTCTACCTCCTCCCTCCTTCTTTAGTACCCTGATGAGGTAGCCAGCGTATTCATCTGTCACACTCTCACAGCTGGGATACTCTGAGGACAGACCAGAGCTGGAGCTGGTGCTCGAAGTGGAGGTGGGAGACCGGAAGACAGAAGCTATCAGGTCATTTGACCACTGCTCAGCCAGTCTCCCTACCCTCCAGTCTCTGAGATGAGACTGGTGGTGGTGTTGATGCAAACATTCAGAGCTAGATCTGTCCAAGCTTCTTCTTTCCAGAGCTCTGTGGTATGGACACCGCTGTCTTGAGCCCACCATCCTCTTCACATCACTGATGACTTCTCCCGCCACCTCCCCGGCATACAACCACAAGGTATTGAGAGTCTGCTCTGAGAACTGAGCCACACTGTCTCTTCTCCTCTCACTGCCCTCGTGCAACTCTCCTTGCTCCTCTGCCACTCCCAGGGTGTCCATCTCTGTTGCCATGGAGACAATGTGACAAGCCAGTCGTTCAGCATAGTGAAGAGCTTCCTTGTTGGACATTCTGCGAGCGGAAATGTGATTAAGTTCATGCTGGCAACCCCCCGTCTCTGAACATCTGTTAGTGCCACCAACACCTTCTTCAGCCAGTTCATCGTCCTCTTCATCCTCATGGCCATCTGCTTCCTCAGAGAGAGACCGCATCAATTTAAGCATGAACTCATTCTTGTCTGCCTCAGGACTGAGGTCTTTTGGCCCTGGGCCAGGTTCAGGCTGATAGTGAGGGGTGGGCGGGGGGGTGGCAGGGGAAAATTCATTGGCTAGCTTGCTTTTCAGCTTCTTGGAAAACTGCTTTATCTGTTTCTCCTTGGACACCTCACTGGGCTGCTGAGGGGTAGAAGGCGGGGTTCCAGGAGTCCCTCTAGACTTTTTACCCGAACTTGGACCCAAATCATCACCGGCGACAGACAAACTCCTTTGTCCACCCATCTCAGAACCTGGCACGTCGAGAGTATGCATCATTACAGGAAGTCTCTCTACCACACCTCTGGTCCTAGGGTCAGACTCGCAGCTGACTCTTCGCTGGCTTTGAGAGCCTGAGAGGAAGGAAGCGTGAGGAGTGTTGGGATCTGTTGTTTGCTCAACAGGACCGCCCTTCCTTACACACTCAGGATCTCTCCAGTCATATCTAAAACACTCACTGCCAGCTGCCTGACGTGACGGGGAGTCTGGGGCCGCATAATTTATCTCTTCGTTAGAACACCCGCTTTGGCTTTTGATCGTCTTGGTAAAAAAATCAGCACAGTCACCAAAGCTCTTCTTCACCTTAGAAGCAGTTATTAGCTCACAAGCCTCGGTTACTATCTTATCCACCATATTGCCGGAGAAGTTTTGAAATGGGGACTTTCCTTGGGAGGGGTCTCCTCCAGTCATAGGGTTCTGTGTTCCGTGACTGTAAAGGTGCGTTTGTGCAGATGCAGCGGTATCAGAGGAATGTATGGGTAATCTTTTAGGGCTAGTGCACGGGGTAATGGATGAGCTCAACTCATACTGACAAGTCTCCTCCAAATTCTGAAGGTGGGAGAGGGCTTGGCCTGCGTGGGGAACAGGAATACAGCTGGCCATGCCCGATACGGTAAACAAAGCTTTCTTCACATTGCAGTTAGCACCCTGTCCTGAGGGCACTGGGACCGCTGCAGCTGAGCTGGCACTTACAACCTGCTGGTTTGCAAAGGTGCTGCACGTGCTTGTGTTCTCCGCACTGACGTAACAGATGTTGTCCAAAGACACACTGATAGCTGCTTGGCTAGTGAAGGCAACGTCAGCTTGAGAGAGCTCTATAAAGGCCTCCTGGATGACAGATTCAGACAAGTCTGAAGCATAGGAGGAAACCACTACTTCCTCCTCCGCTTCCTCTTGTCCATGCCCAAAAGACCAATCACTGGGGGTGAGGGGGGTTGAGGGGTGAGAGAACTGACAAACTTCCATTATGCCTTCGAACACGAGCTCTTCCGCCAGATCAGCAGCAAAACATGTCACAGTATTGTGGAAAATCTGCTTTTTTACTGTCAGGAACTCTTTCAGTGCCCCAGAAACGGCCTCTCCAACAAGAAAACCAGCTAATCCATTGATTGCTCGCTCCTTTAACACATAGGCACGGCGCATGCCAATCTCATGGAATGCCATCTGAAACACGGAGGAGGTGAGCCTGGCAGCTAGATGACACAAAGTTGTGGTACAGGAGGATACACCTTTCTGGAGGTCTCGCAAGGCACTGCCCAGGCTCATTTCCACCAGATCGGTGGCAAACCTCTGAATACCATCCTTCAGAGACTGGGACGTCTTCTGCAGCTTGGCCACTGTCACAGTCTCTTGTATTTCAGAGAGCTTCATCAGGTAGCCCGAAGGGTTCTTGAATTCCTTGTGACAGACACAGCTGAGATTCTTGTTGTCACTGATGACAACGGCAGACTGGTAGCCACATACAGATCCCAGAATTTCTTTTGACAGGCTGCTGGCAAAGTCCGAGTATGTCTTATACAGAGAGCAGAGATGCTGGGGTTTACGTAATTCTGAGCCGTCCTCTGCGTCCTCATCCATTTTCCAGAAGTATTCTAATGCTCCATTAGAGTCCACCAGTGGGCTGAAGGCTGAGGAGCTTACAGGACTGAAGAGTGGGCCGCCATTATCCTCGGAAGGGGTCTGCACCAGTCTAGGCGGGTCAAGGGCATCAGACTGAAGCGGGTATGGGGAGCCTGGTTTTAGAGGAGTTGGCTTTTTCACACTGGCTGGGAGAGTGGGCTGGTCAAAGCGATGAGGATTCATACCCTTGGTCGAACATCCCCTAGAAATGTATTTGGATGCCGGCCCAGTGGTACCAGACTCAGGAGATTTCTTCTGCATGGTTGGGACACTGATGGCGTCCAGAGGCAGAGTCAGTTTGCAGCTGTCTGTGCTCAGTTCCTCCAGATCATCAAACTGGTCAAAACTGTCAAAGAATTCACTAACTTCAGAGTCTGAGTCTTCAACCCGTTCTCTGGGCCCCCCCGGCACCTGGGGGATATCCAACTTGGCTAAAAGGCTCTTCTGGTAGCCCACCTCATCCAGAAAAATGATAGGGCTGGGGCTCGAGCAGTCTGACTCATCTGATTCACTGGCATGAATCAGAGGCGAGGGAAGACGAGCTCCAGGACTACAGTAGGTCCACTGGGATTCCACACCAGAGGAGGACTGCACTGTGACAGAAACACCTGCACCCGGCCTGCCTGAATACTTCTTCGAAGATGAGCTTACAATAACACGGAAGCCCGACAGTTCCTTTTTTCTCTTGTGGGCTGGCACAGTCTGTGAGGCCACGTCACGCTTTTTAGAATGGCGACGGGACGCTGCAGATGAGGAGAGAGGCGAGAGAACTGGTTATACTGTATACAGTACATAGAGAGAAGGCATTATAGACAAACAAGACCAAGGTTATCCACGAGTTAAAGCCAGTGCTGTTCATCCCTAACGCCTCGATTAGAACGTAACTTATTTGTGTGAACTGACGCTTTATTTATTTAGGTCTAAAAAAACAGAGCTGCACAAATATTTGGAAACACAAACGCGATATCAGCATGTGCAATTCCAAGAATGCATGATGATGCAATTTCTATTATGGGCATATGGACTGAACTGACAATCTACCCTTTCTTATCCACCAGCTGACTAAAGAGAACTTGGCAGCTCAGGTTTGTTAAGATGTAGAAAATATTTTCTGGAACCTATAATATAAACATGGTGACGATTAAGCATTAGGTGTTAAACATACAGGGATTGTCTCCTGTGTCATCCTCCTCCAGATGCTCCAGTGCTGTGACAAAGTCGTCCTCGATTGATGAGACCGACTGGTTGGTGTCATCTTCCTCTGGGTGACTAGGTTCCGCTGCTCCCCTCTGAAGCGCCTGGAGCTCCAAAGCATAGCGGACCCCCGCTGTGTAGCACCCCAACAAGCCTAATGAAGATGCCACACCAGCCTGACTGCTGGGATTGTGCCTCAGAACACACACAGCCTTTAGCCAACACTGGAGGCAGAGAAAAACACGACAGTGAGAACTATTTAAGCGTCTGGAAGTAACAGGCAGATAGATACAGCAATCACAATCCATAATCACTCAAAGAACAATAATTAAGCAGCGCTCATAGGGGATTTCTTTCTCCTGATTTTACAGAGGTGGGGAGGAGGAGGGCCGGAAACGTGTTGTTATGTCTGTACTGCGACTGCCAGTTGATCCGTTGCATGTGCAGAACACGAAATGTGCATATCCACTTTGCAATGCAGATAGCTGGGAGGTCCAACTGTCTGAGACAGATGAAAATACCACAGATCAAGCTGCAGGGCCCGTGTGAACAAAAACATGACACACAGAACCATGCAGGACGGGGCTGGAATCGTGGGCTGAAAAAACAAGTTTTTGGTCTGTGGATCCCAACCTGCTTTTCTTCAGAAGGGTGAGAAAAAGTTGGCCCGTCTGTTTACAGACGAGAGGGGCAGTGGGAAAACAGTTTAAGCGGCAGCTGTGAGAATTTCAGGAAGAAACCCAACAAACCTTTTCAGGGTTGGTAACATTTACGACATTAACACTAGTGGAGTTATTCTAACTTCATAGCTTCAGCATTCATATTTCACTTCCCCTTCTTCTCTCTCCTCACTTCTATGCCCCCTTCTTCCTTCTGCTTTACTCGTTCTGCTGACTGAGCACACTCCTTCAACAAGGAAAGGTCTGCCACCGACCTGAGTCCCCGCGTCCTTGGGCTCTGCGAGCCTGCGGGACTCTTTGAGAAGCAGGACTTCATCATTCTTCAGGCCGTGGATGTGGATGGACCTGAGGAGCTCACACACCCCCTCAGTCAGAGATGACAGAGCCTGGGGAAGAACGTGACCACGCAGAGAGAGAAACATTAGCTTGAACGGATCAGGATCAAACCTGTTGACTGGTTTTACTGTAACTCTTGTTTGCAGACTTACCTGTTGAGTGGCTTCTTCTCCTTCACACTGACCAGGCAAACACACAAAGTGAATCTGAAAGAGCACAGGTGACGACGAGTGTGAATAATGTTTGCATGTGGCTGAGCTTTGTGTTTGCGCTGCTGTTAGACAAACCTCCGTCAGTCTGCTGGCGTCTCTGTTCGGTGGCTCGAGGCCCACGCCACACAGCTCCTTCTTATTCCTGAAGAGAGTCTTCACACACTGTGCCCCGCTGTCACGCACCGTCTGGAAACACACACGTAGCACAGAGCTAAAGACGAACCGCGAGCGGACACTAAAGATGAATGACGTCCGCTTTATGCCACTACTTTCTCCTCAGGCCCCACAGAAATACTAAAACCAACAATGAATTACGTCATGGATGAGGTCATCCTCGTTAGAAGTCAGCCGCTCCACTGGGGATATGTTTCAGTCTCAATACATCTTCTCATTTATTGCTCAAATCCTGTGACTATATATATATATATATATATATATATACACACTATATATACTATATATCTATACTCGTCTTTACACCTTTGGTCAAAATGACTGTGATTCTGAACTTTTGGGGCAATGTTTGACCAAGTGTTTTGAAGTGACTGGAGAGGTGGAGAGGTGGAGCCGAGGAGAGGTGGAGCGGAGGAGAGGAGGAGAGGTGGAGCGGAGGAGCGGTGGAGAGTTGGAGCGGAGGAGAGTTGGAGAGGTGGAGAGGTGGAGCGGAGGAGCGGTGGAGAGTTGGAGCAGAGGAGAGGTGGAGAGGTGGAGCGGTGGAGCAAAAGAGAGGTGGAGCGGAGGAGAGGTGGAGCGGAGGAGAGGTGGAGCGGTGGAGAGTTGGAGCGGAGGAGAGGAGGAGCGGTGGAGAGGTGCAGCAAAAGAGAGGTGGAGCGGAGGAGAGGTGGAGAGGTGGAGCGGAGGAGAGGAGGAGAGGAGGAGCGGAGGAGAGGAGGAGAGGAGGAGAGGTGGAGAGGTGGAGCGGAGGAGAGGAGGAGAGGAGGAGAGGTGGAGAGGAGGAGAGGAGGAGAGGTGGAGAGGTGGAGCGGTGGAGAGCTGCGTCTCTGCCTCTTTTAATGGACAAACTAAGCCAGTTGCAGCCCAGTCGTCATAGATTGTATTTAGGTTCTGGTGAATACAGATCTCAGAACCACAGGCGCACCAAACAAAGGGTCCAAGTACTGCGTTATCAAACCTAATACTAAGACCGACCTCTTTCCGGACTGGGGCTCTGGTCCTTACTGGGAATCCTCTGATACGGGCACAGGCGTCCATGGCAACAGGAAGCTGCACGGGGCTGGCTGGCTGACCACTCACCTGCAAACAAACGCGTCAGGCGTCAGTGGCAATATTAGTACAGAATAAAGTCACACGGCAGAGCAAACAAAGAGCTCCCACCCCCCGTCTGCACGTACTGCTGCACGCCTGCAGGAAAACAGGAAGCGTGACTGGTTCAAAGGTTCCTGTAACTGTTGAGTTCAGTGATTCACTGAACCAAGATGATGGGAACTTATCTTAACCCATAAGACGGGTCTGCCCAGCCCAGCAAGTGTGAATCAAACCTGTGAAGGACATGAATGAGATCTTTAACGTAGGCCTCAGCTTGTCCTAGGACGAGCCTCGTGGAGTGGGCCAGTCTTCAAACAGTCGACCTGCATCAGAGATCAAACAGCAGATGCCAGAGAACATGGGAGTGTGCTCGGTAAGCGGCATGAGAGCCAAGTAAAGGAGGCAAAATATTTACAGTTCACAAGAAGGAAAAGTTTCCCAAGAAATCCAAACCTCTGCTTTGAGGTATGGTCCAAAGCTGCTGCTCGAGTCTAGAAGCAGGCGTCCTGTGAACCAGAGGGGTACAGTACTCTGGACATCCACGAGCTCCCGCTTCTCACGGCTGCCTGGCTGGGCTGTTCAAAAACAACACAACCCGCCACTGCTGCTTAACCTCAACTATGCAGCGAATCACAATTTAGTCCCAGGGGAAACCAGCGCAGTGACGTCCGCTCTGGTTGTGACTGTCTGAAGCAGGAGGAAGAGCAGAAAGCAGCGGGCGAATCAGCAGTTTTAGCGGAGGACGTTTCACGTTTAGCTCCCAGCGCCCTGTATCCTGTATCCTCACATTACACAAACAATGTGGTCACATAATCCTTTGTGTATTTAATATTAGTCATCTCTCAGAAAAACTGCAATTATGTGTAACTAAGTTCAGGCTTATACAGATTCTCAAAGGCTGATTCATGAAACTATCAAAAGATAAAGACGTAACACAGATCAAAGTATGTGGGGCACGTCTGTGAGACTGCAACACAACCCGTCAAGGACACAAACTGTGTAGTGTTGTTTGGTTGGGAGGCGCTGAGCGGGAGCGTGGGTGGCCGGATAAATGGATCAACAGAGAGCATGAGAAAGTATTCAGAGACAGACAAACACTGGTCTCTAACGAGGCCCAGGTGAGGGTCCGGTCAGATGTTCTGTAGCAGAGTTTGGCTAATTAACCACATAACAACGAGCACACACACACTTTCAGAAGCTTCTACTGCTCCTTCTTCACAGGAGACCACTAACAACAAGTGTCACAATAACAGAACCCTGAAACCGTCCACCAGCTGATCCAATCAGAACAGGGTCGGTGGGCCACACATGAGGTTTCATATAAATCACACATTGAGCAGAATCTGGCGACTTTAACAGATAATAAAAATGTATCAGCTGCAGTCATAATGGACACAGCTGGAGGAAAGAAAATGATGACGACATACATTCACGAATACGTGTTTTTTTCTGAGGAGGAGGCGGGACCACTGCTCCCCCCTAGGGGGGGAGAAACCACATTTACTTGATCATTTGATGATTATTGTTAGCATGTTAGTATGTGTGACAGGACATCCTGATCAAACGAACCCACTGCTGCGATATTTCCACTTTTCTACAGTGATCAGTCTGTTTTCAGAAACTGTTTAGCAACAAACACAAACGTCACACTGGGAAAGTATTTGTCAGGAATGAAACTGGTAGAAAAACAACTGATGAAGCAGTTCTGTTCGTGTTTCTTTCCTCTGTTACGGAGTTTGACTCCAAAAGATATTTTTAAAACTGAAAGCCTGAAAACGTCTGCAGGAGCCGAGTGACGTGTCCGCGGGTCATGTCACGGGTCACACGTGACTGATCGAACCTGGCAGTGTCGGTGATCGATCGACACCAAAGCCAGCGCTGAGCCAGTCCCTCCTTCCGAACGGCACAGTGACGTTATGTTCTAACGAGCCCGTTACCGAACCGGCCCAGCGCCGTGGTGTTGGTAGCTAATGTCCCAGCAGCAGCAGGCCAGAGAGAGGACGGACGCGCGCGCGCACACACACACACACACACACACACACACAGCTGATGCTGATTCACTCGGGCTCTATGCGGTCCTCACCGACGCCACACACAGTCAGCTGTTAGCGCCGTAGCTAGCCGCGGCGCACTACACGGCCATGACCGCTAACAGTAAAGCTCAGGGACTCACAGTCCGACGGGCAAACGAACCACCGTGTTAGCCGTGAATCACCGGGCCAGCAGCAGAACCAGGCCGCGCTCGGCTCGGTCTGTGATGTCACCTCGCTGTCGTTAGCTAGCACCTAGCCGCGCGGCTAACGCTAACAGCGAGCTGGGGTTAAACACTGAACCACCACCGCCGTCAGCGATTTCCTGGGATTTTTCCAACACGTCTCTCCGTGTTTTCGCGGACGTTTCGCTCACCCCTCAGTGTCGGACTCCAGCAGCGATGACGGCGTTTCAGGCGCGACTCGCTAACGACGCGAGCATCTTTAAACGGCTCCTGCTCAACCGTCTGTCTGACCATAAAATAACAGATAACTCAGCGCGGAGGGGGAAAACCTAGTGGTGGTAACGTTTGGCTGCTGGTTGAATAGAAATCTACATTCAGAGTTCCTTGGAGTAAGCAATGTGTGTTAGCCTCTTCTGATTCAGTTGTGCGATTCCCAAACATGAGTCGAACTGCCCATCTACAGAGCCGCAGCGTTTTCCCATGAAAACAGGAGCGTTTCAGGCATCACCAGTCGAACCCCGAGAAAACGATACGTGTCGCACTCGCACTGTTAGAAGCCAGAGCAATCAAACCGCACACAAATACAGTAGTTACACATTCTATTATTATTATTAGCGTTGACGTTACTGTTTCAGTGCATTTCCAGTTTCATCTTATATTTATGTTCTATTAGATATTAGGGAGATATGCTACACTATCTTTAATTAATCATTGTGCGTTCCTTTAATTAAAACTATTTTAATAACTAGAAAATTAGGAATCGTAAAGCAGTTGGGAGACCAGAATTCAAACGCTCATAGCCCGTTAGCATATTGTTAATATTACCCAACTAAGAGATCTCAGGTCAAACCAAACATTACAAACCTCAGGTGGTTCTCAGGAAGTCACGGACATCTCTAATATGTAAACACTGTCCATTCAAAGATAAATTCATTGTCATTATTTCAAAACTTTATGTCCTTATTTTCTATTTCAATATTATTTATTAATATCGTAGACAAAGTCGTTTTTGTGCTGCAGCTCAACTCACTGACCAAATGCTTCAGCTCTTGAATGTGGTAATGTTTAATCTGTATCTTAGTATCTTTTGGAAGTAAAAAGAAAAGAATAATTAACCTTTTTTTAAATCACAGCAAGTGGTCCAGGTCCCGAAGCAGCAGTTTGACTGTTGGTCTGATGTTCTGTTCAGAACATAACCTGTGACCTGTAATGAGACGCACAGCTCCCAGAATATTAAAGTTTTGAGGATAATCAAGATGTTATTTTAGTAAATGTGAGACGAGTCTTTGTTCTTCTTGGGCAGCAGTGGTTTTCACCTCCATACTTTTCCATTTACTCAGTCTCCTCCCTGTTGTTGAGTCTTGAACGGTCTGCAGTTCTTTCCATGTTGTTCTGGGTTCTTTAGGGACCTTCTGGATGAGACGCTGCGTTCATGGAGTCGTTCCAGCAGGCCGGCCACCTCGAGGAAGGTTTTCTTTATTTCTGGATTAAATAATAATCCAGAAGGACCAGACAAGCTTGGAGCTTTTTACCTTATTAAATGAGTTATCATTTAGTATTTCCTCCGGTCTTTGTGTAACATTATAACTGTTTGATGATTTATATAATTTAGGTGACAAACATGCAAGAAAAAACTTTAGGAAAGGGGCAAATTCCATGTGAGAGAAACTACTGTGCACGTGTTATCTGAAAGCAGCACAGAAGGAGACAGAAGCACGCTGCATATGTATTTGGTTTTATTGAATAAGAGAGATATGAATCGGTAGCCTGTGTTAAGGCACCTTAAAAATGTACAACAAAGCAGAACCATTTATTTATTCAGAATACAAAAATACACATCTCAGTGACTCCAAATCGTAATAAATAGTTAACCATGCGTTCTAACCATAAAAAGGCACAGAAAACAGTCACTTAGTAGTCATAAAATGATCAACTACTTTACCAAAATCATCCAGATAGTAACACAGGTGACGACTGTTACATTATGTCCAAGTGTGAAAACACAAAACACGTCATATCATTTAAACCTTAGGTAATAAATATGCAAATATTGTTTCTACCTACATTATACGTATACATATGTATATATATAGATAGATATATCTATCTATATATATTCTTACAAATTATAACTGTGCCATTGTAAACTTAATGTAAACAAAACAAACTCACTTTTCTCTCATCGCTTTAGGAACCATATCAAAGACTAACTGTCCTTTAGAGATCTTTGCATGAGTTTCATCGGTTTCTGAAAACCAGGCAGTTTGCAGCACTATCTACAGACCACTGGAAAACACAGCACGGGAGCAAGAGGAAAGGTTAAGCTCCGCTTCGCCTCGAGTCTGGGGGCCAAAGCGCATAAGACTGTACAGAACCCGGCAGACACATGATGCAGACAGACACAGCTCAGGAACTGCAACAGTATCACTGAAATCAGTTCATTTCCACACGGATGAGCGCTGCAGGAAGAAGGCAGCTCAAACAAGGGCTGAACCAAGGCCAGAGGTCACCAAATCCAACGAAATGACAGAAGCTAGAGCTACAAAATTCATTAAAGGCATAGTTGATGTGTGTGTGTGTGAGACTAAATCGTCTTCAGTCAGGCTGCAGGAGAATGAGAATAGAAGTGGAAAAGAAAATCTCTGTAGTTTTACAGTGGATCCTTGGCTGTGGGTTGTGGGGTGAACAGATTACCAGGCCTACTGATTTGTGCAAGACCACGCTGAACACTTTGGTATTTATGTGACTGCTTATCAGCACAGTGAGAGACTGATACGTCGCCCTCTGCTGGCGTATTAATGAACACGTGGATGCTCAGGAACCAGCCTTGTTCAGAGGAGAAAAGCCAGATAGAAGGCAGAAAAACCTTTTCCAAACGTTATCAGAGTTGAAATGAGTCACTGAGTACACCTGCTCATGTGATACAATAAGGTACTGTTGTAGCACATGCGCTCACACACACAAACATAATGTGATACACGACAGTCAGGTCTGCCCGGTCCTTTCATCCACACAGTCCTGTGTTAGTGTATCGTCTTGGAAGCACAGAGGAGCAACACTGCAAACTTCTGGAAGAAATTTGGAGTCTGTAAGAAAAAAAGCAGTCTGTGTACGTTTAAAATCTAATCCCCAAACCTCAAGGAGGAGAAAGGGAGAATGTACAACCCCACTGAGAAACATCATGGCAGAAAAGCTGCAGAGACAGTATCAAAACAATAGATCAAATATTGCACCATCGTTCAAATACAACAGCATCATCATCATGTACAGATCAGAACCTAATCAACAACGCACAATTGTTATGGTGTAATATACACAATCAAATGTGTAAGCTGTTGACAATGCATGCCATATCAGCAACCTACAAGATGCTTCAGACGACAACACGTACAAACATGTTTGCATACACTGGTATAACTGTATATACACTGCATATATACACACACACACACACACACACACACACGCGTATATACAAACCTAGCATCACACATAGAAATATACCCTGTAACACCACCAGGCTTAGAAGAAACTAAAAGTAGTGTCTATCAACATCTTACTTAGAATCTGAAGGAAGAAAAAGCTGCAGGCTGCAGAACAGCTGCTCTATCAGCTCTAACTCTATTCTGCTGTGTTAAACTGGGGTTAGAAGGTGAAATGATGCTCGCATGGAGCCTTTAAGTGTTTCTACCATCCTACTGATCGAAGAGCCGCTCTCTGCAGACCATGCTTCTCCCAGCATTCACTTTGGTTCTCACCTCCCATCCGCAGAGAACGTGCAACGTACACATATTAATATAAGTAAAAAAAAACTACTTATGATGCCGAGCAGAAAAGCACTAAACGACTGAGACTATGGCACAAACCTCGGAACCGTGGTCGCCATGCAAACGGAACTAATTCAGGCTAGAAACAGAGCTGGATGCGTTCAGTAGTAACGAACGGCTTCAGATACTTAAGTCACGTAAAACTCGTCTTATTCTGCACACGAGCGAAACCGAGACACTAATCATGCAATTAAATAGATAGAAAGATAAGAGCAAGCGCAGCATGCGGCAGCCTCCCGTCCCGCCCCCCACCTGAAGGCTGCTGTAATGTGAGGCGGAGGTCACACACACACACACACACATACACACACGCTCGTGGAAGTCCTGGTTCTGCTACTAGTTTGTGATCACGACTCGGACAACAAGTCGCCTCTCCACAGTGTGGTTGTTGCATACCTGATGTGTGCTGTGCGTGTGTGTGCGTGTGTGTGAGTGAGAGAGGCGTCTCCACTGTTCTTTTGGCACCAAAGCACAAACTAAAAATGGATCCTGTTCACCACATCACAAAGGCTTTCTCAGCAGAGCGGTCAGACCCGCCTCCTCCGCTGCCTGCGGCGCTCTTCAAACTCTCCCACTGGCGTGAAGGGGGAACGTTTGTTTCCCCGTCTCCTCCGGCAGCGTCTGCCCTCGGGTTAGAGGTCAACCATGGAGACTTTGGCCAGGTCCTTAGTTCCCTGGAGAATTCTCTTCATATGACCCACTTTCGATATCCCCAGATCCTGAGGACGAGCAAGAGCGACACGTTACCAGACACCAACATGTTACCTGACTGAAACACGGCTGCTGGGCTGGAGGAAGATGTCCACGCTGCAACAGAACCAGTCTTAGCTGCTTAAATGACACATGGATCAACTGCTTCTCGTACGTTCTGACGAACTTCTCTTTAGAAAACTCATCAGAAACACGTTAGCATGCTTTTCTTTGCTGTGATGGATTTCCATGTCCTGCTGCTGCTGCTAGGAATTACCAACGGGTCCAGGACCGGCACACACCGTCAGGTCCCACGATCCTTCTGCTTTCAAATTCATTTCTCAAGGGCAAAGTAACAACGGCTAGAAGTCCTGTGGCTTCACTTGGCAAATTTCCTGAGTGAAGTAAAAACGTGTTTCTGTGAGTGTCATTGACATCACTGGTGGATGTGGTTACAGCTGGGCCCACTTCTCCACATCCACCAGTGATGGCTGCTGCGGTCAGAGGCCAGCACACACAAAATAAAGAGGAGTGAGACGCTGCTCCCCGCCGCGGCACCAGGCTACGCTCGGTAACACACACACACGACTGAAGGTGAAGCTGCAGGTCTGTGCTGCTGCCTCAGGGACGTGTCTGCACCTGTAGCTGCTAAACCCTGGTCTCTCTGACCACCGGCGACGTCCGTCACTGTGGTCGTCACCACCAAGAGCAGAACGGATGTTTGCGTGCTCGCTCAGCAACACTGAGCCGAAACGCTGCTCAGAGGGGTGAGAGGTCACAGGTTCGCCGGGTTTCATCGCTCCCTGGAGCTGCCACGTGTCACAATCCTCGTGTGAGAGTGGGATCGGTGCAGAGACGCCTGGGTCTCTGTAACCCTGGCTGATGTCAGCGTCCTGTGAACTCCAGGCGGTCCGCCCCCTCCCGGCAGGCCTCCCCTCTCAGCAGATACACAGTGTTAGTGGGACACAGCGACTCTCCTTCACCAAGCAACGGTTAAACAGAGGAAGCCAAGCAGAGCGATGCAGCGCAGCACGACAGTTAAACAGGTCAGAGAGCGTCACAGCACACAGAGGAAGAGGCTCCACACAGAGCCACTGGGGTGTTGACAGGTGTGTGTGTGTGCGTGTGTGTACCTTCAGGTCCCTCCTCTCCAGGTGCAGCAGCTCCGAGCCTCGGATGTCGTGTCGGATGAAGGTGTCTCGGTACTCTCCCAGACTCAGCTGTTCCAACCAGATGCCCACCTCCTCTGTGCCCCATCTCTCCACTACACACACACACACACACACAGACATTGGGCAGAGCAGAAAGAGGCTCAGAGCGCCTCACAGGCACACACACACACACACCTCACAGAAACGTACAAATCGTGGTAGATTATGGAAGAAAACAATGAGGAGGAATAAGGGAGGGGGGGAGGAGGGAGAGCAGTGGCGGCGGCTGGCGGAGGAAGGAGGAGTATGACAGGTCAGAAGGAGGCAGCAGCCATGGCGTTCCTAGGAGGAGCATGCAGACATGAGGAGGTGAAGGAGGTGGTGTGCAGCCCACCGGGAGAGGACACTTCTCCGCCCGCCTTCTTAAGGCGTAACCCACACACACGATCTCTCCTCAGCAGCCTCAGCGCCCTCTGGAGCCATGTTGCCGGCGGAATGGCGGCATGAATGGAGGGGAGGGAGGGTGGGGCGGGGGTGCATGTTGATGGTCAGGGTGACATCGTCGGTGTGCGCCGACAGTGACGTGATGGCGGGGTTGGTCTGTGTCGTGTGCGCGTGTGGAGTCGCTGACGGAGGCCTCGTTAAATCGCCGCGGTAGCTTCACTACTGAGGGAAATGTGCACACAGCCCTACCTGACTGAGGGCTCGCCTTCTTGGACGCCTTCTCCTTCTTGAACTTGGGCACAATGCGAAACATGCTGCTGCTGCGACTGTTCCTCTTGCCGTAACCCAGAGTGTGGTCCTGGTACATAAGCACAGTCAACCTACAGCCTTTCATTTAGCTACTCCGCCCTCCTGCTACACCACGCACACACACACACACACACACACGCAGACACGTGCAGACAGACACTCAGACACACACACACAAACACACACACACACACACACACACACACGCAGACACGTGCAGACAGACACTCAGACACACACACAAACACACACACACACACACACACACGCAGACAAGTGCAGACAGAGACACTCAGACACACACACACACATGCAGACAGAGACACTCAGACACACACGCAGACAGACACACACGCAGACACGTGCAGACAGAGACACTCAGACACACACACACACATGCAGACAGAGACACTCAGACACACACGCAGACAGACACACACGCAGACACGTGCAGACAGAGACACTCAGACACACACACACACATGCAGACAGAGACACTCAGACACACACGCAGACAGACACACA
>JAUMHF010000013.1:1053238-1086380 GCA_032359275.1 Microctenopoma steveboyesi
GCTCACTTCACACCCACCCCCCCCCCCTCCCCCGCTAGCTCTCCTCCAGCTCTGCTGCTCAGCCTTTTCACTGCAGCATCACAGCGCTACACACGAGAAATGCATGTGACAAATGACTTAAGTATAACCAGCAGTGACGCTTTCAGGCGCCGTGACTCCTGCAAAATGCTCATTTCTGTTCTGTGCACAGAGAAAGAACCTGCTGCACCGAAACTCAGAAGTCAGAGCCGGCTTTGCGTTGTTTAGGTTTTTGTGACATTTCTATGAACCTGACAGTCGTATTTAAACAGACTCCTACTTATCTTTACACTGCAGTGTAGGACACGGGGATGTTGGTGTGGTTCTGCACTCGGCGCTCGCTGTGCTGCTTCACACGTGGCCCTGCCTGTGATCTCCCCTGTGACACAGTGTGTGTGTGCGTGTGAGAAAGATGTGCACTCACCGTGAAACTGTTGTTGACATTCTTTGTGCTGGACTCTGCGACGCTGGCGTCGGACAGATCCACCTCGTCAAAGATGAGGGACTGCAGAGACGTGGTGCGTAGAGAGAGAGAGAGAGAGAGAGTGAGAGAGAGAGAGTGAATCTCTGAAGGACCTCTCCTTCTGTAGCTTAGTTCACGCTGGAGTTGGAGCCTGAAGGTGGTTTTCACAGACACACTAAAGCACGTGAAGCATCTTACTTTAAAATGGAAGCTGGTGAAAACGATCGATGTCATTTTCAGTTGTAAAAACACAACACACGCTCACACACAGCCGCGCTCGGACGGTGAAGCTTCATGTAGGCGTGGATGGACGATAAACTACTCACACAACTGAAATGACCTGCGTCACCGTTTAATCAGTGAAGCCTCGGCTGCGACTTCAGGAGAACCTCCATCAGACACTCAGCTGACATTTATTCTTCATTTCAGTCTGAGATCTGAGGAAACGTCACCTACGCGTCTCACGGAGCCGCCAGCAGACAGACAGAGAGGACAGTCCAGAAACAGGAACACGATCTCCAAACAGAGCCGTGCAGCTGAGCTCTAACAGGGCCGCGGGCCAGAAGCTGATGTCGTCAAAGGAATGTCCTCTGACTGTGTGTGTGTGTGTGCGCGTGTGTGTGTGTGGGAGGAGTGAGCTGCTGCAGCTGTTGGAGGGAATGCCCAGTGAATGACGTCCCCGGGCCTGGCTGGAGAGGGACACCAGCCTGTGTGAGTGTGTGTGTGTGGAGCTTGTATGAATGTCGTGCCAACACACACACTGGCCCCCGTTACTGTGCTCTCTCTGACACACCCTCTCTCTCTCACACACACACACACACTTATATAACACGCGGAGCTGTGTTGAGGGAGGCTGTAATGAAAGCTGACAGTGAGTGGAGGACAAAGAAGCGTCCAGACCCTCTGTTACCCACAGATCCAGAGCCCAGCTCAGCGGCTGCATCTCAGCGACCTCAACAAGCCTCCTTTCCTGCCTCCTCCAAGTCCTCTCTCCTATCTTTCTGTTCACGCCAGAATTCGATGGCGTTCGATTTTAGCTTTTTGTCCTCTTAACGCGACTGTTAACTTCCGCTCTGAGGAGCAGAGAGGACAAACTGCAGGACGGAGATGCAGCCTCTCTGATGGATCGATGATGAGGTCAGGCTTCTCAAGCACAGGGCAGCACAGCCAGCCGGGCTGGACATGGAGGGACAACTTGTTCTTAGTCATTTTCACTGTCCCAGTCTGGAGAAGAGAAGGACGAGCAACACACCAGTCACAGCCACTGTCTTTAAATACGAGTATGCTTAAAGGATAAGTTCACAGTTTTCCAAGTCCATCTTAAGCAGTAGCTGCTGTACGCATTAAGTAATGCAACACGGCCACGGCGTCGTCTTCTCCGTGTTTAAACATTGTTTACAGACGGACTCGGACATCTGTGGACTTATGAGTTTAACTTATCAGCCTGAGCTTATGTCTGTTTGCTTTACAGTGCATTCATGTCATATGGTAACAGAGACGTTCTTCTTCGCTGAGCCGGGTTTAATTTGGCGACGTCTCCGCGCTCAGCGTGACGCCTGAACCACATGGCATGAACGCAGCAGCTGCGTGGAGGATGGTGAAGCAGTTGTGGTGGTCTGGCGCCTGGCTGTGCTGTGCTGACCCGGATTCTCACTAGACCTTCCTCAGATCCGCTGGCGGCCAGAGGTGGGGGGGGGGCTCGTGCACCCGTCCAGCACACGGACAGAACCTGCCAGCACACACGACTCCGGGACACTCTGCGCAGCGCCCGCTCCTGCCAGCGAGCCAAGGCACTGCCGGACTAGTCCGTGCACGCGCACGCGCGCACGTTCCAGACCACGGAGGTCGGGTTAGAAGTGAAGAGAGAAGACGTGAACAAGTTAAATCATAAAAAGTGTCGTTAAAAGGAAAAAAAAGGTCAGTATCAGGCTGGAATTTAGGGTTAGCTTAGCATAAAGTCTGAAATCAAGGGAACGTCCAGAGGTATCAGCAACTCTACTGTTGGACAGACACGGGGACACCAGCTGAGCCTACCTTGGCATCTTTGGCGTAGTAGAGAGTTCGGCCCCTCAGTTTGAAGTAGCGCTTTTTCCACCTCTGGAACGAGCTGGTCTGTTTGAGCAGGAGTCCCTCCTTAATGCTCGTCTGGAGGGAAGGAGCAGAAAGAGAAGGAAACACCGCTATCAAAACCAGAAACGGTTTCTCTCTCTCACACACACACACACACACACACACACACACACACCAGTATTTATCTTCAGGAAATTCTAGGGAACTGTGTGTGTGTGTGTGTGTGATGATGCATTGGAGACAAGGAATCAGCCACAGAGTGGAGAAAAAAGGAAACCCATCACACACACCACCCCTCATTTCTCTTAAGAGCTATAAACACACATCACTCAGCTCGTTTCCTTGGACCAGAGAGAAACAACCACAGATGGAGGGAGAGGGAGAGGGAGGGGAAGAAACGAGGACGAGGGCGGCATCTGATTGGACCTCACCCCACCTTCACTCCTGAAACACTCCTTACTTGTTTCTGATGATGTGCAAATCTTTGTAGACATGTTCTGACCTTAAAGAGAAAGAAATAAGCCTCCTGTGTGTGTGTGTGTGTGTGTGTGTGTGTGTGACCGTGCACACACTCATCATTTACGACCACAGTCATCTCGCAGGCGTTAACACGCGCAAACACGCAGAGCAAATACAGTGGGACACAGAAGAGTGAAGGACACACACAGATGGAAACACAGCGTGGAAGAACATCAGTCTCTGCTGAGCACACACACACACACACACGGACACATGGAGGGGCTATTTATAGGAGAGGAAGGCTGCTCTCTGAGGGGAGAATTACAAACAGAGACAGAGGCCTGAAGCTGACATCCTGCCCACCAGCTGTGTCAACTTAAACACAGAGAACCCTGCAGCAGAGTCCAGGCTCCTGCAGAAACACACACACACACACACACACACTCCAGCGGCGTGGCCAACACACAGTACATGATCACTGAAGTCAGTGCAGTGCAGCAAAAACACAGCACAGGTTTAACACGCGGGGGCTCAGACCACTCTGCATGAAACACTGTGATGCTCCTGCGTGAGAATGATGCATTTGTGTGTCAGCGGATTTTAACCCCGTCCTCGCCGCATCCTTCTCATGTGAACCGAGCTGCCAGGTTAAGGTGAAACACCTCAACGGTGACAGTGAGAAGGCTTCTTGTGGCGGGGGACTGGAACGCGGGCGCGTCACGTCCTCTCCTCCTTCAGATGCGTGTTCTGCTGCAGACACCCAGGGATCTCTGCCACCCTCGCCCACACACTCGCACGCTGCAGGCCGCACGTTCTGCTGCTGTGCGGGCTGATCCAGCCGGAAGTGGGGGAGCGCAGTGACGACAGAGGGGCTTAATGAACAGCCTCATGACAGCGGCCCACCCCAGGATGGGAGGCGAGAAGATCCCGTCTTCTGCTCCAAGTTTTCTACACAAACAAACGAGCAGCAGCGACAAACATTCACACTCTGACCTATTCTGTCCCTCCTCGGCCTCCATACTTTCTTCCCTTGTCTTCATCTCCTTCCTGTTGCCAAGTAGGCCAGAAGTGGTCTATAAATAGCCCGGCCTCTGAGCACGGTTCCTCTGCTGCTAAACTGTGTTAGAGATCGAGTCCTGTAGCAGAGAGAAAGGAGTAACCTGAGCCCCGCGTTGCTCACACTCACGCTGGCTGGCCACCGACACACACACACACGCACACGCACACACTCACACGGACGCGCTTATACAATGGACAAAGGCGCAGTGGTTCAAATGAGTCCAGCAGCTGTGTTTGGTGGATAAGAGCAGAGCAGACCAACGGTAAAGCTTCTCTCTCCTCCTCCACCTGATGACGGCGTTAGCTTCATCAGGTGGAGGACCTGTGTTTAAACACACACAGCCCTCCACATTCTTTCTGCCGGCTCAGTGATCTCCTGTTATCTCGAGGATACGTGTGTGTGTGTGTGTGTGTGTGTGTGTGGGCAGGTACAGCTCTGTGTGAGGGTGGTGCATCTCATCATCCTACGACTCCTCTCAGCTACACGTGGAAACCACTCAGATCAGTGATTATGTTAGTAGAATATTTCCCGTTAATAAACAATAAAACGTTTTTGTCATGGCGCTGGACGGATGTGAGTGAGGCTGGAGCTGCAGGTCAGAATGTCTGGAACCAGAAAGTCGAACCCTGCTGGCAGACCCTAACCTGGACGCTGAGAGGGGCCCTCCGTCCTGGGAGTCCTGCCATGTGTACTGACTCGTCGGTCATCCTGAGCATCAGCAGGGCCACTTTCAGCATTTCCACCAATCTGCTGCAGTCGTCTTAGGTTATTGTCCTCTCTGTCGGGTGTAATTGCAACTGTATCCTTCCTCCTCCAACTCCCACCCATGCTATAATTTCACTACAGTGATGGGAAAATTACAAACCAGTCAGTGGGAAGGGGTAATTCCCCTGTCTGTGCTCCGCCGCGTGCCACTGGACCACATGCATGGGTAGTTCTACATGTGTCAGGGTGGAACAGGTTGCTGCGGTCAGCTGTCTGCATACAGTTACCTCCACTACATCCAGAAAATCTCCATCACGGTTCCGCAGACTGCTGCAACGTCCTCAGAGAGAGATCCACTCGGTTCCCTCCAACCTGTCATCACCTCACTGAGATTCTAATCTGAAGAATGTGGGCACTCGGTGGAAAGCTGCGGGTCTGCTTTGTGCCCCTGCTCCTCGCGCTTTCCTATCTCTGTGGCGTCCGAGCAGAAATGCTGTGAAAGCGCAAATCAAATCAGAAGGCAGACGAACACCAAATGACAAAAAGTCAGCCTTACTTCCCACGTGAGCAGGTCACAGCGCGGCGAGACGTGGAGCACAGACGAGTTCTCTCCACAGCGGCTCATCGCAGTCGGACCTAAGTCAGCAGTCATCCGACGGTGTTTGTTCCGTGTCAGGTTCACAGAAACCTCTGCCGAGCGAGCAGCAGCAGCAGCAGCTCGCTCCAGCGTGCCATTAGCTCTGCTTTCAATAACACCACACAGCTACAGGATTAATCACAAGTTTCTACTGTACGCTCGTTCAGCTGCAGCAGCCCCCAGAAAAAGAGGAGAGGCTATTTATCAGGAGGGGATAAGAGCCACTGAACCACTAGTCACAGCTGTTAATGCACTGATGTATGCTTTATGCTGTAAAGTCTCTGAGGATGGATGAAGAAGAACTGGAAAGTTAGCTTTAGCTACGTCATGTGACACGGCCGTGCAGCAGTTCTGACCCTGAGAAGACATCTCCGTTTCTTCGCTGGAAACAGACTAACGTCTGTCCAAACAGAAACGGAGGAGAGGTGAGGGACGAGACCCGCTGGGCAGCACATTCCTCACAGGCAGCATCGCCATGGAGCCGGCCAATAACACGAGAGAGATGTGGTTGTCTGTGGCAACCAAAGAACCTCAGAGATAGTGGACACGAACATGTGCACACACGGTCCAGTGCTGAGCAAACAAGCCGGTGGAACAACACTCAGTGAGTCAGCGCCTACATGATCCATTAGGAACTCTGAGCGCGCTCAGGACAAAAAACCAAACTGCCGACACACACGGCGACAAGCAGAATGAGACCAACGTTACCGTTACAGTACAGGCGCGCTCTGCAGCGTCCCTTCACTCACCTCAGGACGCACATCTGCGTGACTCCTGCCACAACTCCAGGGGCGGCAGGTGAGAGCATGAAGACTCCCTGTGTGCGTGGAGAAGGCCGCGCACCATAAACAGCCAAGCAGGATATATCAGCAAACAGGAGGGACGCTCAGCGGTGTGTGTGTGTTTGCTCACACACACACACACACACACACACACAGCTCTAACACACAGGTAACCCGCCTTATTTCATGTTGATCGAGTGAAAGGACGAAAGGATGTCTGCAGCACTCCACTCTCTGGGGGGGGGTGGGATGCATGAGAGGGGAGCGGCCAGACGTTCCTCTGCCCCAAGTTTCTAAATATAAGCCCCTGCTGAATAATGCAGGTGGCCTGAAGTAGAGCCGTCAATAATTAAGGGGATCCATTGGTGCGAGAGGGCGACACTCATTTATAGTGTAAAAGACAAGTGGGCCAGGAAAGCGTAGATGTCAGAGGTCAGTGAGCGCAGCATCCTGCAGGAGCTGGGACCTCATGAAATCTTCCACCAGGGGTGGAGACTCAGCAGTTGTGAGGAGGTAACACACACAGAACATTTCCTGTCCCGCATGAAGCACACAAACATCTACCTCGGTCCGTTCCGCTTTGACACGTCTGTGCGGGGTCTGGTAGGTGGCCCCCATAAACACAGCTCAGGCCCTGCAGGCCCCTGGGGAGCGCGGAATCCCCCACAACACCCAGACCCGCACGTCAGGCCACACAGCATAAGACTGGGGGGGGGGTCTTACCTTACTCCGGATCTGCCCTGAGGTGGACACCTTCCGGATGAGTTTCTGGGGGCCTTCCTGCTCTGCCTCGCTGTCAGAGGACTCGTCCGCAGCGCCGGAGCCGGCGACAGCGCCCACCACATGGGCATGGACCCCCGCCGCGGACACCGGGCCTTTCTCCGGCTCCTGTCGGGGGGAGGTAGAGAAGCAGTCGGGGTTATTGTTCGCTCTCTTCCTCTCCTGGAGGCGAGAGCTGCTCAGCGGCCGGGACGCGTCTCTCCGCGCGGTCATCGCTCGCGTTGTCTCTTTTCCGGATCGTGTGCGTGTGTGTGCGCGTGTGGGGGACGGGGCATGTCGCTGCGCGGTGGGGGCGGGGGTGGGCTCCACGCCCGAGCCGCCGCTCGGCTGCGGGTTACGGCTCCAGACCAGACCGCCTCTCCCGCTCCGCCACAGCGGCTGCTGCGCACATGACGGCGAGCGCGAGCGAACTACTCGATTCAATTTGTGCGTTTTCTCCAAACGGCTGCGGTGCTGAGAACGGGAAAGTGAGGAGGCGGCGATCATCTGTCATCTGTGGACACAAATATGACGGGGGAGCATCCAGAGGCTCTGCAGCCAATCACTAACAAACCGTGTTATTCATCTTCACATACAGAGGCTCAGTCTGTGGTCCAGGTCCAAATGAAAGGGGGGTGAACCAGGGTGTAGCGGGACGAGTCCCTGCACGGTCTCAGAATAAATACTACAAATAAAAGCATGCACGTGAATGTTAACCTAACGCGGTGGGTTCCTGCGGGTCCGGAAAAGCAGCAGAAAAAGAAGAACCCGGCGCGTGAGCGCGTGTTCGGAGAGTCGGTAAGATCGGCGCGAACTCACGGTAACCGCTGTGCTCCGACACCTGCGCAGGTGGAGTCACCCAGACAAACGCGTGAACTGCTTTCTTTCTCTTTTCTGGAGGAAGGAGGAGAGCACCGTCACTAACCAGTTCCTCCCAGGCAGGACTCCGGGTGTAGGAGTACACGTCCTCCATGGTCCCGCACACCGCCCGCGTCCGCGTCCGCTCCGCGGAAGAAAAGCACCGAGATCAGGGGAAGGTGGAGGAATTCACGACCTGCCTCTGCGCCCTGACGCGGCTCATATGCGCTGAGTGCGGAGTGGCTCGTCCTTCCTCCACTTCCACCACCTCCTCCTCCTCCTCCTCCTCCTCCTTCACCAGCAGCAGCAGCGCCACCGCTGCTCTCCCTCCGCTCCTTCCAGGGCAGAGCCTCCAAGCGTAGCACGTGATAAATGTCAAACCCGGCCTAAACGCAGACCCCCCCCCCCCAGTGTGTAGGTTTGAGGGGGGGTCTACGGAAAATGACGTAATTTCTTTGTGCAGCCCCCCCCCTAAAGACGTCCTGAAGATTTTTCACAATTTGTGACTTTTATTTTATTTAATGTCTTTTTAAAATAAAAATAACTTCAACTCACTAAAACGCGTGTTGCGTGTTTGATTTATCATTTTAATAAAACAAACCTGCAGGAGAAACACCTTCATTTGATAAGATATGGACTAAGAAACAAAACACTCTAATAAAACGGGTCGTTATAGGCTAAAGAGTCTGTATGAAGTGAGATAGAAGCTGTCACAAACAGAAAAGACAACTAAATAGTGTCTTAAGAAACAGATAGTGTTGGACTCCAGTACAATCAAACCCAAAAATCAATGGTGGTCAAAGTTCCGTCATGTTCTCAGTATTAACTATCCCAGGTATGAGTCCGCTCTCAGAAAGGCTGGTCTAGGGTGAATCAAAGTGTGTTTTCTCCTACAGTGGCTCTACTTTTGTATTTCACACCATCCTTCTGTATTTGGGAAGAAACTGTGACATTAATCTTTGTGTCGTAACCAGCGGAACGCACGTCAACAAACCAGCGCGGAAGACTTTAGCCGGGGACCATCGTGTCCCTCGTCTATTATCTTCCGACTCCCGCAAACACGGAGCTGTGTCAGAGGTTGTGAAATGACACCGAGGCCGCCGGGCAGGTAGCTTGGAGCCGTGTTTCGGTGCCGACTGAGGAGTTCGAAATGCACCCGCAGGTTTTACGCGGCGGCTCCGCGGCCGCCGTGGCTGCCAGGAGGCTGCGGAATGTGCTGGGTTGTGTGCTGGGAAGAGACGGCTGGACGTGGAGAACTCATGAGGTCAAACTGCTCAACACGTCCTCAGGTAGCTGCCCTTCAGACTCGGCTACCGTTCTCGCATGCTGCCGCCAGCTCAAATAAACGACATGTAGTTGAAAAGAACAGTTCTGTCGCTGCTAGCAGCTAATTAGCTTACGCCGGGTAGAGCGGTCGTCTTCAAACCCAAGGGTCAGCGGTTCGATTCCCAGTCTCCACAAAGCTGCATGACACAAGTATCTCTGACACAAATCCATCAGCTCTCCGACCAACAATTTAATTAACGTTATTATTACATAATGAGTATAACATCACGTCCTACCTGTTCTCAGCATAAGAATTGTTTCTCTCCGCGTTTATGAAAATGTTATGTTCGATGTAACACGACTGAATTTAGTTAAAGTTGTTATAGTGGGCTAAAGGTTAAAGCTGATTACACCCAGTTTTATTATTTAACGTACATGAACTCATCAGAACACTGAAGTTATATTTAAACGTGTAAATGGTTTTATTTATGGCCACTAACAAACAGCAGCTTTTGGGTTGCCAGTTTGTAAGAAATGTGTATTTAGGTAAAATTGTAAGTTTCCTTTATAACAGATCTACAAAGCACCACTAAAGGATTTATTAACCATCATTAAAGCCATTAATTTACCTCATATCAAGATGTCTTCAGTGCAACGAAATCAAACTAGATCAGAAAAAATCTTTTTGAAATTCTGAAACAGATCTATAAATGTTTAACACTAATGCTTTAACGCAACAGTCAGAAACTGGAGCTAGTTATCAGCAGTAAGTGTGTCAAAGGTAACAGCCATGGCTAACGCCAGGGGAAACTGATGCTGCTGTGTCCTGACTGTCACTGGACTTTCTTGTGTGTTGGTAAACTCATCTTCTCGCAGGTGATACTGTGAAGATTGGCGAGATTTCTTACAAGCTCAAAACACCCCAGAGTCCAGAACTGGTTCCCGTTAAGCACAGTATGTGGTTTTCTGTTGGAGTTTTAACAGTAGCTTCACACAAACGGCAGCAGAATCAACGGATTAAAGGTGTTTTTTGTTGGGTTTTGCTAGTTTCAGACTCACTGCCTCAGACAGTTGCTCAGCACCTACGATGGATTATGCAGAAAGACCTTTTGGGACAAGATGTGTTTCTCATTGGTCCCCCGGGGCCCCTGAGACGATCTATAGCTATGCAGTATCTTGTGAGTATGGTCATTTGATGACAAATGATAAGAGTGGTAACTGTTGTTGGTGCGTGTGAAGAAGGAACTTGATTCTTCAAACACATTATCATTCGTTGATGATTTACATGTGTGTCTTGAAATTTGACAGCCTCAGGTTTTTTCTTGTTGTTGAACAGGAGCTGACCAAACGGGAAGTGGAGTACGTAGCTCTGTCTCGGGACACCACGGAGACTGACCTGAAACAGAGGAGAGAGATCCACTCAGGAACAGCCTTCTACATAGACCAGGTAGTTTTTCTCTTTGTGCGCTGTCTGTGTGCTGATGATGTGCACGTGTGTTGGACTGGTCGTCTCTCCAGCATGCACCCCGTCCCTTCCTTAATTGATGCTAATGGATGTTCTGTCACCTTCTGAATTCTACTCCGCCACAGAAGGTACAGTCACTTCCTCTAAAAGCAAACTAAAATAGACTTTTCTCCTTGACTCATCTCTATTCTGAGTTGCACACGCTATAATAAATCGGCAGGCTGAGAGCTAATGGAGAGGGCAGACACACACGCAGGACATGTAACAGAACAGGTGAAAACAGGAACAGACCCTCTGAATGTGACGCGGCGTGGCTCATTTCCAGCTCAGTAAGTGTCCGTGCTTTTCTGAGCCTTCACCGGGATAAAAGCTTTTCTATGACTGAGCCAAAGCCCCCCCACCGTTAAACAAAGGGTAAAAACATTCAGAATATTAAACTATAGCATTTTAATCTGTGTGAGTCGAGCTGTTTGCATTTTCACTATATGGTCTTCGTCCTCCATCCACCGCTCCTAAAACCTCCTCCGAGGCAGGTGGAGGAGCCCAGATCCTGGAAAGGCTTCTGGTCTCTGTGGTAGAAACAGGCCTGTGATTATCCTCAAAGCCAGATTCTGGACGGTTCACTCTGACCGGTGCATTTAGTCTCTGTGGAGCTGTGACGTCTTAAACACCCTGAACACCCCCTCTAGAGTAAACGCACTGCAAAGAACATCTGCACGTGTTTCTGTCTGGACTTCTCTCTGACATTTGGTCACAGGAACATAATGTTGCTGCTTCCTTTATCTTTCCGTCCCGTTTCCCTCTGTACCGCCTTCTGATCGATCGGGCTCTCTGCAAACGTGCGCCCTCACACTACTACTGACTTTGCAAGTCCAGTAACCATGGAGACGAGCAGTTCCTCATTATCCAAACTGGTTTCTCTAAGGACAACTTTCTGTTCTCCAATCATTCTCTATCCATTCCTCGTGGGGACACATAAGCCTGATCATTAAACCCTGTCACCGGACTCACGAGGAGTCGGCAGCGACACATGACGATAAGCTGATAATTAACACATGGCTTCATCACCACCTCCATGGAAACGGGGGAACTCCCGGCACTTTTACCCTGAAAACCTTACTTTGGATCTGGGACCAGAGGAGAACGGTGGTGTGTCAGGTTATGACACATTACTTATGGCTCTGCAGGTTTATTGTGGAAATACATACTTACCAAGTTGGTTCATAAGTATTCAAACGGGTTAGGGATACAGTCATTTCATTGGCTGTGTTCACCACCTCTATGGGTTTAAATGAAAATGCTCAACATGTGCTTAAAGCGTAGACTCGGTCATATTTGATGAACCATGCAGAAACCAAAGCCGCGTTTTTTCCTGGACAAAGAAGCAGGTTAAACAAGAGCTGCTTCATTTTGTCCATATGACGTCAGAGAAGCCGGTGACCAAGCATCACGAGGTCAACTATTCAGTTCACTCTCCAACCGCGAGAGTGGACGACAGTAGGACTGTTTCCCCATCCAGGAGAGAGTGGCGTCTGCAGAGTACACACAGTACGTGGGGGAACAAGTTGTAGTCAAACAGTCGGCATGTTCTCAGAGATCCAGGTTGTCTGGGTCTGAGAGAAGTGTGTGCGTTGACGGTGGCTGCTCTCTAGAAGCAGCACATCCACAGCAGGTGGTGTTCAGGCATCGCACACAGCCGCAGGTAATGACATGAAAAGTCCTGAAACAAACAGGACAATAGCATCGTATCGACTGATGCCTCAACAGGCTGCTCTGCAGAAATCAAGCCTTTATTGGCTGGTGAGAGAGAGAGAGAGAGAGAGAGGCTGCACAGCGACGTTCAGAGGTCATGACCTGAAGTCAAACCAACGGTTCCCTCGCACCGGATTCGTGTAGGGAGCAGTGGTTCACACCTCCGTCATCAGTAGCTTTAAGCAGCACAGAACTCCTTCCTGATGCTGAGACGGGAAGAGACGGGTGGTGCCGGGTGGTACAGCAGTGCGGTGAAGGTGCGTGACCTTCTCCATCGTTACGGTTCAAGAAACGCACACTAACCAACCCCACTATCCCCCGCACGCTCTGTCACCGCCCACTTTCTCAGCAAGACAAACACAGGTATCTGTTGTTTCCATGGAAACGGCTCGCAAATAGACACGGCGTTATCGATGTTGCTAATAGGTGTGAAGAGATTAGAGCTTATTTCTGGCTCTTTTGTTTGCTTCTGTATTAATATGTGGAGGGGACTGAGATGTGTGGGTGCAGCGTCCTCTCTGCGCGTGTGTTAACTAGAGCATCCACGTATTCCTCAGGGCTCCGTGCTGATTTAGAGCCCTATATTCATACTTAATGTGCCGGTCCCTGTGCTTACCCTTTCCCTCCCCACACACTTCTCGCTCGCGCTTCTTTTCATTTCCTCCTCATGTCCATGCACCACACTAATGATCAGTCACACGGCTTTATTCACTGGTTGTAATTTTTGACAGCTAGTCAGTCTTCTGTAAGGCAGCTCACCTCAAACCCACCCTGCAAATACGAAAATGAAGAAGTAATGACGTAGCACCTGCATCAGCCGGAGCAGAAGATTCGACAGGAAGAGCGTACTGATCAGCTCAGGTAACGCTGAATGAACTAAACGATAATCAGGCCCAGTTTGCTGTTTGGGACGTGCAGATGGATCAAAACATTTCCAAACCACGCGTCTCTAAATGAATCCAACACAGTCTGTGTATCGTCCACATCACAACTTAGCATGTCGAGGCACTAATAACAACGTGTCTGTCCAGTTAAACTCGTCAAATATCAGCGTAACAAACGTAATAACTAGTGTGTTTTTAGCTGCTCCCTCCCCCCCCCCCACCATCCTGAATCACTTACATTTCTAACAATTACCTGATTATAGCTTTGGTGCTGAAAACGGCTCAGGAGTTAAATTTAGCCCATCTGGTCCTCACTATAGTTTTATGACTCGGCTTCCCGCGCAACCTTCCACGTATTTACATGCTAACCTAATTACACAGCCGCCCGCTCTGTGGTCCACCCAGACAGCTAAAGTTTCCTGCCTCCTGACGTCAGGCGTGCTTTTAGAGTTTGCACACACACACACACACACACACACGCAGACAGACCACTAGAACTAAGTTGGATCCCACTTTCAGTGGTAGAAATAGATCCTCCTAAAACAGCTGAGACTGGGATGTTCTGATACAGGAACCTGAGGAAATGCTTCTTGGCTCGTGTTTTCATTGGAGCATGAGCAGACATTTACTCAGGGTCAAAGGTTGACCTGAGCTGGAGCTGGTTTCAGCGGGTAACCACGTACTGATGTCAACGCCACGCCTGTGTTTCTAGTCAGTCGCTGAGGACCGATTGATTCCACTGATCGGTCTCCACCTGTGTTTGTCTCCAGTGTGCTGTGAGGGCTGCAACACTAGGTCGAGTCCTGGTCCTGGAGGGCCTGGAGAAGGCCGAGAGAAACGTCCTGCCCGTCCTTAACAACCTGCTGGAGAACCGAGAGATGCAACTGGAGGACGGGCGCTTCCTCATGTCGGCCGAGCGTTACGACAAGCTGCAGCAGGTCAGTGCAGCGCAGCTCGGCTCTGAAGGATGAGCTTCCTGGAGCTACGGGGGACAGACTTCAGTCCCCTGCAGCCAGTTAACAATCCGTTGGTGTCTTCACACTTCCTGCGACGAACACTGGATTTGCACATTACTTCTACGTGCTCTCCTAGTCTTTACACGGAGAAATGCATGTTTTACTCCCTCGTGCGTTTCAGGAGCACAGCAAAGAGGAGCTGGACAGCTGGAAGATTGTCCGTGTGAGTGAGGACTTTCGAGTCATCGCTCTGGGTCTTCCTGTCCCCAAGTACAAGGGGAACCCTCTAGATCCTCCTCTTCGCTCTCGCTTTCAGGCCCGAGACGTTTATTACCTGCCATTCAAGGTCAGTCCAGAAACGGCCAATCAAGGTGTGTGACGTCCTACCATTCAACCGCTGGACCTCAACTCCTCTTTCACTCCTCTCATCTGTTTCAGGACCAGTTGGAGCTGTTGTACGCCGCCGGACCAAACATCGCTGCAGAAAGGTGAGTGGAAGAAACTCTAGATTGTTTCTTTGGTTTGAGAACTTCCATGTGCAGTGTTGTGTTGTTTCCCGTGTGTCAGGGTGTCCCAGCTGCTGTCACTGGCCACGACCCTGTGCTCCCAGGAATCATCCACCCTGGGTCTTCCCGACTTCCCCGTTGACAACCTGCTTCCTGCCCTACATGTGCTGGTGAGAATCCAAGCACCATTACTGAGCTGAATCCCAGGAAGGCGTCTCTTGGTCCAATGCCAGTCTTTGTGTCTTGCAGAATGCTTTCCCCATGCTGTCCTCCCAGCAGCTGGTCCAGAGACTTTACCCGTACCACAGTATGCTGGGCAGGGACGGCTGCAGGGCCGTGGAGGGGGTCCTCGGTGTAAGTCAGGATGTGAACCAGCAGTGACCCCCAGTCCTACGTGTGCATGCTGGTTTCTTATGGTGTGAACATCTTTTGTAGAGGTTTGAGCTCCTGGATGGTAGCCGCCACCCAGCACCCGGCGCCATTTTAAGCGTGTCCGCGGCGAAGGATTCTGAGGGCAAAGCAGACGTCACGATACGCGTTGGTGACCAGGACGTCACCGCTCAGGTACCAGTGCTGTTACTAAACTGTAAATCTGTACGGACCCCCAGAGTCTACACTGGGCAGTGGGATGATTTATGCATCCACCAGTCCAGACAGGCAGACAGACAGACAGGCAGACAGGCAGGCAGGCAGGCAGACAGGCAGACAGGCAGGCAGACAGGCAGACATGCAGACACCCTGTATCAGCAGCTTAACCATTTTATCTCTGACTCTGTTTCGTCCTCTCTGTAAAGCGTCTGCAGGGAACATCTCCATCTTCTATCTCTGTCTTTAATCCGTCTACTCGGATGAAAGTGTCAGTGGGTGAGTCACTGTGCGGGGTTTGGAGGAACCGAGATGTCCTAGACGTGTTAGAACCGTGGAGCCAAACCAACATCATTCTCGTTATCTCCGTGTGACTGGGACTCTTTGGCTTCCAGTGTGCCGTTCTGTGTCTCCTGGGTTGTTTCATAACACTGTTGTTGGAAAAAGAGATTCTGTTCCAGCTGCGTGTTCGTGATCCAGCTCTATGTGAAGTTATCGGTTGTTCTTTTGTGGGGTGTAACTTGTCTCCGTCCAACCTCAGGTCCCAGCGGGCACCAAGGAGCCACGATCACCCAACAGCAGCCCCGGCTTCATCAGTACGCCAAGCCACTCACAGCTGATGGCTGAGATGATGCAGTCACACATGGTGAAGGACATATGTCTCATAGGAGCCAAGGTGGGGGACAGTTTAAAACTAAAATACCATTTTTAGAAATGTTTAAAGGCTTTTTTTAGCACAAAGTAAGAAAACCATGTGTTTTTTGATTCTTGATTTTATTTTGAAAAGTGATCACGCACGCAGTGACCACGCTGAAGCTAATGTCTAATTTAAAGGATGCATTTGTTTTTCAGGGTTGTGGAAAGTCAGTGATTGGCAGAGAGTTTGCTGAGATGCTGGGTTACAGCATAGAGCCCGTCATGCTCTATCAGGTAAGTCAACCTGACGCGATGCAGCACGGCGTAAAGGAAACTGATCAATGGAGCTTCGCTTTCAGACGAGCACGTCCTTAACAACGTTTTAGTAAAATGTTTTTTCAGCTGTCCACACTTTAATAAGTGTTTTATGCAAAGTGGGTCGAGGGAATTCACAGCAGCATCTGTGTGCTGAGGCCAGGTTCGCTGTATGTGTGCTCAACAGAGTCACAGCCTGTGACCTGAGCGTAAGGAAGGAGCATTGTTCTGACCACCTAAAATAGAAGCGGTGTCATTAGGACACACGCAGAAGCAGTTATCTCATCAAACCTGGTCGATCACAGAGTCACGAAGGTGACGTCTCCCCTGGGACGGGACAGTCGCATCCTTCCCCTGTGACGAGCTGCGGGGAGCAGGCGTGCTCGAGCTGCATCGATGAACGCATCGTGGTGCTGCAGCTATTTTTAACCGCAGGCTGGGGTCAGGGGTGACCTGCGCTGCGGGAATTGCGGAATCCTTCGATGGGCTCTGAAAATAGCACCTTTGGGAAACACAGCGGAATAGAAATGCGTTGTCGTGTATGTTCGTGTGCGACTGTGATAAAGAGCAGCTGAAGTGGAAACAAACCTTTATCTCTCCTGTGACATACGTTTGCGCTGCTAATCTTTATTTGTAGGTTTTTCTAAATGAAAACATCATTTTTCAGGAACAACATGTGATATATTTACTGCATGTGATCATAGATTGGAAATATTAGCTTCTCAGACAACAGGTCTGAGGTCATAAACAGACACCTGCTCCTCAGAGCTTCTGTGTCCAGGTTGTTTCTGTCCTGTGACCTTCTGGCTTTTAGAGCCATAAAGTTCGCTGAATAAATAAAGAGCTCATAAACGAAACAGTTTAGTAGATGTCGCCAGCAGGAACCGTCATCCAGATGAGTTTGTTGCCTGGTAATCCAGCGTGGAAGGATCGTTTACGACCTCTCTGACAGAACCAGCTGCTGATGTTGACACAGATGTGTGAGTCTCGGTGCTCTGCGGCGTTTAGATGTGCACACATGTGGAACAAACGGGCCGTCGTCCTGTTGTAACATGTAGCGCTGTCCTCACGCTTGTCCACTCGGCTCTCATCCATCCTCTGTGACGGATCCGTTTGGGAAATCTGGAACGTGGTTGGTAGTCCGACTCCACTCGGCCTCCATCCTCATGCTGCTTTACCTGACTTCCTCTGCTGCTCTGTCCTCTCTCTCTCAACAGGACATGACGGCCAGGGACCTGCTCCAGCAGAGGTACACCCTCCCTAATGGAGACACGGCGTGGAGGCCGGCTCCACTGGTCACTGCTGCCATTGAGGGCAAACTGCTGCTTCTGGACGGCATACACCGCGTCAACCTGGGAACTCTGGCTGTGCTTTCAAGGTGCTGAAAATACACTGTTTGCATCGTGCTGCCGCGTAGCTGCGGTTGAGTTTGTTTATGGCTGCACAGCGGTGTAAAGGACACGTGCACACTCTGCGCCCCAGGTTGCTCCACGACAGGGAGCTGGACCTGTATGACGGCACCAGGCTGCTGAGGTGGGACCGATACCAGGCGCTGAAGGAGCAGCTGCAATTCACTGACCAACAGTTGCAAGAGAGGTACACACTGTACACACACATCAGCTGACAGGACGGTGGGTCGAGTGCAGGAAAGGCCAGGAACATTTCACAACCTGTATGTGTGTCAAACGTGGAAACGCTACAGACGTGGTCCCCGGTTTTCCACGTTAAGTGTAACCTCATACGACACTCTGTCAGATCAGGGGGGTGGATGCTGTACGTGTGTGTCCTGTTATATCATCAGGTGTTCAGACACCATCCAGCAGGGACACAGAAAAACGTCCAAGAGTTTATACATGAGATACTGCTTAGTATTAAAATGCTTAATATGAATGATCATTGTTTATCTCGACCTTTATTGTTGCCTGTGTGTGTGTGTGTGTGTGCTGTACATCTACAGCAGGAAGGATGTGTGTGGTGTGGCATGTGGGCTGAAATAAACCCGCTTCCCTTTCCTCCACTCCTGTGGCTCCGGTGTGTGTGTGTGTGTGTGTGTGTGTGTCTCTTCCTGGGTTTACTGTCCATTACGGTGCTGGTTTCAGTTTTTTCTTCATATCCACTTAAACATTTCTCGTGTTCCTCATGTAGCAGACATAATATGACAAAGTCTCTCAGTCCACATGGAGATGGATGAGAAAGGACCAGCAAGTTGCTAAGCAACGGAATCTGTGTGTATATAAAAATGTCAGCGTAGCTTTAAGAATTTCCTGGTTTTCAGCATTAATTAGTCACAAAATGAGATGTAATCTTCTTTTACGTCAGACGTTTGGACAAACACACTTGTCAGAAGGAGGGGAAACAAAGGCCACCGCTCCTCAGAGACTACACCGTCTACTTCTGGCAGAACTTCCTGCTGGTTGGAGTTTTGTTTTTCCTTTAACAACTTCTCTCCTGGTTACGACGCTGCGTTCGTGTGTTAGTGAACGCAGCTTGGTGTATTGTATCTTCTGAAGCAGCCACGTGCTTCCTCCTGAGAAGCCTTCAGGGCGACATTTATGCAGCTCTGAGGAGGCAGAGGGACCACGTGTAGCTCTGAATTAAAGCTGCCTACGTTATGAGAATGAATAGAAAGACAGCGAGAGTGTGTGTGAGGAGCGACCGCCTCAAACTGGCCTCCTACCAGTGATAACAGCCTGATCCCCTCATGTATTAAATGTCTTTGACCAGAAGTGAACGCGTTTGTGTTTCAGGTCAATCTTCCCCATCCACCCATCGTTCAGGGTGCTGGCCCTTGCAGAGCCCCCTACTGTGGGAGCTAGTACAGCCAGCAGCAGCAGCAAGGGAGGCCAGCAGTGGTTGGGTCCAGAGCTGCTCACGATGTTCCTTTACCACAGAGTCGCCCCGCTGGCCAAAGCCGAGGAGATGGACCTCATACAGGGCCTGGTACGAGTGAGACGGCACCGTCATGCATAACACAACAATAGCAGGCAGACTTTATGGAGCTACAGAGACAGTCGTAGACACGCGTGGCCGTACGTTCCTGTGTACCGGCCAGCTACACAGGAGCGTCGCTCACATCAGCTGCCTTTTGCTGTGTGAGAATCGTGAAAGCTTCTACCGACGTAGCGCCTACGTACGGTCGCTTTGATGTTCGGAGGCTATTCCAGGAAAATAAGCCCATTTGCAAATGACTCCGAGTGAGTAAGACTAATGATATTTATATGCAGCGCTGCAGCCAGGA
Organism: Microctenopoma steveboyesi; assembly: GCA_032359275.1. Lineage (NCBI taxonomy): Eukaryota > Metazoa > Chordata > Actinopteri > Anabantiformes > Anabantidae > Microctenopoma > Microctenopoma steveboyesi. The sequence goes on from JAUMHF010000013.1 coordinate 1,072,653, forward strand.
CAAAAAGCGCGCCGCTGAGTTTTTCCAAATAAACTGCTGGAAGGTGTAGTGTTAGTCAGCATCGTGGCCTTTCTAGTGCATGGACGAGAAAAGGCAGGACTCATGACGTGTACAGTGCTAATGCTAAACCACGCTACCAAGGAGGACTTTCACCGTAGTCCAGCTTCCCGCTTCCACTTTCACCGTAGTCCAGCTTCCTGAACAAAGAACAGCACCAGAAACCCAAACAGGTGTTTTTGTTATTCTGTCCACCTCGTTTAGCTTGGTCTGGTCTGAACCTAAACAACGTCTTGGTTCTTCCAGACCCCTGGTGTACCAGTGGAGGCAGCAGAGCAGCTGCTGCACCTCACGCACAGTCTCCGCCAGACCAATGACCCCACGGTACGTGTGTCTGCAGCCGCTGTGCGCTGCTCTGTGTGTGTGTGTGTGATGTAAATAATTGACCATGTGTGCCTGCAGGCACAGTCTCTGGCCTCCTCTCTCTCCACCAGGCAGCTGCTGAGGATCTGTCGCCGCCTCTCTCGGTACCCGGAGGAGAGCATCGCTCACGCTGTCAACAAGGCCTGTCTCTCCAGGTACGTCCAAAGACGCACCAACGCAGTTCCTTCGACGGTGCACATACAGCGTAACACAACGTTTCCTCTGTGTCGCAGGTTCCTGCCCAGCCTGGCTCGCGCCTCCCTTGAAAAGAACCTCGCTACATGCTCCATACAGGACACAGCAGAGCCTGCAGAACACACTCGTGATGTCAGCTGTAAGTAGAAAGAGAGTTGGATGAGTTGATGTGCACCTTGGGTTGGAGTGAAATCTGAAGCATGTAATAAAAGCCTGAGCTCTGCTGGACCCAGCGTGTGGAGCTGTTCAGTCAGGCCATGCACGACTTCTTCTTCCTCCATCTGCTCTCCACGGCGACTCTGTCTCTACGTCCTGCTCCGTCACAGCCACCGTCTGCCTGTCCTCCGTCACTACATGCATGAACCTCGTCTGAGCTTCTTCTTCTCCTCCTCCTGCAGCTCCACACTCAGCATCACTGTCCCTCTTCTGTACATTGTCTCCAAGCTGTTGAACATATCTGATGAACATCTTCAGATTCTGTGTTTACAGGCACGCTTACCACCTGTCCTCTATGTCCCCAGGTACGATAAAGGATGGTGTGTTGACTATTGGGGGCGTGTCCGCGCCCATTTACAACCCCAGCATTAAAATGAAGGTTCCCGACGTGCTCTTCTACGATAATCCCCAGGTACGTGCCACGCATTAATCACCATACACGCTGTGAGCAGTAAAACACGTGGTAGCTTCAGCATCACTGATCTCACGGCTTCCTTTAGTGAAGACCTGTGAACTGAATTGGCTCCCTCAGAGTTTACGAGTACAGGTAGGCGTAGATGGGGCAACAGCGATGATGCAGCGTGATCCAGATTCACCTGGTTCTCTCTGTCCTCATTCTGCCCCTTTTCTCCGCCGGCGTGTAAAGACAAGTGTGGTAAGGTGGCACAAGAGCAAAAAAAGCTGATCCGCTTTTTAAACGTCACAGCTGCGAGAAGTAAAACCAGGTCAGGTTGGATCAACTGTGAAATGTACAGCAAAGCCAAACGACAATGAGCAGAAAGATGGATTATTAAAGGGGGGGGTCACGCGTTCCTGACCCCGATGACCGTAACGCCGCCTGTGCACTGAGCTCCTATCGGTTTGTTTAATGTCTCCGCAGCACATGATGGTGATGGAGGACATGCTGAAGGACTTTCTGCTTGGGGAGCACCTGCTTTTAGTGGGCAACCAGGTAAGTGACCCGCCATTAAATACCATCATAATTAACGAGCTTTATTTTAAAACCTGCCGTCACCAAACGTCTCAGGAGCACAAGTCCAGTTCCGCTCTATATTAATGTAACGAGAAGTAGGCCACGCGTCAGCTCCTATAGAGCTTCCTGCTCTCATCGGGATGCGTGTGGCACCGAGTCTGTCCTAACGGGCCGCGATGAAGGCAGGAGAGAGGAGGAAGGGCTGAAAGAGGACACGGTCCACTGGCAGCTCGGAGGAGGTTGTGTGTGAGCGAGAGGGAAGCATGACTGTAGCGTGGGGGGAGCTGTCAGCTGACTGGCTGCCTCACAGACTGGCTGACACCTCAACGCCGTGCCGGACAGACGAGCCCGCGTCAGTGCAGCAGAGCGACAGACTCTGCTCCTCGTCTCAGCAGATGGGACGGACGCCTTTTTTCTTCACACACGTACGGTGCTGAAACACTCGTTCATTCATTCACACTGGTCAATGTGTCGTTGTGTTTCCCCTGACAGGGCGTGGGTAAAAATAAAATAGTGGACCGGTTCCTGCACCTTCTGAACAGGCCCAGAGAATACCTGCAGCTCCACAGGTAGGAGAAGCCGCGCTACGTCAGAGCTCGTTTCCTGCAGGTAGACGCTGGGAGTAAATGTCAGTCACGTGTCAGGTGTTCTTTCCGCTTCTCACAGCAGGCTTCTAATGTCTTAGAAAAGTCCGAGTCATCAGTAGCGGCCTGAAAAAGAGTTTAGATCAACATCTATAGATCAGCCCGAGGTCGGCATGGTGATGCCTGGGAGATCAGTTTCCTCACTGTGAATATGTAAAGAAAACGGGATCCACAGTAAAACGGATCTAGTTCTTCCACTTCTCCGTGGATTACGTGTGAATCTTGTCCCGTAAAGGTTCAGGTTTTGAAACCGCTGGACAGTCAAACAGGACTTTGGTTCCTGGGCCCTGCTGTCACCCCGTGACGCGTGGCGTGATCAGGGTGTCACACCTATTTCTGTTCACATGCCCATGTTAAAGAACAGTTTGAGCTCCTCCATGCTCATCACACCGTGACACCAGCCGCGCCGCGGAGTGGAGCACAGTTAGGAAGGAAACATGGAAACGTAGACGCAGCTGATTTTTCCTCTCGGGCTCCAGGCGTGTGCACATCCTCAAAGTCTTGTGAAAGTCAAAGTGGAGCTGAGCGAGGATGTGGCCTGGTTAGCTAGTGCAGCGGCAGCTAATAATAGACCAGGGCGGAGGCAGCAAGATCTGTGCGTGTGGCTTCTGGGAGACTTTAGATGTGCAGCCGGCCAGAAGAGAAACTAGGACAGCTCCTGGGTCACTCTGACGGGGGGGGTCTGTAGACGCAGGGATCGCTCTGCCCATCAAATAGAGACGGTGAGCTTAGCTAGAGGTTTTTCCACCGCCTGCCCACGCTGTGCTGCACCCCTCACACCCTTCAGAGGGTTCCAGACTTCAACGACGTCTCGTCTGCTCCTCCAGAGATACGACCGTCCAGACCTTGACCCTCCAGCCCTCAGTCCAAGATGGCGTCATCATGTATGAGGACTCGCCTCTGGTTAGTTAGTAACACACACACACACACACACACACACACACACACACACACACAGTCTGTAGTGGTGCACACCTTTCACCGCCCAGCTTCTCTAACTGACTCACCTCCAGCTTCTCACTACATCCGAGCTCACAGCCACACTTTGACAGGAACAGCGCAGACCCGGCCCAGTAAGTATCACGTTAACAACCTTTCTATGTGATCGGTGAGAAGAAGCTGCTTCTTTGTGGTTGGATGGATGTAAACAACCTTTTTTCTGTAGTTCTTAATCTTGAAACTTGTTTAGTGCAGAGAAAGCAGTCACTGTAGGCTGCACTTTTCCTGTTCAAATAACAGGAGGGAGAGGACGTATGTAAAAGCCCAGAAGAATAAATCTGGGCTGAGATTTATACTTAGCACCGTCACATGATCCACACTGGCCCAAAAAAAGGAGAGAGGCTAGTTTGCATTCTCTGTAGGCCTGAAAAAGGATGCGGGCTAGATTAGGGTCAGGGTGAGTGACAACGTGTGTGTGTGTGTGAGAGAGAGAGAGGGATGATATAGGGCCTTTAAAGGAAAAATCCTGCTTTGCTGCACTGGAGTTCATTCTTGTTGCTCATACTTTCTTAGAACATCACTGCTCAGCAAGTGCGATGTGAGATCGTAGCTTCATTATGAAGAAGTGAGATGATCGGGTGCCTTTCCCATCTTCACCTTTTAATCTTTATTTCCACTCCACGCAGGTGAAGGCAGTGAAACTGGGCCACATATTAGTGATCGACGAGGCCGACAAAGCTCCGACCAACGTCACCTGCATCCTGAAAACCCTGGTGGAGAGCGGGGAGATGATTCTGGTCGACGGACGCAGAATCATCTCAGGTACACGCGTGTGCGCAGACACCCTGACAGGAGGGTAGGCTTAGGATGAGGCACGCTCTCGTAGTCCTACACGACCACACTAGCTGCTGACAGCTCCTCCTCCTCCTGGAGGAATGTAAACACCACCTTGAGACTCGGTGCAGTGTAAACAGCGATGAGACGGCCCCGGTGCTGCCGGGGCGGTAACAGCACATGTGGGAGTGGCAGGCACAAACGTTTGGAAACATGAGCGGGATGTTTTGTTTGCTTCGTCGTGTGCTGAGTGTGACTGTCTCTTCTCCAAAGATCAACAGGAAGCCGAGGGGAGGCCAAACGCCGTAGTCATGCACCCAGACTTCAGGATGCTTGTCCTGGCCAACAGACCTGGCTTTCCTTTTCTGGGCAATGACTTTTTTGGAGCTCTCGGTACACACTGATAAACACCTGCAGAACAACCATTAAACGTGTAACAGCCATATAAGTTTGACCAGACGTTTCCTGTGCTAGGTGATATTTTCAGCTGCCATGCTGTGGACAATCCGAGGCCCCAGGCAGAGCTGGCGATGCTAAAACGGTACGGCCCCGACGTCTCTGATGCCACTCTGCAGAAACTGGTGGCTGCCTTTGGAGAGCTGAGGACCATGGCTGACCAGGGGACCATTAACTACCCATATTCCACCCGTGAGGTGGTCAACATAGTCAAACACCTCCAGGTGAGAGCTAAAACATTCTCACCATGTTTTGACCCGTTGCTGAGCTCCCTCCCTCCCTCAGGACTCTGCTGTTCTCCCCCTTTTTACTTACATCACTTGCATCGTGGGGCAGTGGCTCAGTTTCTGTCCAACAACACAAGTCTCTGAACTCGCAGAGGAGCCACGTGCACCCACACTCAGAGCCCACATCATGTTCATATGGAGCATGGAGAGTGCCACAATACAATAAATATAGCGAGCATCAAATAAATATTTCAATTATTAAATACTGAAATTAATTCACACGTTGTTTTGATTTATTTAAAAAAACCTTTAGACCAGAACAATCGTCTGACTAGAACTAAAGTAACTTTGAGGGGCAAAGTTGACAAATAAAATAACTTAACATGAGTAAATTAATTAAATAGTGATTATTTATTTTTTCAATATATTAATTTATGTATATTTTTTATTGTGTGTATGTGTGAATTTCATTCATTACAAACTGCAAACTGACAGTGTTGTTGTTTTATAATAATTGATTGTGCTGCAGTGTTAGTGGTCTTATTGTCATTGGTACTGTGCAGCTTCTCTACTCATCGACCAATCATTGTATCTTCAGTTAACCTTTGACCTCTGCAGCCGTGGGGCAGGATCATGTATTCAGAGTTTGAATTGCTTCTTCGAAGACAGTAGCCAGCGCCGGCTCTAATTACCACAGAGATCGTTACGGGTCGACACGGCCCAGTCACACAGCTCTTACTACGAGCGGCAGCACATGGTCATTACACCCTTCCCTCTTTTGAGTGCTTAGAATTTCATCAGGCATTTCTTAACCTCTTAAACCCGACGGACCCGGTACCGGGTCCACTGCGACTTCCGGTTACAAAGTCATTCTGTGTTCTTCATTTACTCTCACTCAGTGACATAAATATTACATTTTAGAACTTTAGAGCATTCTCTGGAGTCTTGCCTTTGTTTTGGTACCTGATAGCTCAAATAAACCCTATAGTTCCTGAGATATATTCAATTCATTTTGGGTACGTCTTTTTCAAGCAAATTCCTATAAAATGGTCTAGGGTTCAACAGGTTAAGATGCCAAAAAAGTGTCAGGAAACATGAGAAAGATCCCTGTTGAAGTTACCAAGCATGTCCTTTTGTTTTATGTCGCCTCCCTGCAGAAGTTCCCCACCGAGGGTTTGGCCAACGTGGTGCGAAACGTCTTCGACTTCGACTCGTACAACAAAGACACGCGGGAGGTCCTGATCGAGGCGCTGCACAAGCACGGCATTCCCATCGGAGCCAAGCCCAGCTCTGTCAGACTGGCTAAGGAGTAAGCATCAGGAGCGCCAAACACATCCACGTATCCCAGGGTCTGCTCAAAGCACAGACACAGACCCGTCAGGAAGGGTGGAGCTGTTGTTGTGTTACGCTAATGCTTGTGTGGATACTCTCTCATATGCGGTAAATTGTCTCATCGTGTCCAGAGCTGTCATGTAAATAAAGGAAGATATTTCTTTCTTCTGTCTCCTGTGATTTTATTTTGACCATGTTCATAAATTCAGCTTCATAAACCAAGTCGAGTAAAATCTCGGGGCAGAAAGAAAAAGTGTTTTCCTGTCTGTTTGGTCTCCTGCAGCTTCTGGATTCATGGTTGAATCATTTAAAATCTGCCTCCCCGCCCCAACTCCAACCCCAGCGCTTCCCTAAAGGGACGTTTTCAGCTATGATTCACGAGAGGCACAGTAACAATAGACCACACGCACCGATTCCTTTCAGTCCCACTCGGAACCTTAAATCCAAATCCACCAGGTTGTCATCATGTGCATTTCCTCCTCAGGTTGCCCCTGCCAGAGGTTAAGATGACGGGGTACTGGACAATAAACCAAGGTGGCAACGCCCGCCGCAAGCTGCTCTGTCCCACCGAGACCCGGCCCATAGACATTAAGGTAAGTAGGTCACAGGAAGCTGTGGACCGATCAGCTGTTTCCAGGCTCTGAATCCAGAGAGTCTGTAAGATGATGGCCGGAGCTGTGTGTGTGTGTGTGTTTGCAGGGCCCCGTGTTTCTGCGTGTCCACAGGTACCCCTGTACCCGACAGGAGAGCAGGGCTCTGAGTTTCAGCGAGGAGAAAACCCACTGGCAGGTTCCCATGAACGAAGTCAACATTATCTGCGACGTCAAAACCAAAGACGGTACACACAGACACACACACACACACACACACAGACACACACACAGACACACACACACACACACAGACACACACACACACAGCCGTCCTGTGGCCTGCACAGTTCCAGTGACTCCACATGCTGTAAATCCTCGCGTGTCAATGCGAGTCCCACGTTCCTGCTGTTTTGCAGATGTGCTGTACGTGGCCACGTGTAACCCCGTCTCCCTCTACTCCATGAGGGAGCGTGGAGACACAGTCCAGTGCGTGGAGCTCTACGACGTCTTCCCCAGGACCGTCAGTGGTGTCTGGCAGCCCTTTGTCTCCGTCGCGCCCCTCGGGAGTCCTCTGGATGGACAGGTGGTGCTGCACGAGGAGCAGGTTGGCGCGCGCACAGAGACACACACACACACACACACACACACACACACACACACACACACACACACACACACACACAGACGAGCTTGTCTGCCTAATCGATCACACTGATTAGATTTACCTCCACACGGGGTTCGGATATCATGATACCACCAGTTCTCCTCAGCTCACCTGGAGTCTGCACCAGGAGAGAGATGACTGGCTGTGGCAAAGAGGGGCGGGACAGACATCAGCTGTTTGATGAATCAGGACTAGATGCTCTTCACGGTTTCAAACGTGGTCTCACCATCACATGAAATGAAAAAGTATCCATACATTAATGTCCAGATCTGAAAACGAAGGTGTTTACTCTCACGTTACCAAATCACTCAGCCCTAGTGTCATCAGAACCTCGCAGGAGAACACGAGTCCAGGAAGCACGTAAACTCACTAACACGACTGGTATTTGAACCTTTCTCAGAGGAAAACCACAGATTCCTCCCAGGTTTAAAATACCCGCGGACCAGCCGGGCAGTGTCTTAAAATGGACGGTGGTTGGTGGTGGTTCTGCTGCTGACCCGCTCCAGATCGTGGCCCGTAACGACGTGCGTTAGGTATTTGTCCAACCAGAGCGCCCGTACAGCTGCTGCTTATTAGGCAAGAGGAGCGCTGCTAAAAATAAAACCATGTTGATGGATCGTGTTACTTCTGTCTGAAAATGATGTGGTCCAGACAGCACGAGTTCATTCGCTGGTCATTGTCCTTGCAAGGAAGTCGGGGAAGCCACAGCGCTGGTGTCAACGCACACTAGCATTAGCACAAAAATGCACACGCACACACAGAAGCACAGTGTAAACAAAAGACTGACACGTCCCCGCATCCTCACACACACACACACACACACACACGCAGCGTAGGATCAGGAAATGAGTTTCTCTGAATAGTTCGCTACAGAATAGTGTGTCTCAGGAATCAGAGTCCATAAGGAAACCATTAATCTGAACCAGGGCAGCCAGGACCCAGGCCAGCTCCCCTGTGGCTCATTCTCAGAAAACTCATTTGAAGATGGAACCTAGTGCGTCACAAACAATGGCCCTTTGCACAGTTCACACACACGCGCGCACACACACACACACACACACACACACACACACTGAGACGACGCATGTACAGACAACAAAAATCGTTTGGAGTTAACAGGAGCTCGGACTCAGCTGGTGGAGCAGAGCGCCCTCTCCTGGCCAGGGTACGGTCGTACAGAGCACAGACTGTCAAGAGCTCCAGCTGTTTTCTGCTCAGACGCCGATATTCAGTGTCCCTGTTGTCATAAAATGTGTCTCTCTGCCAGAGTAACACAGTGCTGCACGTGGACATGGTGACGGGCGCCGTGCGGAGGCTCGTGTTGTCCGCAGACGGCGACCAGCCCTCGAGCAGGACCTCCAGCTGGTGGAGCAGTAAGGATCAGCAGGTCAGCTGTCAGCGGTGTGGCTCTGTGTCTGCTCGTCACTCTTCACAGAGTAACGTTGTGTACGCTCGTGTCGAGGGGGAGACGATGTAGAATGATGATCCTGTGTGTTTCTGCAGAGAGGACACAAAATGTGCCGAGACTTTGCTCACAGGAACTGGCTCCTGTTCTACCAGGAGGATGGGTAAGACCTCTCTGCGTAGACTAGTGTGTGCGCAGCTGCACAGCGCTGACGCTCGCTCGTCTGCTTCCTCGTGTCTGCAGCAACCAGCTGGAGGTGCTGGATGTGCTGGAGGGCCGGGTCCACTCCATCTCCCTTCCCATCCAAATCAAGTCCGTCTTCCTGGTGGCGGAGGACCGCTGGCTCCTGCTGGAGAGCAACACCAACAAGTAAGTGATGGATGTCCAGTTTCTGCCAGCGTCTCTCTGAATCGAGCCGAAATGTGACGGGGTGCGTGTTCGAACAGGAAGTTCCTGCTGACCAAGCCCGTGCACATGGCAGCAGACGACTCGCAGGTGTGTCAGCTCCACAGCGTCAGCGAGGACTCGGCCGGCTCAGGTACCTGCTAGCATACGGCCTCACCGTGAAGTGACCCGCACGCGTTAAACATCCACCCACTCTGTCCTTGTCCCTGTCCCTGTCCCCCCCTCAGCTGAGGTGTCCGCACCCCAGATGCTGTCATGTGAGCAGCTGCCCAACGAGAACCTCAGCGCTGCTCTGGACCAGAACATCGTTTCACCGAACCGCGTCCTCGTCGACTCCGGCTCCTTCGCTCGCGTCGTCGTGGGCTTCCCAGATCTCATGGTGAGGGAAGCCTTTTGTCCCACGTGACGCCGAACCCGTGCGGCTGTCTCTACGTGCGGTGACCTCTCCTCTCGTTCTAGTCTCCCAATGAGGTGTACAGCTTCCAGAGGCCCGTGGACCTGTCAGCGATGAAGATCAGCGAGAGCGGGACTCACATGCTCCTCAGAGGTGGGCTTCGCTCCAGCACGCCCAAACGGGACAACTGTGTTGCTCTGCTCTCAGCCAATCAGGTGGTCCGAGCCCTGCCAGCAAACAAGGTGCCTCTGAAGGAGGTGTACCCGAAAGGTCAGAGGTCATGTTACACATCACACGAGTAGTACGCTGATCCAGAGGACGCTTCCTGTGTGTGAAAGACGCTCTTGTTGTTTGCTGCTCAGACATTACGCCTCCACTGACAGCCGCCTACCTGGAGGTGACCGACCTGAACTCCAAGAAAGTCAAATATGTTCCTGTGCCAAGGTAAACACAGAGTGTTCCAGGCTCCACCCAGTGACCAGTCCGTGTGTTGCAGTGTGACGTCGCTGATTCCTGTGTCAGCACATGACGCTAATTCATCAGAGAGCGTCCACTCATGCGTCTGCTGGTTTTATGTGAGAGACATCTCAGAGTGTGTCTTTGCTGTCCTACGTTTGTGTGCCTGGCAGGTCGAGGACTGTGTCGCCTTACACCAACTGGTTGTCCAAGGTGTCCGAGTCTGACGTGCTGCTGGCTGCTCTCGGCTCTGGAGGTGTGGTCACAGTGGACATGGGGGGCTACGTCCGGCTCTGGGAGACGGGATTGGACGCTCTGCAGCGATCGCTGATGGAATGGAGGAACATGATTGGGACAGAGGATGGTAGACCTGTGCAGGTGAGAGAAACGCATGCAGCCTGCAGTTCCCCTCAGCGCCTCTGTGGGGCAGTGCTGCGCTATAAATAGCTACTCTGCCTTCCTCTGGTGGGGTCTGCAGCAGGAAGCGTTCCTGATTTCATGCCAACTGGAAGGTTTCCAGGCCCAGAATTTATGACCCAGCTGTACCCGGGTGGGTGTTTATGAATGGACGGCCATTGTGCTGATGATGCAATAGGTTTGACCCTCGGTACGGGTCAGAACATTCGCAGCAGCACACTGAAGCAGCATTGTTAGGGTGCCCACACACGCATGGAGACGTACGAATTCTTAGAGCGCTGCCTTCAAAATGCACCGTAAACAACGTCCCTGAGAGAATCTGAGTTGTGGGTGGTTCCTTGGAACCTCAGCGTGTGTGTATGTCTTGATTTAGGCACACAGACGCACACTGGACCCCTCTCTGCACTCAGGCTCACACAGACGCTCCCTGTGCTGTGTTGGCTCACTGCAAACAGCGAGTGCGGTGAAGTTAAACACACCTGTGTGAGCTGTGCACACAGCGCCTCCGTATGAGCTGATACATGCGGCAGCACACGCGAGGTCGTGTACGGTGATGCAGGGGTCCGAGTAAATACTCTGTCGACCACACCTAGGTGGCTGAAGAGTTCTACGGCAGGGTGTAGTCGCGGCCTCCTCCCCCCGACGTGTCTCACTGGATAACCTATTTATGTTCCGTTGTTTTCTGCACAGTTCCCTGCAGTGTCTGTACATGCACAGACACACACACACACACCTGACACCACCCTTTGCAAACCCAGGAAGAATGCAAACCCAGAATCGGACCGTCATTGTTGTGACGTTAACATCTGTACGAAGAGACACATGGTCACGGTGTGACGAGCGGTGACGAGCGGCCGGGCAGCTCTTCTCTCCTCGAAGGTCACATGTCTGCATGTGTCCTTCACTGACTTCTGGTGTCCTCCGGGTCCTGCTCACTCGCCCTGCATCCAACTCTGCGGTGTGGTTGTTTTGACACCAGCGTTGACGATGTCTGACTCTTGTTTTCCTTCTTCTGCTCTGATTGGCCGCCTGCCAACCTTTTCCGTCCCCGCCCTTGATCCAGTGAAGCCGGCGTATCAGTCACGCTCATACTCGCATATATACGGTGTGCAGCCGCGCCACAGTCTGCCACCAGCAGATTAGCGGTTATCTCCCCGACACGTGTAAATGCCAACCGTGGAGCCGCCACCGCGACGGACTCCTTCAGTCATAGTTCATGTCAGAGAAGGTAACAGTTTGACTGGTGGAGACACACATGCTGAGACATTCCTGTACAGACATGCGCTCAAACACACACACACACACAAATCAGAAGTGTATGAGGCTGTAAGAGTGAAGGTGTCTCTGCACGCCGTCCACGCTTCGCCGTCTTTCTTTCTGTTCCTGCACCTCAGCCTTGAAGCGACCAGCAGCAGCAACGGTCGGTTCATGCGACGTGTTCACGTGCAGCTGAGCTTCAGTTATTAACTCGCGGCTGCACAGTCCCACAGGCTGCCTGCTCCCAGTGCAGTTAGTGAATCCGGTTGTCTGGACCGGGTCCATTACCAGCATTAATTCACCAGCTCCATGATGTGTGTGACTCTTCCTGTCCCCACGCGGAGCAGGCACATGCACCTCCTCAGACCTCTGTGGTTACTGAGGCTCCGTCACACTGACAGGACGACGGCTCCGGTTGTTCCCGCGTGTGTAACACAGTGTACAGGTGGAGGTGAAGCTCGGTGTGTGTGAGACGTCTGTGACACGGTGTGTCACGTGGAACTGGTTCCCACAGTGAGGTCGGCCGTGGTTTATATCACACTCAGCCTCCTAATCTGCACTAAACATAGAATCTCTGCTGATACAGCAGCTCCGTGCAGGTGTGTGTGTGTGTGTGTGTGTCGGTTTGAGGTGTGGACAGAAGGTCAACACACACACACACTTAGATTCCTGGAGTGTGGAAGAATGCAGCCAAACTACAGGCAGGACGCTGCGTGAACCACCCCGTCCAGACTCTGGCTGTGTGCCCGGCGTAGGAGCCAGCGTGCTGGTTTTGCCCCCCGCGTGCTGGTTTTGCCCCCCGCGTGCTGGTTTTGCTCCCCGCGTGCTGGTTTTGCTCACCAGCGTGCTGGTTTTGCTCACCAGCGTGCTGGTTTGGCTCACCAGCGTGCTGGTTTTGCTCGCCAGTACGTCCCTGCTCTCACCCGCTCCGTCTTCCTCCTGCAGACAGAGACAGAAGCTGCTCTGTCCATCCCGGTGAAGCTGCAGGTCTCAGAGCTGGAAAGTCCGTTTGTTAGCGCTTCCTCTGAACGGGAATGCACATGCTGAATCTCTGCGCCTCTCCCTCCAGATCACCGTCCAGCGGGACAGCAGCCTGGATGTCACAGCCCCGAAACACGGCAAGACCGACCCCAGCAATGCCCCCCATGTTGGGGGGAACCAGTGGGCAGGAGGCACGGGTAAGTGTGGTTCCTACGGCGAAACGATCCTCTGAATCCACTGGTTCGTCACTAACAAGACGTCCGTCTGTAGGGGGCAGAGACACGGCAGGCCTGGGGGGCAAAGGGGGGCCCTATCGTCTGGATGCGGGACACAAAGTCTACCAGGTCTCCCAGGCAGAGAAGGATGCGGTTCCAGAAGACGTCCGCCGAGCAGCACGAGAGATGGCTAAGAAGGCTTTTAAAGAGAGGTCAGCAAATAAACACCACCCGTCCTGGGTGGAGCAGTCCAGGTGGAGCGCGTGTGTGTGTGTGTGTGTGTTCACAAGCTTCCAACAGTCTCGTTCTCTTCGCCCCCCCCCTTTTCCTGTGCCCCCTCTCATACACTGGCTGCTTTCACACCAGAGGGCTAGAGGACAACAACTCTTCTGTCGCTCAGCTGTTCCTCCGTCTCTCTTTTTACCCACGTTACTGTGTCTCCTTCACTCACACACACACACACACACACACTCACACACACCCTGTTTCTCACTAAGCCCAGATTAGATCTTGTAGCTACACGCTGATGCAGTTCTTCCAGGTAGATGCCACTGTGCTGTATGTCACAGGCCGACTTTTTCCAAACGCTGTCAATCACTGATTGTTCCATAAAGCCCCCGAGGACCTGACACACACACACACACACACACACACACACACACACACACACACCCCCACACACACACACACACACACACACACACA
>JAUMHF010000013.1:1091481-1107760 GCA_032359275.1 Microctenopoma steveboyesi
TCACTCACTCACTCCCTCACTCACTCACTCACTCACTCACTCTCTCTCTCTCTCTCTCTCTCTCACTCTCTCACTCACTCACTCACTCTCTCACTCACTCACTCACTCACTCACTCACTCACTCACTCACTCACTCATTTTAAACCAGACTCTAGTGAAACCCCTCACCTGGTTTCAGATCAACGGAGGGAACGTCAGAGAGTGTTTGGACTTTCTGATTGCATGGCTGATGGCAGCACAGTGTACACAACAGATCCATCCAGCTGTGCTCACATGCAACCAGAAGTGCACACACACACACACACACACACACACACACACACACACACACACACACACACACACCCCACCCTGCATTCTGAGGTGGCTGCTCCGTATCTTGTTTTGGGTCACGGTCTGGTTGTTATCAGAGGATCTGAACCCGTACCGAGGAGGATTCTGTGTCTTTCTCTGCGATGGTTAAGTACCTGCACACGGGGATCACACACACACCTGGCTTCTCATGTCTGCAGGTGTGTTTCAGGGAGAACACACCTGCAGACACACAGATGCTGTGTGAGATCCAGGTCCTGGACCAGGGTCCTGCTGAGTCCTGGGCGATGGAGGAAACACCACGCGCTGCACACTCGAGTAAAAACGCTGTTTGCTTTCATCTCAGGTTGAAGGAGATCAATATGAGCGAGTACGACGCCGCCACGTACGAGCGCTTCTCCAACGCCGTCAGGAGACAGGTCCAGTCCCTGCGCATCATCCTGGACAGTTTACAGGTCAGGTCCACTTTGCTTTCTCACATTACATGGATTTATTAGGCTGCAGCGTTCGGTGCTTTAGACCAAACTCTGCACACACACGATGTGCAGTCATGATGTCATATGGTCCGGAGCCGACGATTGGTTGACCTCTGTCAACCCCGCGGGGCAGGAAGGAGGGGGCGCCCCCCAGGAGCCCCCTGATTGGAGCAGGGGGCGGTGGTTAGAAATGCAGGACGTGATATTGTCTCTGTTTCAATATTTGGGTTTCGACCTTCCTCCCTTTGTTTGAGCGTCTCGGGGGAAACGCGTTCACATGCGCGGGACCAGAATCCTGCTGCACGAAGCAGTGATTACAGAGCAGCCTCCTGCCCAGGTGTGTGTGCGCGTGTGTGTGTGTCATCCAGGTGTTTCTCACTCGATGATGATGATGAAGATGATGATGATGGGGATTACACCGACGCAGGCAGGCGTCACACTGTGAAGTCATGTTGTTTTTATCAGAGCTGAGGAGAGATTTATGATTCTACACACACACACCAATCAGAAGGTTGGCGTTTCTGTTATGAACGTGTGGAACAAAGGCAGCAGCAGAGTGAGGAAAGATCAACGCGGCCTGTTTACTGTAAACATAAGATCTGACACAGAATCCACCCCCCCACCACCATTGTCCACTGTGGCCCGTTCTGTCTGCTGTGTGTTCTGTAACGTCCACACACGCCCCTCAGACTGAACGATATCACTGTGGATGTGACACCGGGTGGGGTGGGGGTGGGAGGGCAGCAGCGGCTCGTTTTCCTCCTTTTGTTAGGAGGTCTCTGCACAGAGGCGCAAACTCAACTCAACTCAAGTCAAGTGAAGCTGAAGCCAAGTGAACCACTCACAGCCTGTCCACGTTCACTCAGGAGCCCTCCGCCTGTGTGTGTGTGTGTGTGTGTGTGTGTGTGCGCATGCAGGAGACGACTACATGCACAACGTTTGTCCGGTGACGTCTGTGTGTGTGTGTTTCAGGCTAAAGGGAAGGAGCGACAGTGGTTGAAAAACCAGGCTCTGGGAGAACTGGATGATGCCAAAATCATCGATGGACTGACTGGAGAGAAGACGATATATAAACGCAGGGGAGAGCTGGACCCAGAGGTGTGTGTGTGTGTGTGACCGCAGACTCACACACATCATTTAGACTTTTATCTGTGAGCAGTTCGTTCCAGTGTTCGGCTCACACTCACCATAACACACAGTGTCGTCTTCCTTACTTAGCTTCAGCTGTTACTGGTGTAAGGAAGAAAATTCAGTGTTTCCTGACGTTTAATGGCTTTTTGTGCGTGTGTGTGTGTGTGTGTGTGTGTGTGTGTGTGCGCAGCTGGGCAGTCCCCAGCAGAAGCCCAAGCGCCTGCGAGTGTTGGCCGACGTGTCGGGCAGCATGTACCGCTTCAACGGCGTGGACGGCAGGCTGGAGCGCTCCATGGAGGCCGTGTGCATGGTCATGGAGGCTCTGGAGAACTACGAGCACAAGTTCAAGGTGTGACATCACATGAGGGAGGAAGCTGTGCTGAGGAGGCGTCTGTGTTCTGGGTTTGTTATGAGCTGAAGGTGACCTGGTTTAAATGTTTGTCGTACACCGTCTGTGCACCTTCCTGTCAGACAGAGTCAGGAGGAGAAACGTCCTTTCTCTCTTTACTGAGCAGTGTCACTGAGGTCCCAGCGCTAACCTCACCTACAGAGGACGTTCCCTCCTGACAACAAAGACAACCGATAAGACGGCGCTCGTGTCCCGTGTTTGAACTCATTAGTGTCAGAAAGTAGGCAAAGCTAAAAGCTGTGGGGAGGCAGGCGAGGAGAGATACGGGGCCAGATATGAGGAGAATGTAAAGAAGCTGAGGAGACAGACGTCTTGGCCCCTCAGTGACACCCGACCCGATCACATGTCAGCGATCAGGTTCATGGGACCTGCTGTTCTGGGTCAGGAGTGAGGGACCGGCTCGGCTGGTGGCGTTTACCTGTGATAATGTGATTATAACGTGACTTTCTGTCCGCGCAGTACGACATCGTCGGCCACTCGGGTGACGGATATGACATCGAGCTGGTCAGAGCCGACAAAGTCCCGAAGAACCCCAAAGAGAGGCTCGAAGTGCTCAAGGTAAAGCTTCAAACTCCTGGTCCTCGAGCAGGACGAGGACCGTGGCTGACACATGACTCTCTCTGATTCCCCCCCTCCCCCTGCAGACGATGCACGCCCACGCTCAGTTCTGCATGAGCGGCGACTACACGCTGGAGGGCACCGACGCCAGCGTGAAGGAGCTGGCGCGAGAGGAGGCCGACGAATACTTCGTGGTGGTGCTGAGCGACGCCAACCTGGAGCGCTACGGCATCCCGCCCGAGCGCTTCGCCCGAGTCCTGACCGCCGACCCGCAGGTCAACGCCTTCGCAATCTTCATCGGTTCCCTCGGCGATCAGGCTGAGAGGTGAGGAGGCGGGGCCAAGTGTGTGGGGGGGTAATGAAAAGATGGGGGGGCGAGGGGAAAGAAAATAGAGAGAGGAGGGGACAGGTGGAGGGAAGGAGCAGAGGACTAGATGGAGGGAGCCAGTAAAGAGCAGAACAGCGGCAGCGTGATTCAGACGAGCTGAGGCCTGCTCGCGTTGCAGCCCCGCTGACCCCGCTGACCTCGCTGACCTCGCTGACCTCGCTGTCACACCCCTCAGGCTTCTCAGCCGAGTGCACACGTCCGGCCTGAGTAAGAACAAGTGGTTGGAGCTTCACCAACGTTACAGTTACCACACGAACGGCGACAGGAGACGGACGAGTTAATGGAGTCTGTGGCTCCTCCATCTACAAGTGGGCGTCCAGCAAACAGGGCTCACTGTGTGTGTGTGTGTGTGTGTGTGTGTGTGTGTGTGTGTGTGTGTGTGTGTGTGTGTGTGTGTGTGTGTGTGTGTGTGAGTCATCACTCAGAGGACAATCTGCTAACTGAGGAGATGAATGCATGAAGGAACAAAAACAGAAAGAGGTGGTGGTTTAAATAGAGAACTGAAACATAATGGAAGTGTCTGAATGGCATGACAGCTCCTTCACACACACACACACACACACTGACCCACACACACACTGACCCACACGCACGCACACACACACTCTTGTTGGTCTTTTTGGGGGAAGCGATTCTGTTGCCTCCGTTTAACCCCCGGCTTCTGTCCTTTCTTTTTCCGTGTCCTCTGTAAGACTCCAAAAGACCCTTCCAGCAGGGAGATCCTTCGTTGCCATGGACACCAAGCAGATCCCACAAATCCTGCAGCAGATCTTCACTTCCACCATGCTGTCCAGTGCCTGAGCGTGTCTCACGACGTGTCCTTAACCCACCCGGTGCATCAGGCTGCATCCTGACTGTGCTGTTTGAAGCCTGGCTCTGTTGCACAACCCCTCTGTCACGTGTGTGTGTGTGTCCTTCTGCAGCATCTATGTCAACACACACACACACACACACACACACTGGCCGCTGAGATCAGCCCTCATACTCACACAGCAACACGCACACACACCGCTGAAAGGAAAGTCAGTGTGGAGAACCTTTTTTAGAGCTGCTCTGGTACCTCGTGCTGTGCAGTCACCCCCCCCCACACACACACACACACACACACCGAGTGCAGGTCAACTTCATCGATGAGTGTGTGTGGACCCCTCCCTCACAGCGTGACCCACTTTGCCCTCAGTCGTAGCATTTAATTCTATGTAAATGTGCATGAACAGGAATTATTGTGACGTGTAATAAATCATTAACGGCGCTCAACGTGATCCAGCTTCCGTCTCGTCTTCCTCCCCCTGCTTCTCCTGACCACCTGAAGCAAACGGGCTGCTGCTGCACGCTGCCGTGTGTTTGACCTCAAGCATCGACACAAATCTTTTTGTGGTTTGTGTCCTCTCTGCTTCCTGTAGTAAACTTTATTGACACTGGTTATCAGCCTGGATGTGACACACGTGCAACACACCTGGTCTGCATTACAGCAGATAAGACGTCTAGACCAACAGCGCATTAGTCAGAGTGTGTTTGCTTTGTGAGTGTGAGTCACACACACGAGTCCATCGCGTTACAACACTTGAACTATTTCTGGGTTCCGTTCCGATGAGGTCGGCACATTTCGCTCTGCACCCTGCTGTGAGAGAGAACACACACAGTCATGTGACTCGGGCTGATCTGCAGTGAGATTGATCCACAGTAATTGGACCAGCGTGAGTGTGTGTATGTGTGTGTGTGCGCTCGCCGTGGCATCAGGCCCTGTGGCGTGTGCAGACACAGAGCTGTGGCAGATTTATTAGGCCGTGTTGATGTGTGTGTATTAACATCAGCCTGTGCTTCAGCTGGGGAGTGACAGAATGATCTCACTCACCCCCCCATAAGAGTAGCCTTATGAGCCGAGCTGCTGACATGCAGATGTGTGGGGGGTGATGAAAAACGCTCAGCTGTAAGGAGACGGATTACGAGCCCGTGTTTCAGCGCGCCGCTGTTCACCGAGAAGTGATGATGTCGTCCAAACGACCCACCAACGTCCTCCCTGCGCGTCAGCGACAGCAGGTCAACAGACACGGAGGTCAGCCTGACACCTTCGGGCAGCGGATCGTCCATCACTAGCCTGTTTAGCCCCCACAGCAGACATGAAGATGACTGCTGGTGAATGGCTGCGTTGGTAGTTACCCCAGAATCTTCTGTCCCGCACGATGCTGGGTTCTGCTCTGAAATGGATTATGAAATGATCCATTTTTGGAACAATGGAAAACTTGATGTTTAGCATGTTGGTGTCTTCACACGGAGACGAGGACACGGTTAAATATGTTGAAATGTTAAATATGCATTTCTCTGCCCCTGGTGTGTCAGACGGCCTCTGTACATGTGAAACATTCCCGCTGAGCTCAGTCACGTGGGAAATGTTTGCTGACTGTGCGGCTGTCACCACGGTTTCGCTCTCTGTCCATCTGCCCCTCTTCTTTCCTGCCTCTCTCTCCCCACTCACACCACCACGTCAAACCGAGCTGGTCTGGCAGGACCTGACACCGCCCCCGTCTCCGCTCCCTGCTCTCCTTTGCTCTGCTGCAGCTGCATTTCACAGCTCCCCAGAGATTAGCTGCTAGTTCAGAGCAGAACGCTTCCTCTCAGCGCATGATGGAGCTTCACTCCGCCTGCGCTGGCTTTTATTGTGTTGTGCTTCATCTGTCTTGCTCCTGTTTGTCCCCTGAAGCTCAGAACACGGGTGGAGCTGCAGCCGTTGACCTCAGCACCGCGGCGTCCTGCAGACAGAGTTCATCCCCGAGCAGAGAAACACTAACGATGACCGTAATAGTGATGAACTGAGGAGAGGGTGAGCGACATTGGACATTGGCTGCAGGTCAGGAGTCAGACGTGCTTCTCTGCAGGTCTAATAATAGACACTGAGCCACTAATAAGCTGTTCGTCCGTAACAAACTTCTTGTTGCGTGGGCGCGGCGTGACGGGCCTCATCACCCGACGGCCAGGAAACGCCTCTATGAGCGAGCGGCGTCCTCCTCATCCCGACGCCGCTCTCAGCGGGAACCTCGTGTCCCTTCATGCTGAGCATGTCAGTGTGTGTGTGTGCCCCCCGCCCCCCCGTTAGGAGGACAGAGGTCAGTGTTTAGCTCGTGCTGGGCAGTAATTACGTTGGAGGTTTCACTGCCCCCCACCCCCGCCCCCAGGCTCTGCTGAAGATGAAACGGGCTCCTGTAGGTTGTGTCGTTCAGACCCGTCCGACCTCGGCCTGAGGCTGCAGCTACAGCTGTAACTCTCCGCTCCGAGTGACTGGATGATGAACACAGACGGTAACTGGGCTCCAGCTGATGGTGTTAACATTAATGTGAACTGTTGAACCTGCACGTCCTGCCTGTGTGTGTGTGTGTGTGTTAAACCACTGGCTCCAGCTCTCAGGGTGAGGTTCTCCCCCCTCAGGGTCCAGCTCCCATAGAAGAGGGGGGGGGGGTCAGTCCCTAAAATACTCGGTATGAATATTTCATGTGAATTATAACGACCCAGTCTTTGACACGTACGTGGAACTACTTCTTATTTCATTATTATATTCACCCTCGTCTTCTGTTAACTTCCTGTTACTATCTCTGATGTTAACGGGTCGGTTTCGACCCAAACACAAGAGGAAGGTTAAATATCGTGACTTTTGATGTGAGTCCTGTTCTGACCTGCAGTTTTCTTTATATATTATTCAGTCATTTGAATTTATTATGTGCAGCTATTAAGGTGCGGAGAGACAGATGGACACATGGAAGCAAATGGACAGATGGGAGCCAGACACGGGCTGTGCTGGTAGATTTAGTGTGTATGTTGCAGCTGGTAATTTACCAACATCTATCATATGTCCCACTGTGTGTGTGCAGCTCTGTGACTCACGAGTTTGGGAATATGGTGACTCATGCTACCGGATGAGCGCTGACTCACTGGACACGTGATTCATGAGAACGACTTGGTTTTAATCTGCCAAAGCCGCTCGCCAGTTTCCACGCGCTCCTCGGGTGCAACAGAGCATTGTGGGAGATATTTCACATCGTGTCATCATCTGTTACTGTCACACGTCCAGTTTATTCAGCCGAGCTCAGAGTGGCCAAGAGAGACAGCTGTGTCCAAACACTGGCGGGGATTTAGCGGCCCGGCGCCCAGTGACATCAGCACATCTCCTCCATCCCAGAGTTTCTGCTGCAGCCACGTGGAGAAGACTCAAATGAAGAGAGGAGCAGAAACCAGTTCGAGGACCCCCCGTCACAGCCGGCGATGTGGTTCTGAAAGGTTCATGTCAACAAAACAAGTCAGCAAGCTCCCCGTAGGAAACCGCCGAGCACCTGCTGCAGTGAAGTCGCTGCTGATGTTTCTGTCTCGTGTGATGTGGACAGACATCTGTGTCTCTGCGTCTTTGGCTTCACTCCTTAGTGTTCTGGCCCCTCTGCGTTTCCCACGTTTCCAGGCTGTCTGTGCTAATGCTAACAATCCTGCTGGAATGACCTATGCTGCCAAAAAGATGCCCACTGCTGCCGGGGGGGACAGGGCCGACCCCCACCTCCCCAGCCTCAGGGGATCAAGTGTTGTATCAACACAGTCTGTCAGATGAGTGGCAGCTGCCCAACCTGGGGCAGGACCCTCCAAACACCCACGGTGCAGAGGAGCGCAGACAGTTGGACTCGCTGTGGGACGGTGCCAGCGGCGCTGAGACGGGTCCGGCTGCCAGCTTCCTGCCGTCACATTAGTGCAGCAACCGTGGGCCGTCTGGATCCACAGACTGTGGACAGCTGCACTGGTCCTATCTGAACACTGGGAGAGAAAACGGCAGCACACGCGTAACCGCTGAAGGGAGACGGGGAGGTGCGTGTCACGGTTCCTCCTCGTTACCTGCGAGTCTTTATTCATGATGATGGTGTTCTGCTACGTTGGTTTCAGCACAGTGACCTGATCTGCTTTAAAAGTATGTGCCCCAGTGGTCTGTTGTCTCTGTGCACCTGCTGCACGGTCGCTGTGACACCAGTGGACTGGTTGGTGACCTTTGACCCCTGGTGGTCTGCAGACGGTGGAGCGTCCCCTGACTTCAGAGCCATCTGGCCACACCTGCTGCCAGAGCAGGTGGAGGTCGCAGCCTCCTGTCTCCCTCCGCCTCTGCAAATAGACCCTGTTGAAGTCTCTGCTTCACCGAGCGGCTGATGAACGCGCACAGGTGACGCGTAACATCATGCAACATGCTCGTCTTCACCTCTGAGGAAGCACGATGACAAACCCAGGGTGTCTGTAGGAGCCAGCTGTCATCTGAAGACTCCCGAAGAGGGACCTCCCTAATTCAACCTGTCAGCGCCTCCTCCGCAGGTTCAGGAGGAGGTCAGCCCCCACACGAGGCCTGAGGCGGGGGTGCACGTTCAGATTCAAATAACAGGAGGAGCATGGTGCTATATAATAATATTTATTATCATCTGTATTAAACACACGTTCCCGTTTTTTACATTTGAGCATGAAACCAACTTTATTCCAGTCGTGTTAACGCCAAGGAAATTATTTACAGAAGATATAAAAATATATTTCACAAAAAAGGGCAAATTTACAATAAGAAGCTCAAAATTACATTATATTTTTGTTAGAAAAAAGCCTCAGCCCAAGTTTGGATGGGGGGGGGGGGGGTGATGGTGACTAAACACTCCAGTGATGTAACGGGCGGATGTGTCCTCGGGTGTCCTCAGCGCTGGCTACACCTGCTGGTCCATCCAGCTGTTTCCTGCTGGCTGAAGCAAGCTGCTCGTTGGTGGTGGTGGTGGTGGTGGGGTGGGTGGGCTCCACTCCTCTGAGCCTCCGTCACATGCCTAAGAACAGACAGACAGACAGAGCTGGTTAGAGCAGGACTCCCGGCTCCTCGGTCGCCTCCTCCACTCTGAGAGAGGACGTTCGCTTTCACAGGCCCGTCTCACAGGGGGCCGGGGGGGGGGTGGGGGCATTTACAGTTGGAATTTCAGCCTAGGTTTGCACCAGCACACATTCCTCATGTGCCGATGCAGGTTCCAACACTTACAGAGCTCATGATGTTCTGTAAGCCGCCTCAGGTTACACACACACACACACACACACTCTACGTGTATGTTTATGGTTCACTGTGCTCTGTGCAAACCACACGCGCTGGCAGACGCTGCCTTTCCCTCCAAGTTCACCTGTGGGCCTCGTGCACAGCCCCAGCACTCACCCTCTAACGTCCTGTCCAGGTCGGCGATGAAGTCCTCCAGCTCCTTGGTGTCTCCGAGCTTAGCTGCAGAGCAAACAGACAGAGGGGGAGTCAGACTCGGCAGCGGGCAGCGGGCAGCGCCCGACGTTTCTCCCGGCACAGTGAGGACTCACGTTTTGGTGACATGGTGGTGCTGGGGGAGATCACGGTGGGGGAGTTCAGCCTCTCGTCGCTGAAGCTGAAGCTGTTTCTGTTGAGCGACTCTGCACCTGCAGGAAACAGAGAGGAGAACCGGATCAGCACCAAGAGGCAGCAGCTGCGTGTTGGTTTCCCTCCCTCCCTCCCTCCTGTCTTTTCTCTGCACCGTCGGCGGCCTCTCATTCATCAGACTGCAGCCTGTCCCACGCAGGTCATCCGTGTGGGACAGGTCCCTCCTCGTTAGACCGACCCTGCTCAGCCAAGAGTTAAATCCTCTCTCCACAGGAATCTGTTCACTCTCTCCTTGGAGGATCCGCACGTGTCTGGGAAAGCATCCTCGCTCACGGGGGCCACGAGGCATCAGCTGATGAGGCTTCTCCATTTGGATGAAAGGCAGACTTTTAAACTCAGGTGAGACCAAATGTGCAGCAGCAGAGAAGACCTCGCTCAGGGTGAGTTAGACGAAGAAGACCTCGCTCAGTGAGTCAGGTGAAGAAGACCTCGCTCAGTGAGTCAGGTGAAGAAGACCTCGCTCAGTGAGTCGGATGAAGAAGACCTCGCTCAGTGAGTCGGATGAAGAAGACCTCGCTCAGTGAGTCAGGTGAAGAAGACCTCGCTCAGTGAGTCGGATGAAGAAGACCTCGCTCAGTGAGTCGGATGAAGAAGACCTCGCTCAGTGAGTCAGGTGAAGAAGACCTCGCTCAGTGAGTCGGAAGAAGAAGACCTCGCTCAGTGAGTCAGGTGAAGAAGACCTCGCTCAGTGAGTCGTATGAAGAAGACCTCGCTCAGTGAGTCGGATGAAGAAGCAGACACCTGCTCCCTGAACTTACTCTCGGAGTCGCTGATGCCGCTGTCGCTGACGCTCGCGCTGCTCCTCCTCTTCGCCGTCTTCAGGTGTTCGTCGTACCTGAAGTGCCGCTTCTCCACCGGTGACGTGAAGTCTTCGATCACCGCGTCGAACTCGCACAACGCGTCTTTCAGCTCCTGTTCGTGGGCGAACTTCGCTGCGGGGAGGCGAACGTGCAGAAAAACGTCTTTATTGTCGTGACATTAGCTTCGATGAGTGAGAAACAGCTGCGTGTGTAAAAAAGAAACTACTCACTGCGAGCTTTAAGCTTTGGAGACTTCATGATCCGACACGAACCAGACTGTGTCCTGCAGCGCGAAGACCGCAGCTATTTAAGGAGGCCAGCCCGGGAGGGGCGGGGCCCGGAGGTGGGAGGCGTGGTGACTAATGTACCCAGTAATCCACTTCACCAGGTGGAGTAGGGTAGGAGCTGCTCCATCCATCATAATCCTCGTGTGTAATCATGATCCACTGCGCTTCATATTTCATCATAAATGCAGACGGAAGTCACTGAGCAGAATAACTTTTTACCAGTGACTCAGACTGAAACTCGGAGAAACCAGCTTCTGTCTCCACTGAGGATCATTAACACAGGACTGAACTGATTACAGCGTCAGTTCGTTCACTAAACGGAGTCCGAGCGACACCTGGTGGAGCAAAGACACAACTGCAGGCGACACAGTGAACCTGTGAATGATAAATAGATGAAACTGCCTGTGCATTTATTTGTCCTCACAGAGCAGATCAGCCACACTGAGCTCCGTTTAAACATGTCCAGCAAATGGAGGAACAGCCTGCGTTTGCAGCTGCGCGTGTCCGTTGACTCTGGAGGCCCCTGGGTGCTGCTGAACGAGGGGGCCGTGGTGCTAAGAGTAACACCTTCCCTGCGCCATGAGAGCATACGCAGGACGTCCAGAATTGGTGTTCTCAGACATGCGTGAAGCAGACACTGAAACGTTACAGTGGAAGTCTATTTATTGAACAATAAATGATACAGTTTCCTTTCATATATACATTCATCTGTAGCGATTCAACCAGGACAAACACTAAAGTTTCTTTCATTCGACGGAGGACGGTAGCACAGACACCGGGCAACGTGTGACCCCACACACAATCCCCAAAAAACATAAAACTTAAGTACAATACTACACTGAGAGCAGTGTTCATCCGTGAAAAGACGCCTGGCACCTCCAGCATTAAGGAAAGTGACCTTTCACATGACTCGTGCAGCAGCTGGATTCACACGATGTGCTCTGTGATTTAATATGTTTCTGTGTGTCACTCATAGTCACATCCCAGTAGCTCTGTCCTCAGGGTGATGGAGACCGTCCAACTCCTGGGGATGATTCGGACGAAGCGGGAGAAGATGGGGGGGTAAATGTAGTTCTTCACATGGTCGCTGTTGTTAGTGTTTCCGGAAAAGGTCTGGATTGAATGAGAGCGAGAGGCTGCTTAGAATCAGCACTGAGAAGAAAGCGCCAGCCGTCGGCCAGCTGCTTTGCTCACCTTGAATGTGACACCGTCGTCATCCATGTAATGGTTCCAGTGGATCCCATTGTCGCTGTACTGCAGACTGTAGGACATGACGTACATCCCCTTCCCCAGCGCCTTGGCTCCCTGTGTCACGATGCCTGTGATCTTCATGACCTGGGGCAGCTCCACCTGAAGCCACTGGTTCATGTCATTATACTGCAGGAGAGAAAACACAGACGCAGTGATTCTGTTGGTGTAATCTGATCCTCGCTGCGGGTTTGAATGCGTTCATTTGGACGCGTCATGGGAATGTTTGTGGACCTTAGCCTGCCAGGCGTTGATGGTGCCCTGTCTGTTGAGACGTGCAAAGGAAGATTTCCAGGGCCCTCCGTACCAGCTGGAAGCTGTGGAGCTGGCAGTGATGTGGCGGTCTTCTATCAGTCCGCTCTCCATCCCCAGAGGCACTGAGCAGCCTGAGGAGGGACAGCAAGGAAGAACTGTTCCTAGATTTGTTTTAGCCAACGCTAGCTAGCCACGGATACACAACAAGATCATTTTCAGCCAACAAGTTCACCTGGAAAAATAAACTAAAAAAAGTGTTCACACCGTCAAGCTCGCAGCCGTAGAACTCCATGCGGAGTGTGGCCTTGTTGTACCACTGGCTAGGGTGAAGCCTGATATAGCGAGCAATAACAGGAAGGAAGAAGGTGTTTCTCTTTGTGTCGTAGGCGTCCTGGTTCCCAGCGAATACCTGGTGAAGGTACAAACACAGATGGAGAGGAGCAGTGAGGAGCTCTTAACATGCTTCTTTTCAGACTGATGGATCAAACTCACTCACCTTCCTCTGGTCCCTGCTGTCGCCCTTATAGAGGATCCACCTCCGTCGGTCGGTGCTGTAGGAGATCATGTATTTGACCACATACTGGGAATATAACATTTGCTTGGCCCCCTGTGTGGCCACCTGGCTGATCACGATTGGCCGTTGGAAGTCCACCTGGTCGAGTCCACAGATAGCAGTTTGCCCGTGCAGCAAACACGTGCACATATGCTTTTACTACATATACAACACATACCTGAATCCAGCTGGTGTTCACCTCCGTGCTCCACGCATTGTATTTCCCCTGATTGTTCAGTCTGGCCAGGTGGGGCTCCCAGTACCCTTCAAACATGGAGACATTGTCACTCAGAGCTTCCGTGCAACACTTTCACTGCAGATGGGAAGGAGGGGTATATGTACCTCTAGTGCTGATTGCTGTGATCTGCTCATCTTTCACGCTGCCCGATTCTATTCCCAGCGGATGGTAGCAGTCTTAGAGGAGACACAGCACAGTGCATCAGTATCTACTGTAGCAGCTAGAAAGTCAGACTCCAGATGCTGCAGAGTCGTTTAGATTGTTTGTACCATTGTTGAGAACTAAGAAGAGGGTCTGCATGCCGTTCTGCTGGTAGAGACCAACTTCTGTCTCCAGCTGCCACAGGCCAGGTTTGGATGGACGCATCTCCAGAGTAGAAAAGCTCCCTGCAGATACGGATTTGTACAGTAAAATACTGTGCAGCCTCCTTTCAATTAAAGGACCGAAACAAGGTTATTTGATCTCTTAACTCACCAGGCAGCAGTGGATGGACGGCCTGTCTGTAACTGGTGGTCTTCTTGTGGAGGAACGTCTGTCCATGGAAGTGGACACTATGAAAGTCTCTGGGAGAGCCCATGTTGATTAGGTGCCAGCACACGGTCTGCTTGGTGTACATTCTCAGGCCTTTTAGGCTGTATATGATGCCATTGATGGCTGTGGAAAGAACAAAGACAGGAGACAACTTTATGTCTTGAGTACTGAGAAGATGGGAGTACATCATCGTTATAAAAAGCATTATACATTACAATGAAACTTGAGGGAATCCTCCAAGTTGGGGTTCATAATTCTCCTGTGGTTCTTCATCTGTCTCGTCTCGCGGTTCTTCTCGTAGAACCAGCTCTGTGTCTCGTCAAAGGTCATGAAAAGCAGCACAAACTCCCTCGTGTTTGGTGGGTCCCTGTCCAGGGTGCCCTCTCGACACACCAGCAAAGGACCAATCAAACCCGTGTGGATGTCCCGTTCCTGCGAAACACAGCACACAGCTGGTACGTGTTTGGGATTCACCAATAAGTTTGAGTTTGTACAAAAACAACACGACCCTGGTCACTCACAGGATTAACACCTGAATAGTAGGCCCAGGTCCGACAATTAGACTCATCTGGCGCTGGTCCGACGGCAGAACTGACCTTCCATAAATATGTGAATGTGGTGTTAGGTTGAACCTCATTGTCATATTTATACCAGTGCTGGGAACCATCCTCATAGGACAGACCCTCTGCCTGTTTGGGGTAGGAAACCCCATTTGGATGTAAGGAGAACGGACGGCTGGCCCTGTTCCTGAACACCACCTGAAAGACGAAGACAGGAAGAATTTGTCTGATCAGAACTTCATGAATCACACAAACATGATGAAAAATGGACACGTTACTTACTATGATGCTTTGTCCAACCTCTGCCTTGATGACAGGTCCCAGGATTCCTAGATGCTCGTCTATCTCTCCGCGGATGTCGGGTGTGTTGAAGTTACTGTCCACGTAACCCCGGAAAACCGCCTTGGTGAACGTGGTCGTTTCTCTGCTGTTTTGCTGCCTCCTGTGGAGACAACAGGACCTGTTGCAGCTTTGCATGTGTGTGAATAGTTTTGTCTTTGGTTTTGGCTGCCGAGCAGCCTCTGGCCTCACCTCTGTCCGTACCCAGCGTAGTCCCACTCAACCTCTTCAGCTGCAATGAAATAAGTCTTTGTGTTGGGGTATTTTAAGTACTGTTTGGTGATCTCGTCCATGCTGAGCTTCTCCATGCCTTCGTGATTACTGTAGGGGTCTTTGTAGGTCACATACTCATATTCATTTGCTGTCAAGTCTTCATGATCTTGTTCCTCTCGAGCATACAGCTCGTAGTCGCTGAAGTCGGCCAGAGGCACACCGATGACCACGGCCGTGTTAATGAGCTCTTCCTCATCGGTGACGGCTTTGGGGGTGTGGGGTCGAGACCCACGCGGAGTCATGCCGCCTGGATTGAATCCTCGAGGTGAAAGCGGTAAACCGCTCCTGGCCTGAGGCTTGTACTGCTTCCTCTTCCTTGTTTTCATGCCTTGACCCTTCTGGGGTTTCTGTCGCAGGGTCACTGTCTTCGTCTTTTTTGGAACGGGCACTTTCTGAGGGGTCTCATTCTCAAGGTATTTCATCATGTGGTCAGGAGTGTCCATGGGCACCATTTGGTGAGTTACCTCATAAGTCCAGTTGTGGCCCTGCCCTTTGACAGAGGTGGTTTTAATAACCTCTGTGTTCTTTTCTTTAAGGTAGATGAACACTTCCTCACTGCTGCTGCTGCTGCTGCTGCTGCTGCTGCTGCTGCTGCTGCTGCTGCTGCTCTCTGAGCCACTTACATTTACAGACATGACCGTCTTGGCTGCACTGTTGGACAGGGTCACATTACCTGAAAGCACCGTCTTATCCGATGACGTTTCCAGAGACGATGTGTGGTTGAACTCGCCATCCAGTGCGGGCCCTGTCTCCCTGCTCTCTGAACTAATCTCCTTCGAGGAATTTGTGTGAATTTGTGTGATGTTTTCTAACGACTGAGTTTCAAATCCAATGTGTGTTAGATTTGGTCTCGAAGTAGTCGAATTAATCAGTTCCTCAGAGGAATTGATGTGTAGCCTGAGCTCCTGTCCCACCCTGAGAGAGTCACTGTTACTGGTTTTATTGTCTGTCATCTCCAGCTCGGAGGCTGTCAGGCTGAGTCTGTCTGTGCTGCTGATGTTAACCTCTCCATCTCCAGCCGCTGGGACGGACAGTGAGTGATTTGTCGCGTCGGCTGACATGTTACCACTGTGAGTGTCTGTGTAATTCTTGTCTTCTGTTTGTGACAGGCTGATATCAGACACGCTGTGGAGGCTGTCGGTATTGGAGTTGTCTAGAGGCATGGAGTAGGAGAACACATCCCCTCTGGTGACTTCATTTTCAGCGTCTCCCACCAAAACAGAAGTTACATTACTGGTAAGATTTGTTTGTGGCAATGTTTCTGTAGGACCAGGCGCCTCAGATGATGCCGTAGCATTATGAACCGCTGCGCTGTCTGTGTCAGGATGTGAGACATCATCAGCAGCACTGTTGTTCTTCACAGATACGTAAAGAACAGCTTCAGTGCTGATGTTCTGTGCGTGTGTTGTGTTCTCACTGATGCTTCGGTTCAGAGCATCGACCACCGTCAGGTTTACTCTATTCAGCTCAGAAGAACCA